>OY735206.1:8239470-8594470 GCA_963457665.1 Thysanoteuthis rhombus | reverse complement strand
TTATTGGGGTATAAAAATGTCCCTTGAACCTCACCCTCAACTGAAAGTCACGAATAGCATAAAAAATCTGTTGCTATTACCTATGCTGGTGGTCCGGACACTCAACGCTCAAAGTTAATCTTGAAATACTAAAAGCATTTTCATAGGATATACACATAAATACCCCTCAAGATTCAATCAATTTCCTGTCAATGAAAAGTGTATTTCGTAATGTTTGCGGTTCATACTGAGGCTCCATTTCACAAAGATAAAAAGACTGATGTGTCACTTTTTATGAACACCACTAGATGCAAGATACACCAGAGGAAAGATAGAGAACATATTAACCAAAACATTGTACATGAAAAAAAAAAAGAAGTATCTATTGTAAAAGTACTATTTATTTATAATATTTGGTATTTACAATATATATTGTGAATAAGATTTATGATGAAAAAAAGGTTTTTATGTATAACATTCAATTGATAAATCAGCTTGTCTGTACACATAAGATTGTACAAAAATTTTTTTTCATCATAAATCTTATACACAATACATATTGTAAATACTAAATCTTATTGTACCTATATAGTACATTTACAAAATTTACAATAGATGCCTTTTTTTTCCATAAATCGTAAACATACCCCAGTCACACTAATTTTAGAAAAAAAATCAGCTGGTGTTCCATAAATAATAAACTATGAAACAAAGGTCCTCAAATTGTCTTCCTTTGTTTTCAGGGGAATTCAGAATTGACCAATTAGAGTCAAGCCAATGAGCAGTCAGAAAAATGATATAGACCCCATTGTGCTCAGTAGTTGATTTGTTTGAAAGTAAAATTATTTTTCAAATGCAAGATTTTCTATTTTCAACAGTAACTTGTTGTTTTCCAATAATCATCGCATTTTCATGCGCATATAATTCTATAAATACTCCGTTTTGTATCTTAAGCAAAAAAGATTAATTCACTTATTTCTCTAAGTGTTTATTTTATTCATGTTTTTGAACAACTGAAAAGTATGTAAAGAAAATTTGGAGTGCCAAAAACATAAACACAAAAGCCATTGGAATTTTTCCAGTTTACGTAAAGTTATTGAACGAGACTTAGAATTAGATTTCTAGAAATAATGTTTTATAATTGTAAATGTTTATCACGGGAAAATTTTTCTAAGTATAGATAAATATAAATGTCTGAGCAAATAAAGTCATTCACTCTTCAGTGAATCATCCACCAGTTTAAGAAATATTGGATTAGATAGACACATTGTTTACTTTCGCAAAATTGTGACTTTTTCACTTCCCTTTTTTTCAGATTTAAGAAGTTTCCTTCTGAGTAGATTGCGTCAGAGTGTCAACATGGCTTTATACGAGAAACGTTTGACAGGTTCAAAATCACCGAGTAAGTTGTTTTTGTTCTTATAAATATTTTGCTAAGCTTAGCTTAGTACGGCACAAAGTCAAGGGGGCAGCAAGAAGATGGTGTTGTATCAAGTGATGCAGGGACTGCCTGATTTGAAAATTGTCATTCAAAACCCTGGCATTCACATTTGCCAGGCTCAAAATCAGAGTATATTGTTCCTGATTGATATTTACTTAAATTAAAACTGACAGGACAAAGAAAAGGGAATCCTCTTTATTTAGACAGACCAGTCCAGAGAGGGAAAGGAGATACATAGAATGATAGAGCTACATCCACTCAGAGCTGAGCTTGTAATTCCGCACACCTTCCCATCAGTATTATTTTGTTTTAAATCAGGTGTCTCTCTTAGTTGAAACAAAGTTTAAAGGAGGGAATTTTTTTCTTATACATCATGTTTACCTTGTTGTTCCAGTGAAGGTAAGACATCTGCAGTATTCTTTTTCTCAGCAGCACCTGTATTCCCAGAAGTTGCTCTCTGAAGACTCAAGATTGTTAGATCCAGCTAACTTGATAACATGGTCATTGCTACAAACTAAATTAATAAGGATAGCTAGAGAAAACTGAACTAAAACTAACAGAAGTATTTTTCCTTTTCTTACACCAATGACATGTCAAAGTAGATTAGGAAAAAATATCGAATTATCAAGAAGTTCTTAAAACCATTTAAATCAGATTAACCCTAATCCTGTTAATCATTCTTCGACATTTTGTTTCTTTCTTTTATTCAGTCCACAAACGTCAGATTAGCGACAAAGAATTGGTTGACCAACTTTTAATCATTCTGCAGCGTCTTCAGAATCAACGGGAAGCAAACACAGCTTTAACAATGCCGAGTCTCCGATTCCGTTAGAAGGACCGAATGCACTGCCCGACTTTCGAGCCGCTTCACTCAAAACCCTCCATCTTGGACTGGAAGGAAGCACCAATGCCGCCCCGCAAAATGAAAACATATCCACTGAACACTTGTTCACAATTAAAGAACAGATTGAGATGATGTGTGTGTGTGGGGAGGGAGTTTAGGAAATAAAATAAAATGCCGTTTCTCTTTACGGTATTGAACTCTTGCTTTGCTAGCAGTTTTTGATGAGACCATTCTAAAACGTTATTTGGACTAATCTTCATTGTCTTCATCACAATGTTTCGACTCAGATGTTCTTTGAAGAACCTGAATCGCCTGAAATGTGAAGAAACAACAAAAATGAAGATACTAGTTCAGATAATCTGTGGAGTAATAATGAAAATATTTCATCTCAGAACTTCAGACAGAAACATCAAATATAATGATAATAATTATGATATAAAAGTTGATGTCACATTTTTTTATTTTCTTATTGCTTTCTCTCACACCAAGGCAAATAGAGGAAGAGGTTGAAGCAAGGATCTATTGAGTCTGCGTGTTTGCTTCTACATCACAACTACTGCTACTGCTGATGTCTTAGTAGTAGCATAGAAAACAATTCCGTTAAATATAGGCATCTCTGATTTCTCATGAATAAAACTCATGTTTTTTCATATTAAAATAGAAATTTGTTTTTTTTTACCCAATTCTGTTGCCTTATTGTTTTGAATTTATTAAAAAAAAAAACCCAGAAAATATGAAGAGTTTTAGATAATTGGCAGAAAAATAAATTTGTTTAAGCTATGTTTTCTGATTTGCATTAAATACATTTATACTGAAATACATATGTGCATAATTTATCCATATATAAGTGAATCAATCATTTCTTATGGGTGCTATGTTAGTAATGAATAAAGATGATACAGATATGTTTAGTTTACAGTACAGTAGGCTCTAGTTATCTACATGTTCCAAGCCCCCCCACACCAAATTTTACCATCTGCAGATAATACCAAACCTTATATACTAGCAGTGTTGCCAAATTCATGTCTACATCTAAAGTTATCACAAAAAAGCATCTGAAAACCTTTAAAGATATGTATCTAAAATCTTGAATATATATTATATATCATAAATAAATTAAATGTGACTTTAATTGTCAGTGTTCACTTTATTGAAATTATTGATTTTATCAAAAATATTACTCTTTTTATAATAATAAATCAAATGTTTTAAAAAAACCATCTGAATAGCAATTTCTGGTATTTAGATGCAAAAACATCTAGATCTAGATGAACATCTATATTGGGCCAACAACATGTGAAACATTTATATTGGGCCAACAACATGTGAAACATCTATATTGGGCCAACAACATATAAATGAAACCGCAGGTTGTGATTTCGCAGAACTGAAGTCCAAAAATATATACATTCAAATTAGTCTAATGACTATGACATGATGCAGATAATTTGGATACAGAAATCCTCAATTTGTATTTTAAACTACCGCCAAATAGATGTGAGATGGACAGTGATTTACGTGGAGACACCTGTATTCCAAGGAGAAATTATCTGAGGAAGAAAATCAACGGTAAGAACCCATTTAGCACATTCGTTGCACTTAAAGGAGCAGGTCCCCTGGTAGACGCTTTCATGGCGGAGGTTGCTTTGGTTGCAAAGCAAACCATAGCGGCATCGGCTGAAGCCATTTTTTGACGGATGAATCCTATTCTTCCCACGTTAAGCTCGACCTTGTGTCATATTTTGCTGCAGTGGGACAGCAAATAAACACCTCCCACTTACCACATTCCACCCCCTTTTTCTGGCCTTTCCCTCAGTATCAAAGTGTAGTATTTGTTCAACGGCAGAGCCAGAGGCGCAGCTACTGACACTTGCCCGTCGAATGGGCCAGAGATTGTGTGTTGTGGGTGGTGTCAAGACCGAGTGTGCTGGTGCAATGCGTTAGCCAATGAGGTTTTACTGAGGCTGCCACTGCTATGCGCATTTGGAGGCCTTTGGACTTGTGCTTGGGCCCTCCTATTATTACTCGGCCCAGCTGCGGGGGATCGGTTTCCCCGGAGCAGCACTGCTCCATTGCATTTAACAGAGCAGGTCCCCAAGTGGACGTTTTCGTGGCAGAGGTTGCTTTGGTTGCTTAGCAAACCGTAGCCACATCGGCTGGAGCCATTTTTGGACGGATGGTTTCCTATTCTTCCCACGTTAAGCCTCGACCTTGTGTCATATTTTGCTGCAGTGGGACAGTGAATAAACACCCCCCACACTTAGCACATTCACTATAGCACTCCTTTTGAAATAGTTTTAGTAATAAATTCAGTAATGTTTCATTCAATGTGTACTTCAAGAAGGCTTCTTTTGATGGCACTTAATTGCATCATTGAGCCAGCTTCAGTTGAGTTAATGTTGAGGGTCGGATTTAACTAATATGAAAATTGGCAGTTAAATTTGGTTTGCATGGCTGATATCAGAATGAAGATTATTTTTAAAAATATCAATATTTTCATATGTGACCATCTTTTCACACAGGCTGTTCCCCATGCAGTTGCTACTCTTGTTGAGAAGAATTTTCTCCTTACACCAGTGGAGGACTGTTGTAGCTGTGTTTTGTGATTTTATTGCAGTGTTTCTCATTAGGAGCATTTTGAGCAATAAGCATCGGTATCCACTCTATGTATGTTGTTCTGGATTCAATAGACTTCCAATATGTCAGCACCTTTTCTTCTATATTCCACGGTCTCAGTGTAGGATAGATCTCTAACCTCTGAATGGTCATGTTAACTCTCCTCCTTACTCTCTCAATGTCATCTGAGTTGTACATCAAGAAATAAACAACCATGAAAGACAACATCACAGAAAGTCCATGAAATAACTGCACAAGAAGAAACCAGTGGTGGAAATGGTTTCTCGAAACGCTATATGTATAGGATTTATTCTCAGGGATCAAAAAGAGAATCATCAGGTATGAGCAAAGTGAACCGTGCAGCTGGGACACTGTAAGTTCCCACGGGTACTTTTTAAAGAAAATTTGGCCAATTTGGGGTCTATTTTGAAACATATAAAAAACCTGGAAATTGAGAAGCAGATATATGCCATAATATATCGTACCCCAAACCATTTCCATCATTGGAATAAACAAATACAAACACACAATCATTTATCATGTAATGATATACATCGACACATATTGGGGTATTTCACCAGCTCCCAAAAGTACGTACCAGATGAGATACACAGCACTAACACATTCCATCTTGTTGTGGCTCAACGATATCAGATATTTTGATCAATGAATTAGTAACTTCTCCCGCCTTTTGTTGGGCAGTGATCACTAAAGAAGTCCGAAATTGAGAAAAAAAGTGTTGATGTTGCCTGGAACAAACTGAAGGATCATATTTAATATAAACTTACATGGCAAATTGAACTCCCCACAAAGAACTATTTTGGGGGGTGAATTTTTCAAAAAGCAAAAAGATTTCATTTCTAAACATAAAGAGTAAATGTTCATATTTTCAGCCATGTAACTCCATTGGTAAGATAGATACATAGCCAGACCAACTTGAAAACTGAAGAAACCTATGATGACAGTTTTTGATACAATAAGAAAAAGAAAGGAAAAAAAACTTTTGGTATTTTAGGACGGATATTTTTCTTTTTAATCAGTTTGAATCTGAATCAATCAAACGTGATTTAATTGATTGATTTTACAAGAATGTGAGTAGATCAATAATTTCAAAATTCTTTGGTTTTTCTCTCCAAATTGTTCATTAAAATATTACAAAAAACAAAAAACAATCACAAATAAAATGAACTTGAAAACAGCAGTAGATAAAAATCAGTAAGTCTCGTTAGTAAAAAGCATAGAGATTATACACTTGATTGTACGGGTTGTACCGAGTGGCCAAGCTAGAGATTTAGAGGCCTTGGCCCCTTAAGGGGCCTCCCAAAGATTTTTTGAGATTTTGAGAAAGAGGAAATTTGTGATAAATGGACTTGCACTATCACTTAATTGGAGAAAAACCCCAATGGATGAATTATTATTTATACACTTCATGTATGTTCAAATATATCCTTGTTATTGTATAATGTCAGCAGAAATGTAACCATAATTCATAAAGCTTTTGGGGGCCTAGGGGGATATTTTCATTTAAATTTGACAATGTTCAATGTCTATTTTAGCATAAATTTAGTCATGTATTAATTCATTTTTTCTGAATCTTATAAATGAATTTCAATGTAACCAATTAAAATGCATAAGCAAGGACAAATAATTTTCTTTTATTATTATATAAAGCAGTCCCTTGAAATTCATGGACTTGATTATTTGCAAATTTTTTACCAGTTAGAGGGAAGCTACTCTCATAGACTTTTGAGAGAAATAGCAATCATGTACCTATTTAAAGTGAAAGAATATGTTGAGGAAGCCATTTCGGTTTACAACAATATTTTTGAAAGATAAAGAGGTAAAAAGAGTCAGACAGAAATCACAATGTATTTCCTGATGGTTAACAGTAACCCCTAAGACTATTGCCTCCCTTACCCCTAATCACCAAGGCCTGCTGGCAATGCACACCTAGTTTTTAAAAAAATTATTCGACACTTGATTTTCAAAACATGATTAAAAATAGAAAAATCTTGTTCTCAAGTGTTTTCTTGGTTTTACTGGAAAGGAAAAAGACCAAAGTTTTGTTGAAAAATAAATGAAAATAGGTTTTCGTTTATAATAATGTAGAATTTGGTAGTTTTGAAGTGAATTTTTATTAACAAAATTTTTGTTTTGAAAGATGGAAATTTTAAAATTTTACTACAAATCACATGATTATCGGATTTTAATGAAATTTTCAGCACTTATTTAAAAAAAAAGGATTTTTATAAAAGAAGTTTCTATTTCAATTTTCAAAAAAGATTTTTTTTCATGCAATAAATTTAGTTCCTATATGCTCTTCTTTAATCATTTGATGATTCAGATTAAGTTTACTTATAATTACTGGACGGCAATAATTTTTATGCACATTAAAGATAGGTCTACATAGAAATGGATGATATTTGCTTAAACCAACTAATAAATAAACCTACCCGGTGTGAACATGTTGGATCTGGTATTCACCAATGTGACCTTCATGACAGCAACATCACACAATACCCTCAATTCTCTGATCATCATAATATAGATAAGGAATTTACCAAAAGCCACTTCATTAGAATCATCTGAGGATGACATTATGTCTCCTCATTGAATGATAAAATATCAAAAACTGTGAGTTACATTAAATTATCTCTCTATAAAGAGCGAGAAAATGCAGCAAATAAAGCCATCAAAAATATAGCTTGTGGTTTTTCAGCTAAGCTCGAAAACTCCAAAAAGCGAATGTTGAAATGGTACCTTTTTATGTCAACAAAATGAATCTTATAAATAAACCAAGAGAGATTTCAAATCACCTTTAAAAACAACATTGCTCAGTTTTCACAAAACCTGATGCTAATCAGAAGATCCGTGATGTAAATACATTTTTCAACTGTGATGACGACTCCACTCAACTCAGAGACTCAGAATTCACAGAAACAGATATTGCAAAATCTATATCACAGAAAGATAAATGATTCTACTGGTAGTGACCGTTTCCCTGCAATATCATTGTAGAACTGAAAGACTGAATTAACTGACCCACTCTATTACATATACAGAAAATTCTTCAATGAAGGGATGATACCAAGTGTAATGATAAAACCATCATCTGTCCTACACACCGAGATGAATTGGAAGGAATAGCTAAAAATTATTGTCCCGTTGTTTTGAGAAGATGATCCCAAACTCTCTTTTAGAAGAAACCATAATCAGTTTGCTTTTGGACAATACAGGTCATATCTAAGTCAACTGTTGGACCATTATGACTTTATCCTTGATATTCCAGAGATATCCACAAATGCTGATGTTGTCTATTTGGACTTGAGTAAAGCATTTAATGTTACGGATCATCAACTTCTTCTGAGAGGGACTTGGAATAACTGGGACACTTGGAAAATGGATCCATGCATTTTTAACAGATAGAAAACAAACTGTTACAGTGTAAGTTGTTTTCTCCTTTAGACTGCCAGTCACTAGTGGAGTACCCCAAGGATCAGCATTCTGACTACTACTCTTTCTGGTGATGACAGGAGATATTAATGGAAACATTTAGTCTAGAGTGAAAATCTTTACAGATGATACTAAACTTGTTCAGTCCATAACAAGTCGGGAAGATGGTATCAAACTGCGAAATAGTTGAGATACAATATATAAATGGACCAAAAATAATGTTTCTCAATTAAGATAGATTTGTGCTTCTGAGATATATATTCAAAATCGTTGATTGGCAGAAGGCATGAACTATCTAACCCTGATGACAGAGATATTGGAGTGAAGGATCACATAAGAAACCTGTCCAACATGTGTTAATGAGCTATAATTTAACATTCTCCAATATTTTCGCAATGGTTAAAAAGTGCTGAAGGCTCATGGGATGGATTCTCAAAACTTTTGAAACTACATCTGCAATTCCCATGCTCACAGTATATAAGCACTGATTTCATGGAGGTTAGACTATTGTTCTTAGTTGGTGTGGCTCCAAACCCATGAACAAATTATCAAACTCTAGGGGAGACAGAGATTTTTCAAAAAAAGTGCCCAGGTCACCTTGTAAGCATAAGTCGATGTTGATATGAGAGTTGAAAGGCAACATAATTTTCTCTACTTCTGCATAGTATTATATTTGTTTATTCTCAGTTTTTAATGAAGGGTGGAATTAAAGTTTATTTGCAGAATTCCAATTTCATGAAGAGTCTGACTCCTTAATCTTGAAGGATTGCTTCAACTTATATTAAAGAAATTATATCATTCTATTTTCCACAGTATTAGAAAAATACTTAAAAATCAGGAAACTGTTAAGATTTATTATATGATAGTATAAAAGAAAATTTTTTTCTGTTTTCCAGCATTCTCTGGGGTCAGGCAATGGCCAGATCCCAAGGTTGCCAGATGAAAAAGGTAGAACTGTATTGGAATTTTTTTCTCCCCCAAATTAAGGTGAAACTTTTTGTTTTCTGGGGGACAAATATTTCCATCTTGAAAAGTTTAGGATTTTCTCTTTTTCTTCCACTAATTTACCCATGTCTTCATGAAAATATTCTTTATCTCTTTCGGAGCACAAACAAAAACTGATTGTCTTGTATCAACATAAAACAAGCAATATTCTCACCTCAAAAAATATTTTTGTGCTAGTTTGACTGCCAAATAAATAGTCAAAAATGGCCAAAACTCAACCAGAATATACTGCGACCTTACTGGAGGTTTAATGTTCATGGTGAGTGAAAATATTGAATTTAACTATATTTGAATTCTATTATGTTTGAATCAAAATTTTGATTTAGTTAAAGTCAAGATTTTTCTGGTTATTACAAGTTATTAAAATTGACAGTTTCAAAAACTACATACATGAATGAATGATATTGCATACGTATATTTGTTGATATTACATTTGTTTTAACAAAATGTGTAGGTAACAATAAAAACGTCTGAAAATTTTTCATACGTGTTATGGTTCATCCAGTATTAATTGTATGTCACTCTTATACAATTCAAGTTTGGCCAACCCTGGAATATAGCATGATTGAAAGTGAATCTAACTCTTAATTTCATTAATCACTAGTAACTGCTCCTAAAGACAGTTGAAGTCTTGTGGGAATAGAAAAAAAAATAATGGAACTCCTATGTTAATAAAAAAATTTACTTGAAGTTGGAAGGGAAGTAACTTAATAATCACAATCAAGAAAATTCATATGAATTTAAGATCTGAAACAGTCTTTATGATTTGGACTGAGGGAAGAAAAGAACGTTTGTTGTCTGAATTGAATGGCGCTTGCCTGATATTAGGTATACATTTTTAAGTATAGATCTGCAATAGACATGAAGTGTTTGTATGAATTTTCTTATGTCAAGATGCAAGGTTGACAAGATTAGAATGGAAAATGTAGCCAAATGTTGAACTGGCAAAATTCAATGTAATTTTGTGCGTCTAAGATTTGAAAAAAATAAAGACTATTACAGCTTGCCCTGATTTTATGCCAGTGCCGTATTCCTAGAGGAAGTAGCTTCAACGAAATCAGTATGAGAAAAATCTACCAGGTATTTCGGTGCAACTGTTATAGCCTTAGCTTTGATTGAATTTGTACAGATGTACCAGCAGTGAAAATCTTGTATGAATGAAGAAATTTTCCTTAAAGATTTTTTTGCAACATTTCTATCAATAGAAATGTGTGGGAGGCAGAGCGGTGTAACAGCAGTACAGGGAATAGATTTCACAATTAGCCAAGACCTATCACCTTGCATTAATACTCTCGGTCACAGCTGAAAAGAGCAACAAACTGTTCAATAGTCAGATCGGTCAAAAAATTAGTCATTAAAGTTATTTTCCAAACCATTATCATCTACATATTTTGGGAAAGATTTCTTTTTCTCTCTGCTTTTGGCTATTCATTTTTTTCATATAAAAGTAGCTCATCAATAGGAAAATCAATGATGTTAAGTTTTTCTTCCAAACATAAAGAGCATTCCTGTACTATGTTGCTGCAAAATATATAAGTTACAGTAAAATAGTGAAACTAGTGATCTAGAGAAATCCTTAGCTTCACAATCAGTGTAGTAATGATTAACAAGTTTGTGATACTGATTATTACTACTACAATGAGTTCAATCCTCGCAGGATACCCCACTACTGTGGCCTTGTGTCAAACTAAGCTAAACTTAGTAAATATCAATACCAAGTGAGAAACACATTACAAAAGTAATGGTTAGTATCACGAGCTTGTTAACCATCACTACACTGATGAAGAATATTTTTTTACAAAATTTTCAATACAGATGAAGCTGTTTATTATGATCACTGATATTACTATCAATTGGATATTCTTATTAAAATCAGTCGATCCAACCACTTCAACTAAAATGAAGTAAAAATTCATCAAAATGTCAATGAATGATTGTAAATTTACAACAATAAATATAAATTGCTCCAATTTTTATATCCTTCACTTAATGCTATCAGCTATTTATTATCCAGAGAACCCTATTTCAAAGTGATCACAATAAGTGACTTCTTCTGTATCTGATTTGCATATTAAGCTGCAAAGCTAAAAAATATCATCAATTCAATTTGAGAAAAAAAAGAAGAATTTCATGAAACCATTAGACACGATTTGAAAAGAGATCAGGAAATTTTGTGAAAAACAGAGAAGACATAAAATTGGAAAGAAGGACGGAAATGAAGAATTTAGAAGAGAGAATGTTCGTCGAAGGATGAGAAAAATCCCAAAGGTTTTGTAAAAGACATAAAAGATACAAGGGAAGCTGTCATGGATGGCGTTCTCAAATCTTAATCATACATATTTGTCAGTGGAAATGAAATAAAGCATCCGTCCCTTGAGAGACAACTTGCGTCCTAGAATATGGCTGATTTTTGAGTCTGGTTGTCAGCAGAACTTTATCCTTACAAGTTTTTATGACCAGCCCTTTAGCAGGATGCAAGCCTACTAAAGGGATATATCCACTCTTATCATTCCACGTTAATCACACACCTTTGACTGCACATAGGAATTTGTTTTAATGAAGAGCTTCCAACATTCTCTGCTCATACCGGGACTTTCAGCATGTGAGGCAGACGTGTTAACTATTACACTTTATGAGTAGATTCATTTGTGGGAATACCTGAGTGTAACAAGGTGATTAAAACCTAAAACAAGATAGTCAGGAAAGCTTTAGTGGATAAAGTCAGTTCAGTGTGTTGTGGGTGCAGGCATGGAACAAAATGCTTACAAAAATGAGTGGGCAAAATTGCTCCCACCTTCCATTATGGAGACAAAGAAACATTAAATTTGTCTCATTGAATTCATTAAAAAAAAAAGTTAAAATAGGAAGAAAAAGATTACCGCGAATAATTCCAGGAACTGAAAACATCTTTTATCTTCAGCAAGTGTAAATAAATTAATCTGTTTTTGTCTTTGTTCTTTTGATCTTGCAATCTTTTCTTCAAGAGTTAAAATAAATTTGCAGGTGGAAAAGTCTATGTCATTTTTTTTTAGGGTGAATTAAAAATTGAAATATTCATCATCATCAACAGCAATCGTGACATTTTTCTTTTCTTGATTGCAAAACGATAATCCCGTTGTCTTGGTTGATTTTATTGGACACAGCACACGGAACTGGACTTGTGATTCACTGGCTTGCCGCTCTGGGATAGGGCACGTCTCTTGTTGGCTAAAAAACAAAACCAATGAAAATCAGATGACAGATGCTCAAATACCATCAGATAGAGCCAATTAATCCCCATAAAAAATCCACAGATATATTTGAATTTTCAAGGGATAACTTTTTAAGAATATATATATATATCGAAACACACACACACACAAGTAAATGAAAATATGAAATATATTTTCAGAACAAATTTGTTTTATTCTTTACAGTACCATCAATTGGGGAAACTGATTTTATATTGTTTCTTTTGTAAATATATACAATTCAGCCTTATTGACCACCCAGTTCCTCGCAGTACTGGATGGGATAAAGTCTATAGCCACACTGAAGAGATGTAATACATCGAAACAGCTGTCTGTGGATGGCACAATAACATATATATATATATATATATATATATATATATATATGTATATATATATATGTTAAGCCAAAATAGTTGATATTTTCTTGTTTAGATTAAATATTGATTAAATCAAAAGTTCATATTTATTTATTGTAAAAAAAATTTCCAACTTTAATTGTGTTTTGTAAATTTTATTACTTAAACTTTTGATTATAAAACAATAGTTGTTTTATATCCAGGTTTTGTTTAAATAAACTTCTGATCAAAATAAAACTACATATTTATTTATTTTTGTACATAAATTAAAACTGCCAAATAACCAATTTCACTGATATATATATACATATGTACATTGTAGGCGATAATGCATCAGGTAAAAGTATCTACGAATGAAACATTCAGGTCTATTTGATTTCATCTAAAGAAGTAACTGAACTTATTTAACTGGAAGAGTTCATTGCATTAAATGTTGAGTAAGAGATTTTTTTAATCAAAATATTGTAACCTTGAAGCGGAGGAGTCCATAGTTATGGGCAGAAGAAATCACACTGTTCATTATATAAGTGGATTCTGGTTGGCAGGCTGGAATGAGATCATGGCCCAGATTTGGCCCACAGATCATAGTTTGCTAACCCCTGCGCTACAACATGGCATTCAATTAACCCATTAACGGCAGATGATGGATATTTCCACCATAGAAGTTCTAGTAAATGAAAGTTTGGTTTTATCGTGATTGATAAAGCTATAATGTGTGCGTTGTTAAAATAAAATAACTTGATTACAGGTGTTGCGGGTAATGTTCAAATTTTCTGTTTGATACCTTTCTTTTTTTATCCCAACCAGAGAAAGCGACCGATTAAAGAAACTCTTTCTTTTGCAGATATTATCTATCACACCTGAAGGAGGCCATAGAATGAATCATCCGAAATTGTTGTAATGACAATATCAAATATTGGACGTAGGGATTGTATTGTCTGAAGAAAAGTTGGAATGTAAATGACTTCTCAAAGTTCTAGACAAAAGATTGA
This sequence comes from Thysanoteuthis rhombus, assembly GCA_963457665.1. Taxonomy (NCBI): domain Eukaryota; kingdom Metazoa; phylum Mollusca; class Cephalopoda; order Oegopsida; family Thysanoteuthidae; genus Thysanoteuthis; species Thysanoteuthis major. The sequence continues at coordinate 8,580,551 of OY735206.1, read as the reverse complement.
AGATTCAGGAGACAATATTTGAATTTATAGAAGTTTTCAATTTTGAGTTTAGATACTGTGAAAAGATAGGTTGGGATTTTTAGGCTTGTGCCAAAGAGAATAAGTCTCGATAAGTTTGAAAATTTGAAAATACTTAAATTTGGCTACATTCCCAAAGCACCAAATGAATACTGAATATTGAACTCACTATCAACTGCTTGTAATGCTAGCATGCTTTTTAGCACACAATAAGAAACTTTTATGAAGATTAGAATTTGGTTTATGGACAAACATCAACCTTTTGAATCAGTTAAGGAACAAACAGGTCATGTTATTCACTCAAAAGAAACTGTCACATAATCAACATCTTTTGGCTGGATACTATGTTGGGGCTGATCAATTATAAAAAATTAGAAAAAGGAGTGATCAATGAATAAATTATCTATTGGGCAGTGTTCCCTGAAAAAATCTGAATTTTCAAAGAAACCAGCATGAATGCTGCTGGTCATAAACTAAGGGACAAATTCAACATAAATTTAAATTGTATATTGAACTCCCACTAAAAATCTTTTTGGCGCAAGAAATTTTCAAAAAACAAAAAGTAGTTTTTTCTAGATATATCAAGGAGTACATGTTTAAATTTTCAGCTCCCTAGCTCCATTAGATATGTATATATCTAGCCAGTCAGACACCAACCTTGACACTAAAGAAACCTATTTTCACAGTTTCTAATAATGATTATATTTACAAAATGGAATTAAAGATTAGATGAGGTTAACTCTTTGTTTTTCAGATTTCGATATTTGAATTTCATTGTGGATTATCATTCCTTCTATCCAATTAGACGTTTCATTTGCAGTTAATCCAGATGAAAAAGTCAGGAGAGAATATCAATGAATTGTTCAAGTAAAATACAAGAGAATAAAAAAAAACCCAGATATCTCCTCCTCCCTATTGTGCCTCGAGTACAAGTGGAAAATTAGGGGGAAAAAAAAAAAGAATTTCAAAAGACCAAAAGGAAAGATGAATAAAAAGACTTACCTTCAATGTAAATTTCTTTGTTGAACCGACCAGCATCCAGTGTCAGTCTGCAATACAAAAACAATGTGTCAACAGTGAGTAGAAATGTGAACCAATGAAAATATAAGAAATGAAGCTTCAAGGTGAATTAATGGAGAACATAAAATGATGAAAAGGTTAATGGATGTTTATTACAATAACATGACAGAAAATGACATCTGTAGTGCTTCATTGTTGACACTAGGGCAGTGCCCGTTCAAAATGTGCATGTTTGGAAAGAACCGGATTAAGAGTCATGTAAAATGATTTTCTGCCTGTCCTATGAAACTATGGCATTGAAGTATGTTGGTTATCTCGCCAATGTGAATATTTTCCATCCAAATTTAGATCTATAAATGAAAAGTGAGAAAATAAACTCTTATCTTGAGATTATTCCACGTTGATGAAGAAAAAAAAACAGTAAAAGAAAAAGCAGTTGAATAAGTAGATAATAAGAGAATATAAAGGTTTGAACCCCACAAAAAAAATAAAGGGAATTGCCACAATATTCCAGTCCTTTATTCCTCAGATCCTCAATCTTCAGAAGATTCAAACTTGAAATGATGCGACATTGTTCTTTATTCATGATGTTGTTAATAGCAGCAATCAATACAGAAATATTATCATTAATGGTGATAACAATTAAAACAGAAATTTTTCAAAATGTTGTTACATCATCTAATCATATTTTAATTTAATTTAATCTTGTTCTATACAATCCACATATATAATAATTAGAAATGTACAGATGTCTACTGTCACACTAAGGGATGCAACTGATGTAGTCAAAGAGAATTTAATTTGTGTAACTGACATTATCAAAATGGTGAATTCTAAGAATAGAAAAAAGTGATAAAAGCAAAAAATGGTAAAAATCCAGTTGTGGTCAACAGAATGCTATTCTCCAAGTTTACTGCAATGCAAATCTCTATTATCAATGTATATAAAATGTCATGCTTAGCTATATTTAAATAAATCATTTTTGACAGCACAGATAAAAGTAGTATATAATAAGAGCCATGTTTGTCACAGTTATGTTGACTTACTATGCTTTTATTTCAACATGCAGAGTTGTGTTTGTCACTTATATTAACTTGAGAGGCCTTCATTTTAAAATATATAATAAGAGCCATGTTTGTCACAGTTATGTTGACTTACTATGCTTTTATTTCAACATGCAGAGTTGTGTTTGTCACTTATATTAACTTGAGAGGCCTTCATTTTAAAATATATAATAAGAGTTGTGTCTGTAGCACTTGAAAGACCTTTATTCAGAAACATAAAACCCTAACAAGAGGAATACATAGATGTTACAATAGACAAGATGGAGAGAAAAAACTCAAGAAATGTTTACTGGCTAATATGCATATAAGTAAATAACATAATACCAATGATATTTTGAACAAACATGTCATTCATTAGATTATTCTTAAATCATCTTTTAAACAATATATCGGTTTTGGCAATTTTTCACCCAATATTACATAAATTTTCATTTGTACACTTATGATAACATGGACTAGTCAAAACAGAAAGGTGATTCTTGTTGATTGTCTCACTTACACTATCACAGCTAGTTGGTATTCGGTTATCTGCCCTTGAAATTTGAAAAGACCCAAGAGTGAGACAACATGAGATTGTGTGTGAATCCATATTGGTGGTTTATATAGTTTACAGAATAACATGGACCAATCAAATTGAACAATTCTGTGCTGTATTTATATGTGTAGCATTTAGAGAGGAAGGTTACCAGTTTTGGAAAATGTTACAAATATGTTTATTGCCATCATTTTCCAAATCTATTTCTATCTTATGAGGTGATATGAGTATCAGACTAGCCTCAATTTATGAGTTTTTTTCGATGGGTTTTAAGAATGGTTAAAAAAAAAGAAGATAAATTGAAGAACCTTAATTACCACAGGTGGCAAAAGGTTCTATCCCCATTTTTTACTAGTTTGTATTTTCCACCACACCTGGCTAAACTATTTTGACCTGAAAATTCGCATCAGTACTCAACTAGACTCCTGCAAAACACATTTTTTCCAATTTTTGAAAACAAAAAGCTTTTTTGACATTTTTTAGCCTTAATTTGACTGGTTTATCATAACATCTAGATTCTGGAGAATGTAGATATTTTTTTTTACTCTATTTTAGATATTTTCCACAGAAAAACATCAGAAATATCATGAAGAGAATTCATTCTGACCATATTCATTCTCCATATTTTTTTTTTCATAGCTTCGAATTTTGTTCTTCAATTATTGACTGTGACGGTGAGTCTTTGATATTTTTTAACTATATTTTCTCCTGTCTCTCTTCCTTAAAAGATTAACTCTTAGTTTCATGAAAGAAAATTTAGATGTTAATATTAAGGGGTACAACTACTGATCGAGGTTACCTCCCTTTCAACTTAAGGTAAAATTTTTCAATTAAATTATCTAGTTTAGATAAGTTTTAAAAAGATACAGTAGAAGAACTTATAAGCGGTTTTCACTGGTGTATGAAATTAAGAGTTAACATACGTGTCTCTTCCCGGACGGATTGCAACTTCGTAGATGCCAAACACTGGCTTATGGTCAGATATTATGACCTTCTCGGCACAATTGTAGTGGACGCAGGTAATGCAATTCTTTCTTTTGGAGCGGAAAAGGACACGATCCTGGGGAAAAATCGCAAATTGGAGACATTACGACAGCATTTTCATTTTTTACAAAGCTTCATATTGTGCATGCAATTCATGAAAGCTTTCAAGATCATCTGCAGGTTCATACAAAGAGAAATTTTTTTCCAAAGAATTAAACTGTGTATGTATATTTATACATGAATTGTCATTGATAAAAAAAAGTATGAGTATTTGAATAAGCATAAAATCTGTCTCTAGGGATTGCAGGGACCATTATGGATTTTGAACAGGGGAGGATTTAAATTAACTCACTAGTTTGGTAACTCTTCCATATAGCTGAGTGAATTCAATTTTTAATCTTGATCAATTCTGAACAAGATTTTAGAAGGATAAAAAAAGGGTATTTTTTTGTGCTTTCAATGAAAAAAAAACAAACTAAAAATACATTTTCAAAAGTTACTTACCCTAAAAATAAAAAAGATATCATTTTTAAAAAAAGAAGGTATTTTTGGTACTTTCAACACCCAAAAAGTTAAATAAGAAAAAAAAAAAAACAGAACCTTTTTTTTAAAGTTTTGAAAATTACAGTGATTTCCTCATAGAACTGAATCATTCGCTTTGCTTCATGGATAAACCAAAATAAGTTCACACACAAACAATAGAGAGTTATCGGAATTGTCAAAAATATTTCTTAAAATCAATGATTAGGTGCAGGAGATTTCATTTGGAATACCTTTTAAAGGAATTCATGTGGTATGAAAAAAACGAACATAATAGTTTTTTTTCAAATTTTGTGAGACTCTTTCTTCATGGTTTCTTTTGGATTAAATGAACACTTCTCTGCATAACTCTTTTTTCATAATTTTGTGTAAAAAAAATATTGTTTTGATTAAAACTTCAGATCATATTGAAATTATGTATTTACTATTTATTTGTTTTTTTCTAAAAAAATCTTTTGGTTATGACAGTAATAGCAACCCAATAATGCGTAGGTTTTTGGGTGATACATGTGATGGAATTTGAAGAAAAAACTTTTTAGATTACATTTTATTATCATTGTTTTATAAGCATAATTTGAAATTTCAAACAATAGTTTTATGAATATATTAGAAAATAGAGACCCCTAAAAACACACCTGAAGCTGAAATAAAATATTAGAAAAAATTGAAATTTTGACACAGGCTAAAATAGTTCCCCCTCACAGATCAAGTTGAATATTTGATAGAAAATAGAAAAATATTCTTTACACTTTCAATCCATGAAAAATGTTACCGTCATAAATTTTTCAGTTTTGAGGAAAACAAATTTTTAAAGTCTTTGGAAAAATATTACTTTTTGCTTTTTTTGGTGGTAAGTAACTTTCAAAACTTGGAAAAAAAACAAAAAAACCTCTCCCTCTTTTCTATCTAATATTCAACTTTTTTATGCAATTGGATTGAAAACACAAAAAATTACTTTTTTAAAATAAGGTAAGTAATTTTCGGAAACACTTGTGATTTGTTGACATTGTTAAAACAGCTGATGTTTCAATAATATCATGTGGTATAATATGTTCCTTTACAAACCGGTCAATCTCAGAGTGCAAAAAAGCTTATTTCATCCAAAGTTCTTTTTCAAGAAACTTGGCATTTGAAACTACAAAATATGACTAAATGCATGCCTTGTTATGCTAATTGCTAATCGGTTCTTCTTGCATGATATTTCTGTTTTGAAGTCTCAAACCCAAGCATTTAGAAGCAAAATGGCTGTTTGTTTAAATACATAGGACAGGTACTGTATTTATTCAAGCCAACATAGAACTCTAGGGATATACATGTCTGAAAAGGGTTAAATGGCAAAGACATTGGATAGAGCACAATTGATTGGTATTAAAAAGTGGCAGATAATTGCTGGACATCACGACTCTCAACGTGGATCTTCAGAGATCAGGTGCGAGGTTGTAGCCGACAGAGAGTGTGACGAACTAGATAAATTTAGAAAGTACTGGCTCCACAATGCCGAGGATAGAGAGATCTATGTCCAGCAATGGACACTAATGGATTGATGATGATGATGAAAAAATCTATTTGGTCTGATTAGAGCTAAACAATTTTTCTAGTTATAAAATATATATGATAGAGCTTGTGTTAGTGTGTGTTTGTTTCTGTTAGAAATAAAAGCTTGCTTACGGTGTATGAAGGAGTTCGTAATTTATTGTAGGCATTCACTTTTGACTTGACATCAAATTTGTAGGTCGGGGGAAATTCAATCCTTCCTTCTTGGAATCCTTTGAAAATTTTATCTAAAAAGGAATTCAGACAAGTCTAGTTAGTCCCTCAATAGAAACCGTCACATGACCAATGTCCTTTATCAACATCAATTAAAAAAATTAGAAAAAGGGATGATCAATGAATAAGTTACTTCTCAGGTCTTTTGTTGGGCAGTGAACACTAAAGTCCGAATTTTCAAAAAACAAATATGACTGCTGCTGGACCAACTAAGCATAAACTTATATTGCAAACTGAAGCTCCATCTGGAAAAGTATTAAAAATACAACAAAAATAAAATGCTTTTTGTACACATTACAAGCAGTAAATGCTTATATTTTCAGCTCTCTAGCCTCATTGGTGCAGTCTGTACAGGCAATACATACAAGTGAACCAACTTGAAAACTGAAGAAAGCTATGATAACACTTTGGGTTGACAGTTCCAGACATTGCCTCATGAAAATATAAACTAACAAATAAGGCTGATTTTTGAGAAAGAAGATTCCACTAACATCACATGTAATTGATATCTTTGCAAATGGCTTAACTGTAAACCTTTGCAGAGTATCCAGGAACTGAGCTTCATTTTATCCTAGTCAGCTGAATTGTCAGAATACTCTTTCAAAGGGGTGGCAAACCTTTTGCAGTAGGATGATTGAACTCTTCTTTGTTGCTTGTGTTGTCAATATGACATTTCAGCCAATCAATTCTACAGCAAAGGAAAGGAAAAGACATTACCTGAATCTAACTTTATAAGAGTCACTAACACCAGAGAAAAATTCTGTTTACCACCATCACAGTTAGATATTACATCCGAAGAAGGATGCTGAATAGACTGGCTGAAACGTGTCAACGACACAAACGAGGAGTTCGATCATCCGAAAACCCTTTGACCCTTCTCAGAATTAAAGGCAGAGTCTCTATAGCCAGCTCAGGCATCTGCTTAGAACAAAACTCCAATAGAAAACCTATAAACTTGGGACCTTAGTCCCATTGTCCCCCATCGGTGGGCCATGGCATGTAAACCTTTGATTCAAAGATTGAATCTCCATTGCACAGATTGAATTCAATGTTGGGGTGGAAGTTGGAATAAGCTGAGGTTGTAAGAGACTAGGGCCACTCAAACAATTTTGTAGGATCTGAATGAAAAGTAGTTTGAAAAAGATTTATAGTAAGCTTGGGATAGGCACAAAATATACAGTATTGACAGCAACAAGAAAGATTTAACTGAAAAGTCTTTTGAAAAATTTCTAAATTGCTGCAATTAGCAGATGCAATCAAACTTGGTTGACCAAGTTCTCCCTCTTGTATTGTTTGATAGTTTGCTTTTGATAGGAAAATTTTGACAAATCTGTAGTTGTTCCAAACTATTAGGGAGGGGTGATTAGAGATGGACTCTTGAAAATTGATGAGGGGGGGGAGCTAATAAGAGTGGGGGAGCTCTTTTTTCAAAAAATTGATAAGGGGGGGGGGGGAAATCAGGTACCAGAAGTTACTGTCAGTGGGCAACAGAAGCAGCTGGCATAGAGACATGGCGCCCCACGGTCAATCACGTGACCTCTCTTACCAAAGCAAACTATAGAGGAATAGCAAAAGAAAAGAGGTGAGAGCTTCCAGGCTTAATGCAAAAATAGCGCCCAGTAATTTTTTTGCACCGAGCTGTTATAAAGGGGGCGTACACCTTATCTCTGCCTCATACGACCCAGTATCTAACCCAGCGACAACTCAGCCTAACATACCATCAATATCACCATTTTTGGGCTCTCGGCATGCTCAATAAATTTTCCCATATGAATTGACATTAATTGCTAGTTTGCTCTACACCATTTCGCTTACAAAAGGTTTTTATACTCCTCTTTTAGGTAATTAGGGAAACCAGAACTTGACTCTTAAATTCATGAACTGTTTGTATTGACAGTGGAACTCTTTAATGAATAGAATTAGAAATAGTGGAACTCTTCCAGGGATAGAGTTTTAAAAAATTCACCCAATAGGCAAAGAGGGATAATTTCAATGAGGAGTTCATCCCCTTGATGAATTTCCCTTCAAAATTGTAATGAATTTAAGAGTTAACTATACAAGTAAAAGACTCAATAACACCAAATTTAGGGAAGAAATACAATTTGTCACAAAATTTACCTTCAGTGATCAGCTGTAGGAGTTGATCACAGCGTAGAATTTTTTCAAAATTAGGTTCATCAACTCTAAGCATCCTTTCAACTGGGCAAGCATCTCCATCAACACGGAAGTTGAAGTCTCCAATCCAGAACACAGAGTCGTAACTGCCAATTACATCTTAAAGTAAAAACACAGAATGAGAAATGAGAAAATTATAAGAGGCAGAAATAGAACAAATATTCCTCCATATTAAAACCATGTATTCAAATTAGTATATTCAATTGTATAATCGGTTGAATGGTTGTATGTTTTGTCCGATTCCAGTTATAAACTAGGTTATAATGAATTAAGCTATGTGAAATAGATTAACAGAGCTGAAAAAACCATTATAGGGTTGTAGTAAAATGACATAATGAATAATACATCACAGAAGCACACAAAATTTTAATCACATATTAAAACCGCTTGAGTTGAGTTGAGACTTTGAAAAATCCTAAAATTAGAATACTCGATTTATTAAAAATAATTTACGTAATGAATTACCTTTATGCTTCTTAATGAATAACCCTTTCATTTTTTACAGGTATGTGCTAGTATCAAAAGAAAAGGAAAGAAACACATATGTTTGTCTCAGGCCTGGTTAGTCACTCAATAGAAACCGTCAATTGAACATCTTTTGGTAGCATACCACAATGTGGGGGAGGGAAATTTAAATGATGGAAAAAGGGATGATCAAGGAATAACTTACTTCTCTTGCACAGGGGGTAGGGGGTGGCAGTGATCTCTAAAAGAAGAGTGCGAAGGCACAAACAAAGGGATCAATTTAACCTTGCATTGCACACTGACCGACCCCCACCCCAAAAGGAATCTACGGGGGGGGGGGTGATTTAAAAAAAACAAAACTGTAGAAACTGATGGTTTCAAATACACAAAAATGTTAAGATTTGGTTCAGAAAAAAAGGATCCAGTTAAACAGATTTTTACACTGTAAATTGAACATCAGATGCCACAAAGATGGACACAAAGCAAGGGTCCAGTTTTACATTATACATAGACTTTAAATCGATCACCAGTATTGGACCCAATTCACTTGCTTCTCCTATGAAAGTTACTTTTTCTCAGAAATAGAAGATTCCCGGAAAAAATGAAGGTCAGATTCAGTCAAAACAATTCAAACTAGATCGAAAAAAAATACTTTTTTACTTACGTTCACTTGACCGAATCTTGACCCCCCCAAAAAGGCAATAGATTCAAAAGAATTCTCAGGTGAAATGTCATAATAACAAAAGAAAAAAATCCTGGTCTGAGTTCAAATCTGTGGCTGTTGAAGGGGGAGAGGGTCTATGAAAGCTTTATAAATAGTAGTTCACCTATTTCATTTCTACTGATATTATACAACAACAATCTCACTAAATGTTTGAGCGGAAGCCTCGAAGTGCCAAAGCCCTTGGCCCCACAAATCTGTAACTACAACCCTGTTTGAGTGATGAAGCAGAAATTGATATTTTTGTAGAATTACAACATGATAATCATCAGGAGAAGGTAGATCTGAAGAAAAGATGGTGGCAAAGTAGATTTTAAGATAGGAACAAAATAATTTCCTTCCTGTGAAGGAGAAAGTTCCAGAAACAGGATTGACCTACTGTGAATAGTGCAAACAGAAGTAAGGTTAGCTGAGGAGTTGAACAATTAATTGTGCAATTGGTTTTGACGTACCTAGTGAAACCTCTGGTCCTACTTCAAACTAGTGACATGTACCAGCCAATGATGTGGTCTATATTTAAGATACAGCTCATTTGGTTGTGAAGATTTTTTTTTTATTGATTTACATACGTAAGTTCCCATGAACTTTCATTTGTGAAGATTACCATTAATGGGGCACCCATAGATAGGCCCACAAGCCATTCATGACTTTTACCATTCAACTTAGGCTAAGAGCACATGTAGGTGCACTCTAAATTTAGAGGTCATAAAAGGAGATCACAAAATCAATATAGTTGTATAATTTTACCCTAAATGAAATCCGTATCTTATAACCTACAAAATGATATATGATGTCCCAGGGTTTCTTAGAAAATGAGAGAACTTAAATCCCTCCGTTATGTCCTTGTTGCTCTTGTTTTGTTAGCCTTAAACAAACACAGGCCAGAATGAGTTAAAGAAGAGGTTAGATCAGCAGTAAATCTGTTCGAAAGATTTTTGATACTGATTTAAGAAGCTGATTGGTACTAAGCTGTTTAAATTGTTAAACCATTACAATTAAAGGCTAAAACTGGCCAACAGCAACTTTTCCAAGAACTACTCTTGTTATTGGTTTCATAGTTCTGTGATAATTTAAAACTGCACTTGGTCAAAAGTATTTTTCGATTTGTGGTGAAGCCATATTAGGAGTAATTAAATGAGCAATGATCAACCAGTAATGAAGAATTTTTGTCAACCTCCAAAACTCAATTACAACAAAATGGTTATTTTAGTTTGGGAAAACTTATACAAGAATGGTTCAACATGGGACCTCACATCCATATGTGATTGAACTGTCAGAAAAAAAAAAAAAAAAAAGCTCCAGTTCTTGCAACTAGTGAAAAACATCAGGTGAGCCTAACCTTCTCCTAATAGTGCAAAGGGGGGGTGCTGTACGGAGCAACTGACCCCCCGAGAGTGAGCAAGCTTCACTTTTTGCGGGCACAGAGCATTCAGCTATGGTATCACAGATGCGCAAATTATTGAGACCAAATAAGCATCTTTAGCAGTAAGAAGCTGAAGATGGTAATTAATAGAAGAACGCCTGCAAGTAGAACTCCTACCTTTGTTAGAACTTGGTAGACGCCCTTTGGTCAGTCGGAGTTCTCGAATAGTCTTCTCGTAATCACTCACACGATTAGACATCTTTTGGTAGGATGCTGTAAAAAAAATCACATTCCATTAGAAATGGGCATTAATATTTCAATTATGCCATATTATTTATGGAAAGCCCTTTAAAAAACTCTATGGTATAAATAGTAATCTATAGGTGATAAAAAATACAGATAACATTTTAATTAACATTTTTGGCAAGAGTTTGCACCATACCAATTATTTTTTTAACTCTTAAACTCATAAACTGCTACTAATTGACTGTGGAACTCTTCAGGGGTGGAGATAAAGTTGGTTAAAATTATCATAACAGATAGAAAAAAGAATAAATTGAAATGTTTTTCTACAGTTTTAATAAAGTACTTAAATGATATATTTTATAATAATTACCCCAAATAAATATAATTCCACCAAATCCAGTTTCTGAAACAGCAGTTATTCATTGAATTAGTAAATAATAATGATGTTTCTAATCTTGGAACTGCAGAATGAAAAGTCTTGAAGATTTACCTGTAAAGTGGGAATTGATGAACAACATGGAAGTGCCAAAGAATGAGAAGGCAATGGCCACGGAGCCTTTCGTCTTGATCATTGTCACAGCTCGGGTGGTTAGGTTGTTCTCTTCAAGATCTAGCAAAGAAGAAGGAATCTTTAAGATTTTAGGGTATAAACAAAACTGTCTTTTTCTTGTCTCTTACGAGGTTGCAGGAAAGCTATCAATAATAGTAAATCAATCATTAATCAATGGTCAGAAACAAGGATGTTGTTTAAAGTTGCATGCTAATGCTTAAATATCTAACAGCAATTGAAGAAATCTCTGTCGGTGTGCATGTGTGCGTTACGATGACTTGACAATTGGCCATTGTATAAAGTGGAAATTCCTCAGATATATTAGTCAGCACACAATGTGGAGTTTAGGTTGTTTGGATCAGCAGTTCTCGAGAAATCAAATAAAAGCAAATGAAAATTTACATTATAGATCTTTTATCTAAAATTATAGAACACTGAAGAGAAGTAACCTGAAATACTTCAAAGCTATAGTTCCGTATGACGGACAGAAAATTATTTTACATGACAATCTTGGCAGACTGCTCAATGCACCATAAAGTGTTTCTAATAAACAGGTATTGCTTTAGTACTTATAAAATCAGTTCAATCAGCTTCAAGAATGATATTTTTTTTCCTTAAGAATCCTTGTGGAGTATTGGACCATATTGCGGTTTCAAAGTCAAGTACTTTTTAGAGGGTGGAGTTGCTTGCCCCACACCCAAGATAGACAACCATAGGGCTCCAACTACACTACTATTTATTTAGAGCCTAGGGGGCACATATTCATGCTTTCCCCAGGGGGTATTAATGTGAAGTGAACATAAGCTGAATCAGACAAAACTCGAACTCATTTTTGCTGATTCAGTTTCCCATGCCAGTAACCATTACACCACTCCTTATCTCCAACGTTTTTACTCTGCAAGTCCATTACCAACTAGTTTTTTCAGAGCTTTCAAAGAAGATTGCGATTTTTTTTTAATTCTCTGACTCCAAACAAATAATAAATAAATGAACAATTTTTATCACATCATTTATAATGCCCGTGGAAAAAAATAATGTCATCTTTTGGGGAATGAGAGAGGAGGAAGTAATGTTGCCAGATATGTCCAGGAGAGCAGATAATCTGAGATCTATCTCAGAATCTCATCCAACACGGGCATTGGAATAGCATCAAATTTGGAAATCAAGCAAGTCTGGAGACTGACGCCCAGTACCAACCTCTGGAGGTGGGCTGGCTCCAAGAGGCTGGTATTGAAGCTCTGTGGACCAGCTTCAAAGGGTTGGTATTGAACCTCTACCTCCAGGCTAGCTTGACTTTCAAATTTGATGTTATTCCAAGGTCTCAGAGAGGTAAGTCTTTGAATTAAAGCTCAGATTATCTCCCCTTCAGGCCAAATCTGGCTTACCCTGGGAGGAGGTAAAAGAGAGTCAAAAGTTTTAGGAAGTGAATGCTTGAATGTTACCTACTTGAACAGAACCAAATTAAATCCCGTCTCATGAACAACGCCAAATGCAATGAACCCAGAGATGTTGAATGAAACAACACATACGATGGCCCGAGGTTCTCTTGTAATGTAATCTCCCACTCTTTTCTGAAAAACAGTAGAAAATAAATACATCAGCAACTATATATATATATATATATATATATATATATGCAGGTCTGGTTAGTCACTCAATAGAAACTGTCATGTGACCAACATCTTTTGGCAGTATGCATGTTGGGGGTGATGAATTAAAAAATTGGAAAAAGGGGAGATCAATGAATAAATCACTTCTCTTACCTTTTGTTGGGCAGTGATCACTAAAAAGTAAGTGGAATTTATCAAATATCATGTTATAGTGGTCATTAGCAGTGGGCTTACCCAGCAATACCAGCTCATTATGTATTGGTAGGAGGGAAGAGATGGATACATGCCTTTCCCAAGTGTGTGGAGTCCAAGTTTACGTTTTGTTCAACAGTGGTGGACATTTGTTATCTGTGCCTATTTATGTGTGTTTATGCCTCGTTCAAGCAAGAATGAAAGTATAGGAGACTGATCACTGTGTATCAATAGACTCAAGTGATGTTTATATGTGTGAAAAATCAGAAATACCCATGAAATAGTTGTGATGAATTCATAACAGTAAAATAGATTATTCATCCCAGTTTTTGCAATAGACATGAAGGTAAAGTATTTTTGAAAAAATTCAATTTATCGATATAATCTCAGACCAATTTCTTAGGAGTCTGAACTTACTTACTTCTGCATTGAATTTTCCTGAGTTCCAATGACATAAATGTCTTGTACAAGTTCACAGCTCTCTGGCAAGATGAAGTCAATAATTCGTTGTGAAACCATGTCCTGGAATAAAGATTAGCACCTGTGCAAAATATCCTTAATGCATTTTCTGATAATTGAGAAAAAAAAATCTTTTTCTTTATCTCCCTCTTATACTCAAGGTGTCATGGGCAATGGAGACGGTGATCACATTGTTTTTGAACATTCGCTTCTACTTCCTTTTTCATTTTACATGTGCAGTCTGCCACAATCCACTTCCTGCTTGCTATGCTCGTTGAAGTAACATAGGCCTCCCTTCCAAAGAAACATTTGGGAAGAGTGTGATGGCCCTCGACTTGCAACACTGGCTCATGATGCATTGGCAGGAGGGAAGAGATGGATACATGCCTTTCCCAAGGGCATTAGTACAGAGTGAGCACAAATGGTTTCAGCCATAGTTTGAACTCGCCCTGTCAATGCTATTTTCCATGCCTCTAGTTGCTCAGTCACATCTCTTCCAGGGTATTCCAAGGGAGGAAATTCATTGACTGCAAAGTTTTTCTCATAAGCATTTACATGTCATCTAACTATAATGGAAGAACATCTGTGTGAGGGTGTGTATGCACCCAAATAATTCAACAAACAACTGACCATTGCACAAAGTTGATATTCGCCTTATATATTTGTCAGCACACCTGGCAATTCAGTTTTGATCAGCAGTTCTTGAGAAACCCAATGCACCGTGATTATATGACAATGAGCCATTGTATAAGTTGACATATATATTAATATGCATACAAGGCAGTGCAGTGTTGAGTTTGAAGTTGTTTGGATCAGTGGTTCTTGGAAAATAAATAAAAACTACATATTAGATCTAAATTTAGATATAAAATATCTAAATCTAGGTAACCAAAATGATTTGAAGCTGGGGTTTCATAGGACAAATAGAAAATTATTCTACATGACAATTATTGAAGACTGTTCCACACCCCATAAAGACTTCCAAACATGCACGTTTTGAACGAGCACTGTCCAAATCATTACTTAATTGAGAAAAATATCACTGTGAAGACAATGATCGAACAGGCAACATTAACAAAGGAACTTTTGAAAATATATTTGGACAAAAAAGTAATCATATATTTGGTAGAACCAAGGAAAAAGGAAAAACAATTGAAAATTTTTAGATGTGTTCACACATCTTAATAAGATCAGCTGGTTCTGGATATATTGATTAATCAACAGAAACATGAAGGAAGGAAGGAGTGTGACATCATTAAAAGAACATCTATTCTGATTAATGTTTTTTACCAGCTGCTATGATGTTATAATAGAATATACTAGGTTTGCACTTTTGTTTTTTTTAAATCAAAAAGACCAAAAGAGGATAAAAATGGCCTTTTACGATCTTTATAGAAAATACTAACAGAGTATTTCCATTGCAATATTTTACAAGTATGAGAATCAACTGACTCAAAGAAAGACTACTAGCTCTTCCTCCTCCTCCTGCTACCATGGATGGTGAATGCATCTTTGAACTTATGGTTCTTGTTTAAAGACATGCCATATTAGTACCAGCAATATTATCTTTATTGAATCACCAGAGCCACCAACCTGACCAAACAACCGAGGATAGATATTCTTCCTTTTTCACTTGTCAGGCTGGGTCAGTACTCTTGGGCACATTTTTGGCATAGAGCTTTGAATACTCCAGTCGCCACTTTTTTGAAAACATTTTTTCCACTTGTTTTTAGGATGGGGGATCGAATCACAATAATGATCCTCCGTGAAATGGAGAGAATGAGAGTGAGTAAGTATATGGCTTAATTTCAATTTTTTGATTTTTTTCAAATAAAAATTACATCCTTTTTTTTTGTTAGGGTCTGTAATACCTGTTCCCACCAGGCACTGACAATGTATGTTGATGTCTCTGATCTCAGCAAGATGATGTATTGCTCTATGCAACATTTCCATCACTGTCCAAAGAGTCCGGGTTGGATAGGTGGGTCAGTAATGTCTAGGGTGACAGAGAGATAAGCGTACAGAGTAGGGGGACTGTGATCAAAATGAAGCAACTAGGCTATGGTGATAAAGCATTGCTAACCATTTTTATTAATTTTTGACTAATTTTTAATAATAACTAATCAGATCACGAGTTTATGGCAGTAAATAAATCATGGATTTCTCTGGCTGAGACTCAAACTCACACACCTTTTGTCTCAGGGAAGCCTGTTAACCATACCAGCTGCTCTGACTGAGCTACTAGGACCCTACAGTGGCAAGAGAACAGATCCAACTTCTAAACCTTCAATCTTGCCCAGTCTCTTTTGGCACCATGTTTGTTATTGTTATTACACCGGTAGTATCGGTAGCAGCAATACTATCTTCATTTTTTTTTTCTTAAGATGAAGAGTTATCAACCATAATTATTCATTTTTAACAAGTATTATCTTTCATCTTGATTTTTATTTGTTTTTTTAATGCTACTTGCTCAGGTGGTCTGTCTTCAAAAATTAGTAAGTATGGCAGATTGGAAATGAAGGTACTCATCATTACTAACCTTACGTCCTTCCATATTCCACGTTCCCACAAACATTTTGACTTTTCGATCTGGGAAATATCGTTGAAGTTCATCACTGCCCAGCAGGGCAACACCTGAATTAATGTTACCAAATAAGTAACTCCTGAAATTTAAAAAAGATAAAAAAATGACAGGTCCGGTTGGTCGCACAATAAAAACTGTCACATGACCAAGTCTTTTGGCAGCATGCCACAATAGGAGTGATCAATTAAAAATCTGGAAAAAGCCTGGATAAATAAAAAAAACAAAAAAAACGAACATGAACATAGCCTGGCACAAAACTAAGGGACCGATTTAGCATAAACTTAAATTGCAAATTGAATCTCCTGACTAAAAACCTATATTGGTAGGTAATTTCTAAAAAAACAAACAAAAAAAATTTTTTTTACACATAATAAGCATTAGATATTCAAATGTACCTCCATTGATACATCCACTACGTCATACATACATAGCCAGCCTGACTAACTTAAAAATGAAGAAACCTAAGGAGACAGTCTTAGTTAATGTTTTCTGATTGTTTTGCGGTTGACAATGAGATTGGAATGCAGTCACATTATTCTATCAATCATACACAAATGCATATAATTCTATCGTGGAATGAAGTCCCCATTATATTACACTTATTGGGGTCCAAGAAATACAACTGCATTATAACTGAACTGAGGATACTCAAAAGTCTATTATTGCCAGCAGCAGGCTAATTGTTGTGAGTAACTGCATTCTTGACAGAGTTGTTATTGGGGATGTTAAATGGATCCTTTTTCAAAATATTGAACACAGTCGTTAATAGCTCAGTTGTAATGATAGATCTATGACTCAACCAAAAGGGGTTACCTTCATCTGTAGAAGATCTTGTTGCTTGTTCAGAATCATCCATTTCTATCACTGACATGCCACACTTGGGCAGTAAGGGCAAAAAGCTGTTGCACTCATTTTCAAATTCACTTTGCATGAATAACCTTGGGGAAAGCATGAATTCACTTCTGTCCCAAGCTATGGGTAAATAGGAGAGCAGTTAGAGCCTTTTGGCCCAGTAAGGTAGTCCATCTAAGAGAAGGTTACTCTGACATTTGCCATAACTGGTCCCAAGCCCAGGTAAAGGAAGGGATTGGGCATGGGGCTAGAAATCCAATCCCTGGCCAACGCCCTCACAAAGGATACACCCAATGAGTTCATACATTTTACCTTCTCATTTGCCTATTTTAAGCATTTTTGCTCTTTGCCAGGTCTGTATTGTTGACAACCTCAACGCTTGCAGTGTCTCCCCCAGTGTTCCCTTGAAGCTGTATGCCTACATGGTCCCGCACAAGGAAAAATTATGTTGAACGGTGAAATTTTGAAAGGTGCATATAAAAAAAAGAGTAGCATCATTTTAATTGCAGGTTTATGCAAAAATTATGTTTACAAATTGGTGCATAAATTTTAACACAAGGCTGTCTGTCTATTAAGAATATCTCTGCTAATGAATAACTAGTAAGAAAAATCAATATACCAAATAAAACAGTTCTTTACAGTAAAACTAGAAGGAAGATTACTCTCAAGTAGAGTTTTCCACTAGGTGCTTTGAGTGATTTTAGTTGGGAATTTCTCTTTAGGCAGTGAGCCAATTGATATTTTCATATATATCAGCTTTATGGTTGTATCCCCTGAACAATCAAATTCATTAGGTGATAAAACATGGAGAGAAACAGGTCTGATTAGTCATTCAATAGAACCCATCATGTGACCAATGTCTCCAGGCAGCATGCCATGTTAGGGGTGATCTATTAAAAAATTGGGAAAAGGGGTGATCAACAAATAAGTTTCCTGTCATTTTGGGGGTTGTGATCACTAAAAATGTAAAAATTCTCAAAGGAACAAGCATGAATGCAGCTAGACACAAACTAAGGGACCAATCTAGGATCAAATTACATTGCAAATTGAACCCCTCACTAAAAACTTATTCAGGTATGGAATTTTGAAAAAAACATGAAAGCATTTTTTCTAAACATAATAAGGGGTATACGTTCAAATTTTTAGCCTTCTGGCACCATTGGTGTGGCCTGTATGCGCAATACATACATAGCCAGCCAAACCAACTTGAAAACTGAAGAAACTTATGTTGGCAGTTTAGGAGACAGTTTTGTTTGACGATTTCTAATAAACAGAATTAAGGAACAAAAAGCAAATGAAGAATGTCTTACCTGCTTCGTGCTTCTCTGATTGTAATTGCAGGAAGGGCACTGCCAGATGATGCAAATGAACTCTGTGAGCACGTCTCCAGACTGCCACCGTTAAGCTGAGGAGTGTGAAACAATGGTTCGGATTTATAAGTAGTCCGTAGCGTTTTTGATGAAAAGTTTCGATTAAAGGGTGGCAGAGAGCTAACCGATGCAATCGGAGGTAAGCGGGGTGATGAAGGGGTAGGAAGTGACCGTACACTAAGTGCACTGCCAACCTGATGAGCTAAATCCTCATCTGAATTATCAGAGTCATAATGTAGGCTGTTGAGGCCAGATAGAGATGGCTGGATGGTAGTCAGTTCCGTATGGCTACTACTTCGTTTTGGTTTGCAATGGTCATCATTTGAACTTGGTCGAGGTAGATCCTGCCGGTCAGTTGCACACTTGGCATTATCTTCCTCTAGAGAATCAGGTTCGTGGATAGGTTTTGGTCTGGGTCTTGGTCGTGTTTTTCGAGGTATAATCGGAGGTTTGGGTTGAAATGGACTAGACTTTATTGATTTTACAGAATCACTGTCCTCAGCAGCAATTCGGAAGCGGTGTAGACTTACATCAGAGTTGGATCGCCAGAGAAATCTGGGTTCTCTAGGGTCAGCAGCCATTTCTGATGACATCTCTTGGCTTGCTTCTCCACCACCAACTTCGTTCTTTTGGGATTGCTCTATAGTTTTAGGTACAGGAACTGAAGATGTGCCCTGTTTATTATACACATAAGTTGAATCATTGTCTAAAGAACCCTTCTTTGTACTCTCTGAATTATAGTCAGATTCGGTCTTCAAGGCAAGTGGCTCAAGGTTCACATGAGGTGAAATGAGGTTCTTGCTTCCTTTAGGTAACAGTTTTTCTACCCTGTTCTCTTCCAGTCTGGCTACAGAACCTGATGAACTAGATATATTTGTCGATCCATTATCGATACTTGGGTCAGATAAAGTGCCCCTTAGGACTTCTTTTTTCTTGGGATGGGGACTCTGTGAAGTAGATGGTGATGTGACAGACATATCTGTGTCTTTCTGCGTAAACACCATCAGTGTCATATTGTTCATATAGGTTGCATGACAGAATTACAACCTGTAGTTAATCCTTGAAAGAGTAATCCATGGATAATGGATCTTGGTGATGACGCCAAGCAATGATTCTACCACTTGAGTCTGAAAGAGGGGAAACAAAAACTGAAATGAAAATTAAAAGAAAAAATCAGACTACAACATTGGACTAAATTTTCAGAAATCAGAAATTTATTGGCATCAATATGTAATCATACAAGGTATCAAATAAAAAAAACAATGTATTTTTGTGACAATCAGAAATATGATAAAACAAAAATTGGTCATACCTATGAAAAAAATTTTCTCCTTTGGAGAGTCTCAGCTTGCTCTCATATTCTAGAGATCATCCAATTAGTTTCCGATGACTGGCTATTCCTTCTGTCTTTCCTGATCATTGCAGTTTATATCATTATGAAATGATATAAATCTATATTTACAATATCGTTACGAAAAGTTTGAAATTGAAAGATCTAATAAAACCTACACGACATTGATTGAAAGATAGATATTTGATGCTAAACTAAATTTTGAACATTGCACAGTGGTTTTCCAACCTGGATGTCAGAATATATTGTGTCACAAGAAGTTGGAAGTGATGAAAGATTTCAAAATTTGAATACCAAGACATTTAGGCCTTAGGGAATTGTACCTTTGACTCTAATTAGAGATCATGGATTTGAACTATGTATGTTTTGATTTTGCTTCACCCTCTGCTATTTCTCTCATTCTTTTGGAAATATTTCATGGAAAAATGAGCTGTAGAGAACACATTGCATTTTGGTGATTACAGTGAGGGGATAAATTTAGGATATTCAAGTGAATTTGGTGACTGTCATCACAGTGAAAGGGTCAGGAGAAAAGCTCGGTAAATTTGGTAATTGTAATCACAGTGAAAAGGTTGGTAAAAACGCTTGGTAAATTTGGTAATTGTCATTACTTTGAATAAAAACTTGGTAAATTTGGTAACTGTCATCACAGTGGAAGGTCAGTAAAAATGCTTGGGTAAGAAAAGTTGAAATTTAACAATAAATTAACTCCTTAACTTATCCAATCTGACATCCCCAGCAATGAAGGTTGACCACTGGTGAATAGTTTTTACGTGTTATACCTGGGCGCTTAGTATGGAGGGAGTGTTGTGCCCAAATTCCACTTCCCACCTCTTGAAATCTTTCCAACGGAAAGAAGTTTTCAATACATTTGAGGATCAGCATTGCTTACGGCACCTGGTATTCCCAGACTGTCACCCATCTATGTACTGACCAGGCTCAGTATTGCTTGACTTTAGAGTTCATACAAGAACAGTTATGAAATCAAATGATTCATTCAATGCACAAATCATTTTTTAATCCAAAACCTATTTTTAAACTTTTCTGATTTTTTCTCTTAGGCAGATAAAACAATAAAATCAGTACAATCATAATTCTGTGATCTTGTTTGAAATGGTAAAGAGTAAAGTGTAGTATCTGTCCTAATCAGATACATCCCTGACATGAGGACTTTGATATTAAACTGATTGATACTACTATATAAGTCTGGTTTCAATTCAAACTCAGCTGACATCACTCAGAATGTGCCCACGCAAAGCATAAATCAACTGAATCTTAACCTTAACAAACATTAAATTACCTTCTTTCTCCTTTGACTTTTTTTCACACAACAACAGTGGTTTAAGCCATTGAACTTCAGGGATGTATCAGATATTAAGGTGACAAGAATAGAATATACATTATGTTCAGCAATTATTACCTTTACCGTTTTAAAATGGTGGCACTTCCAGCTGAAGAATAGCTGTTAGGGTTGGTATTGAGTAGAAATTTTGAATTCGTTAATTTCTTCTTTGATATGAAATCCGTCACCGGGGTTTGTTATTCTACAGCTGGAATAGCGGCCATTTTAAAACGAGAAAAGTAACAGCTGCTTTTTGCTTTTAGCTGAAATGCCAAGATACTGCATCTAGAATGACCAGGGTTACAGAATTCCGATTGTACCATTTATTTCAATAAGTCAGACTCAATTCTATCATTCATTCTGACAATTTCATTAAAAAAAAAAGAAAAGAAAAGAAAAGAAAAGATATTGACAAGTAAAATGATGAAAAGTGTTTGAATTTACTCAACAATTTTTTTTCATAAAAAAAGTCCTAAATAATTCACTCGAGGATACATTAGGAAATAAAGCAAGTATTTCAAAATGTCAAAAAAATCTCATTCTTTTTCGGAAAACAACTTGAAATAAACATCGATTTCTGACAAGAAGACATTGAGAAAAAATAATTTAAGAAACTTTTTAAAACATGCAAACTTTCAATCTTTTCTTCTAAAGAAAAGTTGATGATGAAAAACAGAGTGAATCCCTTACCTGCAGATTCATTTTTATAGAACAATTCTTTCTGATAATTAAATTTGTTACTAATTTGTAATATATTCATCGATCATAGTTTGTATTATTATAATTAATATTTTCAATAGTTAATTATTCATATCTTAGTTTCTATTATTTTGTTGTATTTGTAATTTATTTCATAATTTGACATTTATTAGTGATATATTCATTGACAAAACTAATCAGTTTTTATGGAACGATCGTTATTATTTTGTTACAAGAATTTTTAAAAAAATTTTGAAAATAAAAAAAACTTCAATGTCTTCTTTTTAAAAAGAATTGTCGGTACCTTTTTTTTTTTGTTTTGTTTTTCGGTCACCTTCAGGAGAAGTTTGAAGCTGAGAGACCTGTTGACACTTGTTGGTCAGTTGAAGAAGAGTAGAGAGATGCAATGTATCACTTTTTCTTTCTCTTCTTGAATCTTTTTTTGACCGTTGCTCTGCAAATCCAAAACATAAACATTTCATAAACATCCGTTTCCAACAACGCTTAACCCAGCCACCATGTTTGATTAGCAACATGCGCACTCCTCACTTCCGGACAATAGTTGATTAAAAAAAAGAAGAGGCAAGGATGCCAAATCAGCGATTTTTTGACTAGATCTCGCCGAGTTGGCAACACTTGAATAGTTTGAGTGGAAAATATTCATATTAACATAGCAGCATGATTGAAACTTTCGTACTTAAGTTAACTAGTACTTTTTCTTGACTGTTTGCAGTACGTTTGGTACTATGCTCCGAAAATTTGGAGTGGAACAAAATATTAAAATATATAACGTTTCACTTTCTGCAAGGCATTTTATAAACTTCACTCTGTTAGACAAGGTTTAGTATAAAATCTTTATTCAAATGAAAATACGGATGGAAATGAAGCATTTTTTTTATATATATTTGAGTTAATTCAAATTAATTTCTTCGAATTTATTGGTATTTAACATGTTTCTCTTCATTTGGTACTTTTATTAATGATTTGGTATATTTTGGCCCAAACTTTTGGTTCAATCGCTAGAAACTCAATAGTTGGCAGCATTGCTAAGCTGTAAACTCTCGATTTAACGGACTGATAGAGGTGAACGGATGTCCGTAAATGTCAAAAATTCGTTGAATCGAATTTTATCTGAGAAAGGGTATATTTTACTTTTTTAAAAAAAATACTATTTTCAAGATGAAATTTTTTAATGCAAAAGTAGCTTTAATACAATAAAGAATACAAGTTTGTTGAATAATAATACAAAGCTAGTCAGAGGAGTTCGGTGAAAGAAAACGTCCCTCTGACCTATCATGTTGATATGAAGATGAATCTTATTTTGAAAAAGGTGTAGCGCCTCCTGTACTTTTAGTTAGGGATTAGATACGAAACTCTTCTTTTAGCTAGATATCAAAGGCGTCACTTCCTCCGACGACCCCGATAAAACCCCTGATGCACATGGTCTAAGGCTCATTAGCTCCAGCACCCCTAGCTGGTTACGCTTCTAGCCCAGCCTTAGCGGCCGGCCATTCTCTCTCTTTCTTTCTCCTTGGTCCAAGGCTCATTGGCGCCAGGACCCCTAGCTGGTCATGCATCTGGCCCCGGCCTTTGCGACCGGCCACTCTCTTTCCTTCTCCCTAAGATCGTTATCATTTCGCCGATCCGATCTTGACCAATTTTCCTCCGTGACCTATCTCTGTAGTAACTTTGCCCATTTCACTTCACTGATATCGAGCCTCACACATACGCACAGCCTTGCAACTACGCCACCGAGTCTTCACCACATGCTACAAACGCGTATCACCTCTCAGTCTCGTGAACGAAATGGCAAAGTCTCTTTACTATCCGATAGTTATGGTAATCTTTCCTGAACTTCTTCACTTCGGGAAACACGCATGGATAAAACTCCATGTTCTCTTTCTTTCACGGTCTGTTCGTCGAAAGTCGTCAGAAATAGCATCAGAGAATAGCCCCCAAGTTAACTCACTAACATGGCAGTAAGGCTCGCATACTGAACCCGGTTTCCACGTATTATCTTAGAGCGGTCCAACCATACGGAACCCAAGCAGTTCAGACAAACTCCGCTTCGACACCGACGCCAGTACTATCAAGACAAGAAAGCTTTTTCAAGACAAGAAACCTTTCACCATCTCTTCTTTTCTCTTCTCCTAACATTACTCCTCACGATCGATCGTATTTATGTTATCCTTACATGTACCTCAATTTCATTCTTCATTCTTCAATTAAACATACGTCTTTTCCGTGGCCATGATACTTGTATGTGTTCATCACTACTTTATTTCAGTGAGCGTCCAACTTCATACTTGGCGCGCATTCTCTTCGCTTCCTAACATCTCTTTTCTCCCTCCACAAGAACAGGGCTGGCGCGGTGAGGATCCAAAATCTTCGTCCCTCAAACATCATCACTTTCATCGTCTCATCAATATCATCACACTCTCCATTTCATCACAACCCCAGAAGC
This sequence comes from Thysanoteuthis rhombus, assembly GCA_963457665.1. Classification (NCBI taxonomy): domain Eukaryota; kingdom Metazoa; phylum Mollusca; class Cephalopoda; order Oegopsida; family Thysanoteuthidae; genus Thysanoteuthis; species Thysanoteuthis major. Next base: position 8,556,180 of record OY735206.1, on the reverse strand, counting down.
CATCCTATAAAGGCATTGGTGAAGGCACCCAAGGCCGTTGCTGGCCACTGGGGCTCCCTTAGCATTATTGCTTTGTGATACTTTCTGCCAAGAAAAACACGCAAATGTGATTTTTCAGTCCGAGAAACACATTTTACAAACTTTGTAAAGACAATGAAATAATTCAATGAAATAAACCAAAGAAAATATATTAGAAATAGATATAAAATAAAATAAATAAATACAAATAAGAAAACAGAACTACACAATTATTCTCACAAAAACAGAAGAAAAGTCACAAAATTTCACAAACTCTGAGGACAGAGATATTCAAGTATGTCAACAACTTTCAGTTGTGAGAGGCTCAACGGAGCTTCTCTAGCAATCTGCCTCATCCTTAAACCTGTAATATATTGAACTGTTCAATTAAGTGCAGTTGAGGCCAGAAATAGGAGCTTTAGTTTTCACTGGGGTAAAAATAATGATGAAAGCCAATAAAAAAATGCATGGCACTTTTCTTAACAATGCGTCATACAAGAGGAGGAATACAACAGATGTAAACATGTCAGCATACATTTTTAATTCAGAGACAATTTGCTATTGAGTCCTTTTTTCTGTTGATACAGTCTTGGCATTCAACAAAAGACAGTTAATAATGTCCCAGCAAACAGATTTGACTGTACTGGTATAGCATTAAGAGAGGAAAAATAGATTATCAGTTTGATGGGTAACTAATAAGGACAAAAAAGTCAAAGCAGTAGTCTCCGAAATCTATCCTTTTTTTTGTTGCAATATCTCTAGTGTTTAACCTTCATTCCTTTCAGGGTTTTTTTCCTCGTTTTCTGTTGATACAGTCCTCATTCCTGTTGGCAGTGCTCTTTTGTCTGTTCAGCCATGGTGGCTATCACTACTCATGCTAACTACCCAGTTCTTCCTCTGTTTGTACAAAACAAGTTTCTCTAACCGTTTCCTGAAACCTGCACGTCAGTGGAGTTTCCCGGGAAAGATCAACACGTCTGGATTTCCTGGCTGCACCACTTGAATGTTCCTGTGCCATCAATGAACAGAGGTATCTTCTGACTCGTTCAAGTTTTCAAAAGCTTTGCTTAGTATAGGCAACTATAACTGGGAAAGTTATTTTTATCCTCGGAGTAATCCAGAAGTTCGGGTAATGCAGGAATGTTAGCATCTCCTGGGTAGTTGTCTGTGGTGATAATTGCGAATAGTTCATCATTTCCTGTGCCTTTTTCATCGACATCAGCTTCTCACTTTGCAGTCCGCATCTTCTGCCACGTGAGGTTGACCTTGGAGGTCATTTGAGGTCATTTCCCAGTTAATCTGTGGTTCGAAAGAAATGATTTTTAAATCAAAATTTCTCCCATAATTCTTCTTGCGAATGGCACAAACTTTTGTTACGATAAAATTGATTTTTTTTTCATACAAGTTAGAGCATATTTTCGTCAACAAAACAATGGTATTATCATGATTGATAATAGCAAGAAAACACACACACACACACACACACACACACACACACACACACATACACACACACAAAGCCATTGTCTTTAAAGGATTTACCTCCTCCACAACATTTTTTTGATCGGTGATTTTAATCTAGTTAACAAACAAGCAACAAGTGTTGACTATAAAAGGTGAAATTTTAAAGTGAACCGAAAATCATTTCTTTCTAACTGAGTTGTTATTAAAATTATTTATGCTGGCATTTTAAACAAATGATGTGAAAAAGAAAAATGTCAAGCATTAAAAACAATTTAGTGATATGTGAGCTATCATTTTTCACTTACATTTGGGTCACAGCATTTTAGCCGGAGTCAAGAAAAAACATAACAAAAAAAAAAAAAACTATATCAAACATAGAAAATTATCAAATATTACAAAATTTTGCATCAAGAAAAGATTTTATTGCAGTCTCAGCCTTTTCGCACTACATTGGATGAAAAATACTCACATAAGATTAATAATGAGATTAAACAAAGACGTTTACTACAGAAATATTATTAAAAAAGATTTATAATGATTCAGTCACAACACATCTTACTTGAGTAAGTAGTGTTGTGACTTGTTTATTTTTAGTTAGAATTGAATTAGTATCAGCTTCAGATACGAAACCTTAAATCTATCCACCCACGCAACATTTGATTTCCATTAACGGAAATAAAGTTTTTATTTTTTCGATGAAGTTATATTAGAGTTTTAAAGCGTTTTAAAGTTTCACCTCGAAACGATGAACCAAAATCAAGTAAAGAAATACTAATAATTGTTTGGGAATGTTTTTATTTTATAAAAAATGTGTGTTAAAAATCACAATCTGAACGACCGATAAACTTGCATTCAGAAATTCAAATAATAATTGAAAATTAATAACATTTTCTGTAAATACCACATTTCCGATCGAATGTATCAATTAACTGGCTTTCTTTTCAAAATGATTAGCAGAAATATTTTAAAATGTAAATATCCCCTAATTTGAAGTCACAAAACGTCTCATTTTTTAAGTACTGCAGGGATTTATTTTTGGAGTTCTCATTATTCCCAAAGTTCAAAACTGACAGGAAATAAGAGTTACGAACACACACTGGGAAATCAACCATTACAAAAAGTATCGGAAGTGGAAGACTTGGGTGTAGAATTTGATGAACAATTTAATTTTGAAAAACGTATCTCTTCAGCCGTAGCTAAGGCCATCTCCAAAATTGATTGATTTACCAGAAATTATTTATCAAGAGATCAGTATTATACTAAAAAAAGCAATAATATGTTCACGTTTGGAGTATTATGTACAGGCTTGGGCCCCATGCGCTAGAGATGGTAATTGGCATTCAATTTTGAAATTGGAGACTGTAGAGAAAATTTACCAGAATGATAAATGGCATGATAGATTCAAGTTATGAGGATGGACGGGAAAAGTTAGACATCAATACCTTGTCCGAGAAGGGGAAAAGAGGAGACAACCGAAACTTTCATCATTACAAATGGCTTCGCAAATTTTGGAATTCTAATGTTTAATCAGTTAGATAGAACGTGGAATTTATTGGCAAGGTTTATTACAAAAATAAAATTGCAAAAACAAATTTTTGAAAAACTTTTTTTGAAATACTGGAATAACTTACCATCTTATTCTAAAAAATAGCACAAGTATAAATCATTTTAAAAAATAGCTTAGATAAATTTAGATTATCTGGGATAGAAAATAAATTAATAGGGCAATTTTGGGTGTTATGAGCTGAAATACACAGAAGATTTTAGGAAAATGAAAATAAATAAAATGTACCAGGTAGATGCTTCACAATACTGGTTACCTCGTAAAATTGGAGAAAAAAAGTTTCATACATTTTTATAGCTAGAATTCACGTATATTTTAATGTTGAATACGTATTTCTAATGTTAATTGATCATAGAGATGCCCATAGTGTTTTTTTCTATTTAATGAACTTTTAAACCTCAATGAAATTCCACTAGACCGAGAAAAGTTTTATGTCGTTTGAAAGACTTGAATAATAATGGATAATTGTAGTAGTTTTTTATGACGGTGCGCTTCGCCCTTCACAGTTTACAGCTTGGGCATCAACTTGACTGCATCCACATTGTGTCTGCGTCTGGTGATGTTTGGAGCTGATAACTATCAAACTGCTGAGCTGGACTCTCCTGATAGGATAAGGATAAGACAAACAAAAGTGCCTGTCCACAACTGAAGGAAAGTCACTGTGTTTAATTCAATTGATTCAATTGGAAGTCAAGGGGTCAGAGTGGCATCGCTTCTCTTGGCAAACAGGATTTATTTATCTGCACTTCCACCGGAGCAAAATGCGACACAAGGTCTTCTTGGAAAAAAGAGCACCTCATCAAAAAAGGCTCCAGCCAGCTTGACTTTGGTTGCTGATCAACCGTGGTTGCCAAAACAACTGTAATCACTAAAGCGCCAGGACTAACCCGACCTGTCCCTCTTAGTGCAATAGGGTAGTGTTGCCCCGGGGCGAACTGCTTCTTTGCAGCTAGGCCAAATAATAGAAAAGGAACCCAAGGACGAATCCAAAGGTTCCCAATGCACACTATTTATTCACTCTCCCACCAGAACAAATTACGACACAAGGTCAGGGCTTTACGTGGGGGTAATAGTAGCAACCCATCAAAAATAGCTCAGGCCCACGCAACTTTGGTCGCTAAAGCAACTATACTATTTATTTACTCTCCAACCCGAACTAAATGTGACACAAAGTCAGGACTTCACGCGGGGGAAAAAGGAGGAACCCATGAAAAATAGCTCTCGTCGGTGCGACTTCGGTTGTTAAGCAACCGTGGTTGCTAAGACAACTGTAGTCACGAAAGCGTCACGACGAGCCTGACCTGTCCCTTTAAGTGCAATTGGACAGTGCTGCACGGAGGCATCTCTTTATTTACTCTCCCACCAGAGCAAAATGCGACACAAGGTCAGGGCTTTACGTGGGGAAAAAGGAGCAACCCATGAAAAATAGCTCCAGCCGATGCGACTCTGGACACTAATCAACCGTGGTTGCTAAAGCAACCGCAGTCACGAAAACGTCAGGACAATCCAGACATGTGCAATTGGACAGTGCTGCCCCGGGGCAACGGATCACCCCAGTTGGGCCCAGTGATAGTGGGAAAGCCCAAGGACGAATCCAAAGGCTCCCAATTCGCGTGGCAATGCGTAGCTTCAGTATAACCTCATTGGCTGACGCATTGCACCGGTGCACTCGATCTTTGATGCTCGCCACAACCCAATCTCCGGTCCATTCGGCAGGAAAGTGTCAATACCGGCGCCTCAGTCTCTGCCAGGGGAACAGATACTTCACTTTAATCCATGCCGGAAAGGCCATTGGGGTGTTTATTCGCTGTCCCACTACAGCAAAATGTGACACAAGGTTGTGGCTTAACGTGGAGAGATGGTTGCTAGGCGACTGTAGAAGCTAAAACAACCTCCGTCAGAAAAGCGTCCACTTGGGGACCTGCTCTTCTAATTGCAATGGAGGAGTGCTGCTCTGGGGTGCCATATTCCCTACAACTGGGCCGAGTAATAATAGGAGAACCCAAGGACGAGTCCAAAAGCTTCCAATGCGCGTAGCAGTGCGCAGCCTCAGTAAAACCTAATTGGCTGACGCACAGCACAGGAGCACTCGGTCTTGACACGATCCACAATCCAATCTCCAGTCCATTCGGCAGACAAGTGTCAGTGCCGGCTCCTCGGGCTCTGCTGTGGAACAGATACTACACTTTGATCCCGAAGAAAAGGCCAATAATCTTTGTGATGGATGGGGCCATTGGTACGACGAATAGAGGACGGGGTTTGCAAATTACCCTCCTGTTGTTTGTCATGACTATTCTTCTTATATGTACTTTTCGTGATAACTAGGAGAGTCAATTTTTTGGTTTTTTTTTTTATTTCTTGACCCTTTGGGACTTTCACAAACTCTAAATTATTTACACTATCTTCTGATCCCACAGGGGGTAGGGCAATGTGTGATCTACACTTTTAGGCCCTAGAGCATTTTAGGGAAGAGGCTGAAGGGTCATCATCTGACCATCCTATGGTACTTATCTTCAGCTGGTTAATTTCAGCTTTTCTTTAGATTTCCTGTTTTTCATTATGCTTTTAGTCTTGTTAATGGCCCTTTTGTTTATCTTTTCGACATGGGTGTGTAAGCACTTAATCTAGATTTGTTATCCTAATTCTAAAATTGGCTTAAAATGCTTGTTAACATAAAACCTAAGTGAATACATCTAATTCCGCTTTCCACCTCTCAATCTTGGATTCTTAGTGTCCTAACCCTTCATAAATCTTGACTATCTCTTGTTATAACAAAAATATAAACATCTTTATTGAGGAGAACAAAGAAGGGTTGGATGGATCATAATATCATGATTTTTATTGTATGACAAAAAAAATTAATAACAAAGAAAAAAACAAAAGAGAATGCTGAATTAATCAAAGGTACCATCTTGTCTTCTTCTCGTGTGTGAGGAGTTTCTTGAAAAAATCATATTATTCCTAACTTGCTTACTGGTGTCAGCCTATGGGAACTTGATTTTGATGTCATTCAATCAGAGGCCACTGACGATTATTTTTTTTAATCTGATTTGGCGCGAATTGCCAGTCTGCAGAGATAACGTCTGGAGAGAAGACATAGGGTTATATTCTGTAGTTTTTTTCAACTCTACGGATAGACAAACAGAATAAGTATAAGATATTGTCATCATTTCTGACAGCATGGGTAAATTTAAAATAGTTGTTCAATAAAGCACTTGAAAAATGAAATGTTCAAAGAAGGAAATTAATTTTTGCAGAAAAGGGTGATAAAAAAAGAATAAAAACTTTTTTTTTTTTCAAAATGGTATCACGAAAACTCTTACATTACTTCATGAAATTCGAGAAGAAAACATTAAACATTGAAGTTTCTTAGACAATTGAATCTTTAAAAATGGATGCTTCTCAAAATCATCAACAACTGAAATGCACCCAGAAAGCGCATACCTCTGCGAAAGCCATTGTCAGGGGTGGTGATTGAGTATGGATCCGCCCCAAAATTTAATCAGTTCTTCTGTAGCTTACTGTCCACTCCTCCACAGAATATTTTTTGGAATTCATGGTGAACTTTCAGACCTAACGTGCGGAGAGACATGAAATTTAGTGATATTACGCGGTTTGGACATAATACTACGACGTGGGGAAGATAACTGTGTATGGAAGTGCTCAAAATTGAATCAGTTCTTTAAGAGCTCATTGTCCATCACTCCACAGAATTTCATAGAAATTCGTTGAGAACTTATTGAGATATCGTGTGGACCGTCATGAGTGCATATACATTAATTTAATTTGAAAAAAAAGCACTGGAAAATATCTTTCAATCGAAAAAAAAATTCCTTGAAATTTCACCAACCTTTCTTACTCCATATTATCAAAACTTTGACAAAATTTCATTTAAATTTATTCATTACTTTCGAAGATATCATGTGGACAGACGAACAAACAGACAAATAAATCTGACATATTTGTCTTATTGGTTCGGCCATATTAAAGTTTTTGGCCATTTTGAGGGTTGTTTTGATTTCCTTTTGAAAAAATAGCAAAAGAATTATGTGCGTAATCTCATGTACTTCACATTCATAAAACCTTGATTTCCTCGGGAAATCTGACAGTTCGAAAAAAGTAATCTTTTCAATGTTATGAATGGGATTCTATTTCCAATGTAATAGATGAATTATCTTTTTTATATATACTGCGGTATTGCAATATTTTATAAACAATTTTGGCATTTTTTGTCATTTGGGGCCATTTTTTGCGTTTTTGTGCCAGAAACTTTTCTTACTATCAAGTATTGACGTGTGAGTGCCCTCCCTTTGTACGCGCACTCAGAGCAATTAGTTACTTAAAAAATAAACTTATACGTACGGGATTGGTGGAAGTCTGAAAATGTTTCTTCCCTTTTCCAAGTGTAAAACCTGAAAAGTTGCGTTTTCATTATTATTCAGAGTCAAAGTCTCTTACCAGAAATTTTGGAAGTGCGATCATGACGACTTTTAGTGCGGTGCCCCATACTCTGTTCGTTGTCTTAACGATTATTTGTTTTTTAAACGATGTCTTTGGCGCTAAACAATCTATCGGCTGTCGCGATGTGAAAGGCAAGCCAGTTGATTGGTAAGTTCAAGTTATATTTCTTTCCTGTTGAATCAGATTTCGACGTTCAGTGTCAAATGAAAAAGTTTTTAACGATCTTGAAAGTTATTTTTTTTTCATTTTGTTTTTCCAAGTTTTTCTCACAACACTTGAAAATATAATTCATACAATAGATTTGAAAGGGACATTCGTTCAATTAGAATTGTTTTAAAACTTTTCTAACAACTTAACTTGCGTTCCAGGGAGTTAAGGGGGCGGCAGATGATTGGGGGCGACGAGGGAGCAGGGGCAAAGAATACCAATTTTACGTACCTTGATACTTTTTTTGCGTAATTATTTTTGTTATAAATTAAATACTTGAATTAGAAAAAATATTGGAATCTAGTCTTTATGAATGTATCATTTTGACTGATTTTACGGTGAGAGGCTGCTTCGGAAATGGTATCATGGGGGAGGGTGAGTCCCCAGAAGTTAAATACAAATGTAAACAAACTCCACAAGTTTGATAATCCAATCCCTGCTAAGGCCGATTTTCTTCTCTTCTTACCTTTCTACCTAAAACAGACAACACAGACCGTTTTGATTAATCACAAATAACGTATTAACCCAGGCCCAACAATTGTGAAACTTGGGATACTTTCATTCCAAAAATATTCTTTTTTTTTTTTCTTTAAAAAAATAATTCATTCTTTAGCGATTTAGTGCGCTTTATTGCCAATGCGTTTTTTCGCTCTTTTTGGTAGATTTTATAACACAAAGCAAAGGTTGATTCATTCAGATAACCCTTCAACAATGAAAATTGTTTCGAAATTTTTTTTCGGAAGAAATTTGATGTACTTTCCCAAGTCCTTCGTTACCTTTGGTTTAATTTACAATGTAGCTGTAGTGCTAAATTGGACCCTTAGGACTTTCTGCCGTTTGGTGTATTTCAGTTACTTCCCGGGCAGGCCCGTGTAGCTCTTACGGTCACGGTGTGACCCGTTCAGATAAGCGTTTTTACATTAAATAGAAGCACTGCCTGAACTAACCGAATATTTATAAAAAGATTAATAAATAAAAGGGACTATTCGAATATACAAAAAAAAAATAATAATAATTAAAAATTTCTGATTTTTTCAAACATTGTATGAACTGTATTAATCAATCTCAAAATTAAACATTTCCTGAAAAAATGAAGGTACAAGTGAAGTAAAAAGTTCTAAGCCATAGTTTCGTACGACAAACGGAAAAAAAATGGTTCAGTTCAACATTTATAGTTTCATTGTTATTGGAAGCGTTGAAAAATAAGGAGCTGTGAGGGGTCAAGTAAGGAAAAATACCGATCAATAACATCCTACTTGGTTGATTTTTTTCAAAACGGACGATCTTCTAGAAATGTCTTGTATAATGAAAGTACATACAATTTTTTTCAGAAATTTTCCCGAATACGACTCAACTTTCAATTTTTAAGAGTTATCCGGATCTTAACCCAATTTAAATCCTGTGAAGAAAGTGCATCTGCCCATATATTTAAGTAAAGTAAACGATTATAGTACACATGTATTTTGATCCGAGATTAGAAACGATATATTGGTGGCGTGGTATTACCCTTAAAGATAGTGCAAGTGAAAAACTTTCAAAAAAACTTTCACGAACTTCTCAGGGAAATGAAATGAAAAGTGAAGCTTGGCCTAAGAGTAAATGAATTCTCCAGGCTGTCGGCTGAATAAATTACAGATGCAAAAAAGTGAAAAAAAAAAATCTTTTTTGTTTATTTTGTTTCTAAAATCGACCTAGAAATGTGTGCTGAACATAAATTGAGATGTTCTGAATTAGATTAGAGTTTTATTTTGTCTCAGAACTTAGTATAAATAGAGGTCAAAAGCTGTTATATATGAGTTCACACACATCAAAAAAGCTTTGTCGTTCTCATAACTTACGTCATCAAAAAAACAATCATTCTTTTTTTAAAATCAGTTCTCGTGATAGATATGACATTTGTAGTGTTAAGAGCTTTTTGTTAGTCAAGAAGCGAAGACATTTTCTCAACATATCTCATATCACTGTAGTTATTCATTCATCAAAATACAACCTGAATCATGAATTGAAAAAGAAAAGTTTGGAGAAGGGGAAAAAAAATCGTCAAAATGAATTAATAAACATTAAACACTGAAAGGAACACAACAGGACATTTTGTTGCTTTAATAAATTTGAATTTTTAAATTTATTTCTCCTTTTCTTACTTGCAATCTTTTCTATGATGTGTTTATTAGTTTATCAAAACAATATTAAAACAACAACCCGAATTTGAACTTGAAACAAAAATCAACTACAATAATGTATTTAAAAGCCTTCTTCTGCTTCCAGGTACACAATCTTCTTACAATATTTTCTTGACCTTCCTGATCTCATATTGCAGTGTTTATTGGTTTATCAAAACTGTATTCTCTTTGGAGTTGTCTCGTATGAGATGGTACTCTTGCTTTTTTCCAAATGAGGATAATACAAATATTTGTGTCACTATAGTGTGTGTCGCGTGTGTGTATCAAGTAATATTATCGATAATTCACCCCCAACTCATGAAAGAAAATCAAAAATGTAATTTATCTTTAAATCTGAACAAGTTTTGTGTTTATGTGTAACCGTCTAATAATGCTTGTATTTAAACATTTGCATATTTTACGATAAGATTGTGAAACTGGTGATTTCATTTTGTAAAATCCTTGAATGTTTCAATAATTTCATAAAATCCCTACTTTCACAATCCGTGTAGTAATAATGAAAATTACTACTGTCAAACTAAGGTGTATACAGACTGTAAATACTGAAGCAGAATATACTTGATATTTACCAAGTTCAGTATCATTTGACACAAGACCGCAGTAGTTGTTCACCCATTATTTCAGTAGTGATAGTCTGAAATTATTGAAATATTTGGATCTAGGGATTTCACAAAATTATTATTTTCCCAATTTTACTGCAACATATAAGGCCTCTTCTTTTTCAAACAAAGATGAGGATATTTAATAGTAAGAGTGCTTGTGAATACCATGTAATCACTGTAACACAAAAAAAAGAAAACATTTCCTGATCCAGAGCTTAGTGCTTCCGATCCCCCCTGCTTTATCTATCTATTTTTTTTATTGTTTATCAAATAAAATGCCTCCATGGGCATCTCCATGAACAATTTCTTAGAAATATGTATTCTATATCAAAATATACAAGAGTAACAAGAATGTATGAAACATGACTGAAGAAAAATTACAAGCTTACCAGTACAGAGAAGTATTTACCAGACGCATTTTATTTATTTATGTTTCCTAAATATGTCTGTGTACTGATAACTCCAAAAATTTCTCTATTGATTTATTTTCTATCCCAAATGATCCAAAATTATTCTTTGAATCATTTATGCTGGTACTATTTTTTATCAAACTCCAAGAGTTGACTTTATTATTATAAATTTCAGACATTTGAATTTAAAATATGATTAAGAGGGAGAGTGAAAAAAAAAAAAAAAAGAATGATATCATGACGTCATGTCATGTCAACTCACATTTGTAAGTTCTCTGTATTTTTTTCGTAAACTTTAAATTTCTGTTATAAAAAATATTCATTTTATAAAATAACAAGTATATATACCTTATTTTTATTTTTGGTGAAAACCACCTTGCAACCAAAGATGTCAATGAAACACTTAATGATCGAATCATTAAATGATTCAAAGACTTAAGAATATTCGTCCGTGATTTTGAGGTGTCTGCCCCAAAATTCTATTTTATCTATAATTACAAATGAATTTCAATTTTCAGTAGTGCTTCCGTGGCCAAATGATGAAGGGCATTCTGCCAGTCAGCAGTAGATTTTGAGATCAAATCCAACAGAGAGCCAAACTTCTCTTCCTTTTTTTCTCTCTTTCAAGGTCATTGGCGGATTAACCATTAGGCTGAGTAGGCTTTTCTCTCTTTTGTCAAAATCTTATTAGTGGATTTTGACTTTATTTATGTATTTAACAATGAAGGATGAAAAAAGGAGTGACATCATGCACAAATAACCGTGACACAGTGACATACGTATAAATTGATGAGGAATTCACTCCCACTTCTAAAGTCAAAATTGGGTTGACTTGTTCTGCTAAACTTGGCAAATCCCATTGATAAGAACTCTTCATAAAGGAGTTGAATTAAAACACATTATTTTCGAATAATATTGAATGGGAAAATGAATTCTGTTTCGTTTACTTTTTAGATTTTAATTAGTGCAGCCAAGCTGATTTTATATAAGATGGTAAATTATTCCAGAATTTCAAAATTCTTTTGGAGAATTGAACAGAAAAAACTTGTAATAAGCAGTTATAGAAAACAAACACCAATTATTACAGTAATAGATAAATTCACTAAAAATGCCTGAACCCCAGTGAGGTCTTTTATCAAGTATGGTCAACATCTGAATGGATCAGCGAACCATCTGAACTTCAACTGAAACAGTTTGCATTCATTCAATACCATTGTCCTTAGAGAAAGCATGAATCTATTTATCTCCAAGCTATGGATAGATAGCAGAGCAGGTGGAGTTCTGCAGCCAGTTCATATGGGGCGTCGGGCTAGCACCTCATCTTTGTGAAAACACAGCAATTGTTGCAAACAATGATTGTATTTTAGCAGTCTATTTGAATGTATATGTTACACTGAATTGATGAAATTGACAAAATTGACTTATTTTTTGTAAAAAAGTTTGATTTCACTTTGACTGCTTAAATCTTTGGTCATAAAACTAATTGTTTTATATCCTTGTTTAAAGATTAAAACTATATAATTTTTTATTTTTTGTAAAAAGTGTTAGACCTACGTATTCATTTTTTTTTTTTTGATTTCAAAAACTTTTAATTATGAAAGAAAATAGTTGTTTTATATTCTTGTTTTGATTGAATGAAATTTTGATCAAATCAAAACAACTTTTGTAAAAAAAGAAAAAAGTTAACTATGCCAATTAGGCATATCACTGATCCAGCATTATATATATATATGTATATATATATAATTGAGTCATCCACAGACAGCTGTTTCACATATATATATATATATATATATATATATGAAAGCATCACTCATCACTCTCCCAAACCATTATCCAGCAAAAGGCAATGAATTAGAAGTTATTTCAATAAGAATATATTTCTTTCAACTCTTAAAGTGCATAAAAACTATTTTTTTTACCTTCCTTTGATAACTGAGAAAAAAACCTGTTCCACTTTTTCATTTTGCTCTCAAAAACTTCATTATCAGAGGAAGATAAAAACATAGTTTTTATGGAGACGAATCCTTTCAATTATTGCCTTTATGCACTTTTAATAATTGAAAGATAAATCACCATCATCATAAGTCCACAGCTGGACAAAGGCCTTTCCCATCTCCTGCTATGTCTTATCAGCAAACTTATCTGTCTTATTCCTCCATCAGGTGTCAGGTCTTTTTCTACAGCATTTCAATTGGTTACCCTTTTGCTCCATTTGCTGTCCTTTCTTTTTGCTGTGTGCCCTGCCCATCTCTACTTTTATTGGTTAATTACTTGTACGATTTCCTTCATCTTGGTCCTCTCCCGGATCCATGTGGATCTTTTTCTATCGCCAAGGGTTATTCCTAACATTGCTCTTCCCGTTGCCCTCTGTACTATTTTGTGCGGTTTTGTAAGTTTTCTGTTTCCACACCCGTATGTCATAGCTAGTATTATGCAATGATTGTGCACTTTACATTTTGTGCATATTGGCAATTTCCTTTTCAGTATGTCTCTATTCATACCAAATACTTTCCAGTATATTGTTATACGCTATCTTATTTCATTTCCATAATCTTTCTCCAGCTTTATCCTCTGACCTAGGTAAATGTATTCCCCAACATATAAAGTTTCACCACCTTTTCTTATGGTTTTTTTTGGGACAATGAACATTAGTTTTGTCTTTGTTCATCTTTTATCCTGTTTTTTGGCTTTCTCTATTTAAATCCCTTAATACGTTTTCTAGATCCTCCAAAGTTTCTGATATCAATGCATTATTGTCACAGTACCTTAAATTGTTCATACATTCTCCATCTTTGTTTACGTCTTCAACTGAGTCTTTTCCACTTTTCATTTTTTGTTGTGCAAAAACTACTTTGTCTGTTGGTATGTCTGGAACATCACTGGTCTCTATTGGAGTGTCAGTCAGTTTTACTTTATGAAGTATTGAGGTCCTTGTAATATTCTTCAAGTATTCTCAATATCTTGGCCCTACTTTTTTTTAATTTCACCTTTTCTGTCTTTTGATGCAAGCATCTGTTGCTTGCCAGTGTGTTCTGTGGCTCGAGTACATTTCAAGCTCTTCGCTATCCTGATAGCTTTTATTATACTCTCCGTTTTACTTTCTTCTCTTGTCTCATTTTTTGTTTATTCATCTATAAAGTGTTGCTCTTCTGGTTTCATCTTCTTTAGTCTTTATTACCATATCTCTCCTCTTTTTTATCAGTTCTTAAGTTGTCTGAAAGTATTTCCCTGTGTTATTGTTTTCATTTGTTTTGTCTACCATCTCTGCTTCTTCTTTGATTATGTTTTTCAGATTTTTACTCTTCTCCTCCAAACTACTTCCATTATTCCACAAGGCCTTGAATCTTTTCTCTATCTCTACCCAGAAGTCAGTAAATCTCTTCATTTACAGGGGCATGTTTTCTTCTCAAGGATTGTTTTGCTCCTTTCTATTTTTAATTCAAACTTACTTTTGGTTGCTACCATTTCATGGTTACTTTTTATATTTACTTTATTGATAATAGTAACATCTTTGATATTATCAATTCTATTGGTTGTTATGAACTCAATTTCATTTTTTTGATACCTTGTTTAGGTTTTTCCAGTCTCATTTTTGGAAAAAAGTGTTTATCACTTTGAGAAATTTTCCTACATGCCTCCTCTTTCATTCTTCTGACCTACTCCATAATCTCCTACAGTTGATTCCCGATCTTTCCTCTGGAGTCTTCCATGAGTATTGTGTAATTTGTGTTCTCCCAGTCATTTACCATCATAACCCTAACCCTAACCCTAACTCTTCAATCTCCTGGTCAGAACTTCTGCGAAGTTGGCATGTAAACCTGGACTACTTTTAACGTGTATCTTTTGCTTTATCTATCTTTTATCCAAGCTATTCTGCATGATAGGCTTATAACCTTGCCTGTGATGTTATAATTTACAAAGGATCCCATGCTACTGAACTTGTTATTCTCCTTCCTTTTATAATAGAATAGGTGATTACTCACCTCAAGCTGTAAAATTTTTTCCCGTTTTCTGAGTTTCCCTAAAACCTATGATGTGCCAGATGATGTTGTCTAATTCTATTATCAGTTGGTCTAGTCTGTGGTCTTCGGCTATTCATTGAACATTGCAGGTGTAGAACTTCATGTTGTTTGATTTATTTGATTTCCAAGACTTTGTCTTACTTGGACAGTTTCTGTTAGCTGCCAGTGGCACATGAAGATATAATGTCGGACCTTCAACAGGCAATAGTCCAACAGAAGGTTTGCAGTCATATAGGATTTGGGAAGGTAGTGGAAAATTTAGCTCACCAGTTTCCACCATTTTCTGGAGAGCATTTAGGTTGGTGCTTCCTAATTCAGTCGGTCCCTTTATCTCTACAAGGTGTCTCTATGGTCCACACTATCTTCAACAGTACCCAATACCTATATGAGGTCCTTTCTCATTCAGCACCTGGGGATGTGCCAGCTAACTGAGAGATCCCGTCCCCGTTTGATCATAGGTTATAAGCCTTTGAGTGAGTGTGTCATCTCAATGGATATACATTTATCAGAATGACTTCCTCAGCTTCTAGTTTCTACTGTTTAAATCTATAACATATTTTGCTGGATAATGGTTTAAGAAAATAGAGTGTAATGCTGTGATATATCACTGACCCAAACAACTAACATTTTCTCCATATTTTACATGCTGTTACTGTGTGTGGATGATAGTTTAGAAGTTTTACACCCACTTGAATTTTTCAGAATAATCCACGATGGTATCTAAGTTTGGTGCAAGGGTTTTCTGCACCCTAGGCAAGCCTTGAAATTTGCACTTCCTGTTGTATTCTAATGACAATTTTTTTTTTCCAGTTTGGATTATACTTCTAATACCTTTGCACATCAGGTGACCATCTAGGTTTGCCTAATGGGTAGACTGGCCTTGTTTCAGGTCTTTGCACTTGCAGAGGAATGTTAGGTGGTTGGACATTTGTGCTACTTTTCTTTAAATTTTCTACTCATCTCCATTTGATGTATAGACAATGTGAAGTGGACATTTCCGGGAAATAAGAAGGAGCGGCACCAGACCTGATATTTATTGGAAGGGTAATGTGTACCTCAAGGTTCGATGTTCCACAATACAACAGACACCCTAGGAAGGATGGAGAGAATGGTGGCTGAAATGTTGCGATGAGAAACAACAAAGAGGAAATTAGTCCAAATGAACCAATACAGAATTAGGAAACCTCAACTAAAAAAAACTGTACAAAAATTCTTTTTATGAGAGTAAAGTGTTTTTAATATGATCTAATCATATAATGATTTTCCAAGCAAATTTCTCTGTTTATCTATTTGTTTGTTCGCATTCAAATCAGATAATCTCATTGGTTGATTTACTATTATGACATAACAATAAGAAATTACGTCATAGAAATTCTCAAGACGTCATGTGCGATCACACATTGAAACAACTTGAAATTAGGACACTTGAATTATCAAAAATGAATTCCCTTATAAAATAGCTTAAGGCTCCTTTGTGTCAATCCATACATAAATAAACCTGTCATTTCTCACAGGTTTATTCTAGTGATAATAATTAAAGCTCTTCGCGTGCGGCAAGGCATATTGGGCAATGATTAGTTCATCAAAGATCTTTTATTCGTTTTTAACCTCTGTCATGTCTACGCAATATCTCTAAAAGTTCTCGATGAATTTCTATGGAATTTCCTGGAAGGGTGAACCATGAGCCAAGAATGAATTGATCAAATTTTGGGATGGATCCAGGAATTTGCTTTTGATTGAGAGATTCTTTTTCATGTTTTAAGAGGAGTTAAACAATAGTTCAAATTATAGAAAATCAAAACGCAGATAAATTCCCTCATCATAGCTATATATGAACTGATTTTCATTCAGTTTTTAGTTAGTGTATGGCATTGGCAGAGGTGCATGTTTTCTCGGCGCTTTTCAGTTTCTATAGCAATGAAAGTTTTTATGGGGCCAGGGTGCTTGCCCGACATCAAACCTTCCTCATTTTTCATTTGGGCTTGAGCTGCCTTACAGGCTTAAGGGGCTCAAACTAATTACCCATAGCTGGAAGAAGAAGAGGCTTCATGCCTTTCTTAAAGGCATTAGTGTGAACTGAAAGTACAATATTATCTCATTTCTCTAATAGACTGCACTGACTTCCATTGGATCTCTCTGTTTGATGTTCAGCATGATGTTCTCTTGTACATGTTGCATAGTTCTCAGTTTGAGGGTCAATCTTTTAGTTAGGTTCCATGTTTTGACTCCATTGGTGACCATCGGAAGGATGTTGTATACCCTTCTTTTTAGGACTAATGAAATCTTCCTGTTCTTGCAAGTTGAGCTTGCTCTACCAAAAGCTTTCCACCCTAGAGCGATCCTTCATTTGATTTTCTCTTCTTTTGAGGATTTCATGAAGATTCGTCGTCACAAGACAGCATAATATATTTGCAAAAAAACAGGAGTCCAAGACATAGAATCCATTAGAAAAATCAAATGGCAATGGGCTGGTCTTGTTGCAAGAATAGCAGACAACTGCTAGACATCACAATTCACAGTATTGATCCCCAAAAATCATATGCAAAACTCTGGCTTACAAGAAATAAGATAGCATGTTAAACTTGACAAGGTCAGAAAATATTGGCTCTGTGAGGCTCATGATAGAGAAGTTTGGTAAATCATTGGGAAGGGCTACATCCAACGATGGATGCTAATAAGCTGATGGAGATAATGATGATTATCCCGTTTATTTATTCATGTTTTACAGTGTGGAAAGTAAATATGTAGGAATAAAAAGAAATGAGATTTTCTTTGGCCAATTATTTCTCTTCACTTCATCACAACAGGAAATATTTAACTGTCAGATATTCATAAAAAATCCAACTTCCCATCAAGAAATTTTTTTATTTTGACTCTTTATTCTGTTTAATCCATTTATTCTCTCTACTTTTCATTTGTATTTGGCATATCCTACTGTCTCAGACACATGACTTGGCATCCAGTGCAACTACCCATGTTGCCAGTACATGGAACAGGTCATAATTATAATCAAAACTTGCACTTTTTCAAATAAATTTTATTTGATAGGTTTGTTGTCTACAAAATCCCAAAGCTTCGTAATGTCCCAGCAGTTTACGAACAAGGACTCGGCTTTTATTACATGGATGTCAACAGCCCAACATGGAAAACCTTTCCCAGCCTTTCAATTGACAGAGATGGCCAAGCTGTGTATAACACAATGCAACAGATTTATAACCGAACAGACAATGTGAGTTCAGTATTTTATCAATTTCAACTGCTTTTTATTTCCATTTTAATTTTGATTTTCATTGCAATTTTTGACCCGTACCGTCATTCTACATCGTAAATTAAGTGTTGTTGTTTTAGTTAAATGAAATATGTGATTGGAACTAAATATGGTTCTGGTCTTGATATCTTATTCAACATTGGTGGCAAGCATCTTTTCTGAATGTAATGAAAAATTCTCGTGCAGATTGTCTCTGGAACAATTGGGATTAAAAGAGAACTAATTTCACAAAACAACTTCCTATACTGAGTAGTATTTAGGCATGAACAATTTCGAACTGTAATGTTCAACATGAAGTCGATGCCTGATTTTAAAAATGTGATAGAATCGTTTAAAATTTCTTTTTGATATTTTTCTAAAATATAAATCAACCCAAATTTTTGTCTAAAGGAAAAGAAAAATATTTTCAGTAATCATGACGTAGATTATGACTTATAAATTCAATGTTTCCTATAATCAACGAAATATCAATAATGACGCCATTAGTGATAACAGTAAAGAACTTTTTTTCTAAATTTGAAATTCTGTAATTAAAAATCTACCCTTAAAAAAGATTTATTCATATTCTGATAATTTTAGCAAAAATACTTAGTTTTATCTTCAGTCAACTAAACTCAAATAAAAATGTCCAATATTTTGTATTCAAAGAAAAGGAAAAACATTATCAATCAGTACGTTTCCATCAATATGCATCCTCCCATTCAATTAATCATTCTTATCATATATATAAGTTTCAATCAAGACTCTATACAGAAACATTAATAATATACATTCAAAAAATATGGGATTAATTGAAATAATTGATAAAAATGGTGGAAAATCTTTTCTTTTTTTTTCAAATACTCAGTGAAAAAATTTCTTTCTCACGATCAAAAGCCTAAATTATAGTTGATCAAATGTTTTTTTTCCCTAAATCACAAAGTAAGAATTCTTTTCGAGCAGTTCGTGGATAAATAATTTTCTAAAAAAAGTAAGCACATTGAGGGATATATCTGTGAAACATGTAAAAATCAACAAATATATTTATATATATAATAAATAAAATAAATCATCAAATTTATAAAAGATGGGGTCGGAATCATATGAGAAAAAAAAAAATTGTTCTTCTCTGAAATTTTGAATGGAAAATTATTTTCATAAATAGTTGTCCTCCAATAAATAAGTATTGAAAATTTTTAAAAAAATTAAATAATATACTAATTATTTCCAGATTCTTATATTTCTCAAATGTTGATATCATGCTGAAAATTTATGAATATTTGTTCTTGCCTACTGTACTGAATGGAGAAGATTTTTCATCAAAAATGGAAACAAGATATGTATTTGATCTCTTTACATTGATCTAAAGTTGCCTCCTAATCCTGACATTGGGGAATGTATTTGAGATTTAGCATCAAAAGATATTAGAGGAGGATATGGTTTGGATCTAATCACAAATAAATTAGATTAAATAGACCATTGTGATGAAGAAACCAGGAAATATATGCCAATTATTACATTTCCCGTTTTAAAATGGCCACCGTTCCAGCTGCAGAATAACAAACACTGATGATGAACTAACACTATCACTAATCTTGAAAGTACTAACCCTAAAACCTCTAGAATGGTGGCCATTTTAAACTGGAAAAGGTAACAATTGCCGTATGTATGACCTTTGAAGATTTTTATTCATACAAAAGACTTTTTAGTACAAGCATGAATAATTTTTTGTTCATTATCATAAAATTTACCTACTGAAAATATCAAAATGTTTATTTGTCTTTTCAAAAAAGTGCATTTTGGGGTCTATGTGGTCGTTTTAGATCAACAATGGCCAAATCTTGTGCTGGTATTCTTCAGATAATCTTAGATAAAAGATCTTTTCTTTTTAGATAATTTTAGATAAAATATTCATTTTTCCAAAGATAATTTTTTAGTTCTGGTGTATGCGTGAGCCCCGATGATTCATTTATGTGAGGTATAGATATTTGACTCCAATATTAACATGCCATCTGTTTCGACCGATAGATTACGTGCTCTTGATTCTTCAACAAATAGTGACATGATCAAAATAGATTGAAATACTTCCCGTGCAGCTAGGAAGAGTTCCATGGAAAAGGAGGCAAGTTGAAAAAAAAAAAGGAGAGCTCCGAGATCAAATGTAAGGAATTATGCTGATGAAGATTTTGTTGCTCATGACCAGATCTATTATAGAAGACAAAACTTCAAAGGATGGTGTTGTTTGGCTAAACTGTTGGGCAGAGAAGGTCAGTTTGTATATGAGGAGCATTCTACAGGAAACATTCATGCCGATAGATGAAAGTGTACAAGAGCAAAAAAGAAATGATTAATGAATCAGGTAGAAGTGTGGGAGCCATAGTGACTAAAAATTCATCTTAACGGGAAATGAAAGTCCTGAATAAGGAACATGTAGGAGAGACTGAAATACTCAATAAAGAACAATGTCATGATGAAGATCCCTTGAATACTGTAACTCTTCAAAAGACAAACAGTAAAATCTATCTGAACTGTATCAACTGGAATCATGATGATCAACTTTTGGAGAAAATGATCAGGAACATGTGGTTTTACTAACTTCTGAGCATGAACAAGCACAAGATGTAATCGATGTTGAGCATAACAAGTTAACAATGTGAAGAATCGTGAAGTCAGGAAACTATATCAATGAGATGAGTGATAACATGTTCAGAAACAAGCTATAAGCTTACCACACAAATTTAACAATTTCTAAAATACAGACACCTTAAAAGCCAACCCTTAACTATTCAATGTATCTTCGGTTGATAATCTTTATGATAACTTCAATGATCATATTGCTGTTTTGAAAGATAGGACTGAATGTACAGTATGAAATAAATGGACATTAAGAATGAAAGAGAGAAAAAAATATGACCGAACAACCAAAGTCAACAAGAAAATTGGCTGAGAATATAATACCAGAAGAGGAGAATGAAGATCCTATCTGTATCAAGTAGAATTATATTGATCAATGGGGAGAGGTACTTGAATAAACTTCTGGAGTAGATGATCAGGAACTTGTGTTTTTACTAACTTCTGAACATGAACAAACACAAGATGTAATTGATACTAAGCATAAAGAGTTACAAAATATGAAGAATCGGGAAATCAGAAAACTATATCAACAAGATGAGTGATATCTGAAAAATACAGAGATAATAAAGGCCAGACTTGTTTCACATGGTTTTGAAGAAGATTCAACTGATCTAAAAGCAGATTCTTTAACATGGAGTTGTGAAGTTATGCACTTCTTAATTCTCAACTGCATCTGCTTTGAGTTGACAGGTGCAAATTCTTGATTTCACCTCAGTATTTTTGCAAGGTTATATTCTAATAGACTTATTACAAATCAAGAGACTACAGCAGCCATATTGATATCAATAAACTTGTTGTCTCCCTTGAAGCATTCAGATAGAGTTATCTATCTTGATTGGTTTGAATGTAAGAAGAGGCGTTCAGCGTTAGTTTACAGTCAGACACTCTCTGATTGTTGCCGCTTTTAGTTTAATAAAATGTGTTCGTAACTAAATGTGGTTTTTGTCTTGGTATCTTATTCTCTTCAAGTTATTCAAAAATTTACCCCATAATAGTTTAAAAGTAGGTATAACGTCTCTGTGGATTATCTCCTTTGTCAACTATGGGCATTTTGATTAATCTTACCTATTCCAAACAATTAAGCTATTGAGAAATGTTGGATGAATATGGAGGATGCTGCAAGACTTCATATTCCAATTTTCTAAGCTTAGACTAAGCTGAGAGATGCTGGTCTAGAACCGTCATCGAGCATTTTATTCACTTCATGAGAGACTCATTTTTCTAACTTATTTAAACTTGGGATGACATGGTGTGGTCATTGTTGAAGTCAGAAAGTCTCCTGACAGTGCTCTATCGTGCTGAAACCATCGTTGTTGGCAACTGCAGTTGATAATTCTTGATCATTAAGAACAGATTAAGGCCTTTGTCAAGTTTATTATTGATATCCATTCATCGAGACCTAAACGTGGGAGTTTTCTGGATGATTGAACTCTTTCTATTTCTTTGTGTTGTTAACAGATTTTGGTTGATTAATTCATGCTAAACAGTTCATGCTGCAGAAGTGTTCTCTCAATTTTGACATTATCAGCAGCATTATGACCTTACTTGAAATCGGACTTGAAAACTAGATTAATTTCTTGGATAGATACCATTGCTGTTTAAGGTTCAAAAACCTCCAATAACAATCAACTATTTATTTACATTGAATCTATAAAACATGCAATTACATCAGTAAATCTTTCATTTTTAGCATTGTTCTCTATGATGTGAAAAAAAATGTTGTTGTTCTTTGCAATTCTTTAGAGCAGTGGTTAGCAAGGTAGTCTCCCTCTTTTTTTTCCATTGGGTAATACTTGATCTTGGGATGCTTGCATTAATTCCTGACCATGGACAATACCTTTCTTTCTAATTTTCAAAACATTTCTATTGTAAAATTCCTAGTAAGGCATTTACATTCCTGACCAATCACAATCTCTTATTTTTAAAATTTTTTAGTATCCTGACCACTGATCTATTTTTCTCTAATCATTATCGTCTTTTGAAACAGGATTTCATGTATTTGATGTACAATGATGAAGTTCCTGGTGGCCGTACAACTGAAAATTTTGGCCACACTAAAGGTAATCATTTTTATGTACCTTTTTATACAGTGGTCCTTAACTTTTTCAGAGCTTGCACCCTTTCAAGATTTCAAAATCTTTCTCGCACCCTTGAGGCTTGAAAATTAAATTTAAAAAATTCAAAATTGGCAAAATCAGTATTGAAAAGTGTAAATAACAAAATGTTAAAATTTATCAAATTTGTCAAAATTGAAAGTTTGTATCAAGATATTTGAATTTAGATTTTTCTAGAAGTTTGATTTTTTTTAACACTATTTTAAATGTTTTTCAATGGAAAATGCAATGATGTCAGGAATAGATTCTATTCTGATCATGTTTATTCTTTGATGGAATTTTTTTACATGACTCCAAATTTTAACGCTGTTGCTTCTTCTCAATTAACTAACTTTGAAATGCGTGACATTTTGGTGAAGAGAACAATGAGAATGTTGTATTTACAAGCCTCTTCTCACAATCCACCATATTGTTTCCAGCTCCATTGGGGTGGGTGTGTACTTCAGATTGAAAACCAATGGCTTTATCATTTTTAGCTGTTTGATTTTTCCTCTTTCTCTCCTTCACTTTTATAGTTCTTCCCTCTCTCCCTCTCTCTTCTTGCTTACTCCTCCTCCTCTCCCCCCATCACTGGTTCTCACTCACTCTTACTACTCCCCTCTGGCTCTCACTCACTCCTACTACTCTCCACTCCTCTCTGGCTCTCACTCACTCCTACTACTCTCCACCCCTCTCTGGCTCTCACTCACTCCTACTACTCTCCCCACTCAGTCTTTTGTCCTCCCTCTTCTTCATTCCCTGCTCGCTTTCTTCACTCTCTGTTCCTTTATGCACTCCTTCTTTTACTTTCTTTCTCCTCATCTCAGTCACTCTCCCTGTTATCTTTCACTCACTCTCTCTACTCACCCTTTTGTTCTCCTCACTCACTCTCTTCCCTTCTTTGAATTTTTTTTTATGGTAATCTTCTCTCTTTTTTTTTTTCTTTCTTTGAATTTAGTTTTGTTCATTCTTTTCCAAACATTTAAAAAAATCTAAAGTAATCCTTGACTCTACATGCATAATGCTATGGTTGAGTTTAACCAGCCTACAAAGGCTCCAAAAGACATACTAATTCTCCAAAATGTATCATTCTTATATTAAAAAACTATAATTAAACGACATAGGGATCAGAAATAATTCAATAATGAGAACAAATGCCTGTCACTTGTTCTTTATAAAATTGTGAATTTGTCAAGGTATGACGGAAACAGCATATCTGATATGCCAAACTGGAGTTTTAATTTTTTTGATTAAGAACAGAAGACAGGTGTTTAATTTCATTATTTCTGATGAATATGTTGTTTAGTTATACTTTTTAATAAAAAGAATTATATTTTGTGGAGCTTTTCTCTTCTGGTTAAACCTTGTCATAGGTTTGTGTATCTAGGAGCTAGGATCACCGAATCTCTCACTTTTTTAATCCATTGTACCTAAAGATTTTTGTCTGAGATAATCTGAGATCTTATCAAAGTTACAAAAAGGTTTGAATCAATGTCAATCACAGAATTTGTCTTTTCCAGAAAGTTAAGGAAAAAATTCTGCTTGATTTGTTTCTTACAATTTTCTTATTACAATAGTTAAAGATTTCACTTTTAATCTCTTTCTTTGCTTATTTCTTTCTTTCTCATTTTATATTTTTCAACCAGTTTCTTTCATTTCAAAAGCAGAAGTCCTGTGAGCCAAGATCTTTTGTCTCTTGTAGGTGTTGTGTCTTTTGACTATCATAGTGGTTTCTGGTTGGTCCACAGTACTCCACATTTCACTCCCGAGCGAGGTCAGGGCTACAGTTATCCAAGTACAGGACGCCTTTATGGCCAGTCTTTCCTTTGTATTTCTTTCCCTTATTCAGCCATGGACGGCATTGGTAAGTTTCGTTTCTTCTCTCTAATATCTTCCATTAATCTTTCAATCATGATTTTTTAACTTTATTTTCCGAGCACAACTATTTCTCCTGAATAGTTGTCAATGAGCTTTAAACTCACTTCCCTTTAGCCTCAGTAGATAGACAACTGTAATTGTAAACCAGCCTGAAGTGGTATGGACTCTATCAAGCCATCTCACTCTTGACACAGCCATGATAAAATTATCTGTAGTGCCCCAACAACTCTGCACTGGAATAAAATGAAAAAAATAAAAAAAAGACATTTTTGAAATTCAGTAATACCTGAGTTAGTTTCTAAAATTGCAGCTAAATGAAATAGAAGTACAAGGAGAGATTATAACATACCATGTCCAGAACATCTCTCTTTATCTGGCTGCTGCTCTCCCAGTCAGGGACATACGCATTATTTTAAAATATATGATGTCATTGATGAGCCTCAACAAAATGGAATGGATTAGAGCTATGTATCTCATCTGGTCACTACTTTCTGGAGCTGGCGAAATATCATTAGATGTCAATGCATATCAGTAAATGATGTGTATGTGTTAATTCTCATACACATGGCACATTAACTAAAAGTGTACAATATACAATTACTTCAGAGACTGTTCACGATGCTGTCTTTCATCATTCGTTATTCATTTTGTAAATTTTCCATTACTAAATTGATTACGTAAAAATATCTATTCTTGAATATTTAATATTTTCATTTTTTCTCCCAGGAAAACAATTGCAGTACAATTACCCACAAATCTATGACAAGAATTTTCCAGACAAAATGGCTGACATGAGTCCCAATATGGCTGCTGTGATAGAATCAGGTGATGATCCAGTGATTAAAAGTCCCCCTTGGTTCAACAAGTTGAATCTTGTGTCTCAAGCCGGCAATACATTTGTCAGTTATGCAAAATTCAAGAAGTTTGGAAAAGGTAGGATTTTCTTTTTGAATTTCTGGAATTATGCACACATATTGTTCTGATATTCTATCCTACATACTTATGTATAACATAAATGCTGAACTCTGAGACGAATAGTTTATAGGGATATTTGGAGGACTGCTGCTTACTGCAACTCATTCAAACTCTATAACTGTTCATATCGAGCTTTGGCAGACGTCATAATTCAAGCACATTGGACCTAGAATCATATTGGAAACCATCAACTAAAACTCTCAATGTAGGTTTCTCTCGGTTTTTAAGCTGGTCTGGCTAGCTATGTATGTATGAACGGCATATACAGGCTGTACCAATGGAGCTAGAGGGCTAGAAATTTAAACATTCACTCCTTATTATTTCTAGAGAAAAACATTTTTTTAAATCACCCCCAAAGTAGGTTTATAATGGTGGATTCAATTTGCAATGTAGGTTTACGCTAAATTGATTCTTTGGTTTGCATCCACCTGTTTTGGAAATTGAGATTTCTGTGATGACTGCTCCAAAAAGGCAAAAGAAGAAACTTATCAATTGATCATGCCCTGTTTCCAATCTTTTATTTGATCACCCCCAACAATGTATGCTGCCAAAAGACATATATATTTGAAAAATTCCAACCTCAACCTTGGTAATTTGATTTTCGATCCCCAACATACTAGAACTTTCTACTTTGATCTTATGTTTATAAAAACAACTTCAGTCATTCGACTTCAGGTTTCCAAAGACTGAAAGCAGTCTGTACAGTTTTGATGTAGCCTAATTCATTGTCTCCTTCCATTTCTAGACCTCTACCACGATTGGATAGCCCCAGATTTGGGCAGTGACCTTTTGACGGAAACTTGGCAAAACGGAGCCCACAAATTGTCTTCCAATTGCTCAGGAAAATATTCGGTGAGTAAAAACACAAGAAAACATTCATGTGTCAACTTGTGTGTGGGTTATGTTTTGATAGTACGGACACAACTCAATCTGAGCGTAAGTTGATCATTGTAGGATAAAGTGAAATATACACACTGCATAACATAAGTAGATACCTTGACGTGTACATATGTATTTACTTACATATTGCATATATGTCTTCCTTGCCTTTTGGAAGAGAAAAGAACATATCTCATCCATTACATTTCTTTCTCTGCCATACTGCAAGTCTATTTGGAACTCTTTTTTTATCAATGAGAATCTGTTGGAAATTTTTCAAGGAAATCAAAAACAGAAAAGAAAATCACTATATCCGCACAACCTCCTTTTTTAGTAATTTTGTGTTCACTAGTTTTTCTTAGTATTGATATTATTATTGGGCTGGGCTATTTGTCACTTCTTGATTATTTTAATAATCTCCTTCTTCATAGTCTCTATTTCATTGTTTTTTTTGGTGGAGGGGGGATATTTGTCTGAACAGTCTAGACTAATCTAGAGTCTAAACAATTGAGGTGGGGCCCCCAGAGAGCTTTATGAATAATATTTCACCTACTGCATTTTTACTAATTTTTTACAATGCCCGTGGATCCCAGATTGAGAACCACTGCATTGATATTGGGGGTCGGGTTCAAGGAGCCTAAGCTCCTGACCTTTAAGTTGAGGGAAGGGGTAAGACGCTTTTTTTTCGCCCCCCCCCCCCTCCCAGCGTCCCAGAAGGTTTAAGAATAGTAATTCCCCTATTGCATTTCTACAAGCATTATACAATAACAAATCTCACTAGAGGAGGCTCAAGGGGCCAAGGCTCCTGCCTGGGCACCTCAAATCTCTAGCTATATCTTTGGTTTTTCAAAGGACTGTCTACTCAATTAGCTCATGGACCCGCAGATTTTCAAAAAGTCTACCCACAAACCCCCTGTAATACTTTTTGGACCTTCAAGTTTGTGGCCCCCAGTTTGGGAACCTCTGGAATAAACGTTAGAGGGTGGGGACCATCAAGGAGTCAAGTCCCCTCCTACCCTTTAATTTTGGGCTATGCTCCTGGGTAAGAACATAGGTACGATTCAATTGGAGATTTTAGGTAGAAGGTCAAATAACTTCAAAGATGGAGTTATTTGGCATTGGTCTTTGTCAGACTTTTTTTCAATCTCTAAAGTTTCTCCAAATTTTGGGGTTTTCTTTGTTACATGATCCGAGATCCTAAGGTACTGATAGAGTTTAATGCATAAATGATTATATTTCAGTCATAACTTCAAGAATTATTGCAAAGGAACAGAAAAGAATCCTCCCAAAGGGATAAATCATTAGCTCAACCAAAAGTTTTCATCTTCTCTTTCTTGATGTTTTAGTTTTGATAAAAAGAACTAAAAAATTAGGTTAAAGGCAAATAGTAGTCAGAATCAATGTGTTATATTATGTCATTCAAAAACAAAAATGATTTCTCTAATAATACTACAGGTCTGGTTAGTCACTCACTAGAAATTGTCACATGAGCAACATATTTTTGGCTGGATGCTTTGTTGGGGGTAATCAACTGGAGAAAAAGATGATCAATTAATGAATTACTTCTCTCACCTTTTGTTGAAAGTCTGAGTTTTCAAAATACAACAGTGAATGCTGCCAGACACCAATTGAGTGTCAGTTTATGCCAAACTGACACCGTGAATTGACCTCCCACTGAGGAGTCTCTAATAGACATTATAAGGAGTAAATGTTCAAATTTTCAGCCTTGTAGCTTAAGTGGTGCAGTCTAAATGTAAGAGAAATACATTGCCAACCAGACCGACTTCAAAAATTGAAGAAACCTACGTTGACAGTTTTGGTTGATGGTTTCTAACAAAAACCGGAAACATGGCACTGATATCCAGAGCAAATAGTAAATTTAAAAGTCAAAACTTGACTTCTAATGATCATGAAGCTTTCGTGGCTAAGAGGTTATAGCATAAAGAGGATCTCTCTGGCAAGAAGGATGTGAGTTCAACTTTCACTTCTTATTTCTGATCCATATCGTTTGCTTACTGGGATAGAGTGATGGGATGAGTTAAAATTGTCATAAAATCAACTGAAACATTTAGATGTCAGTCAGATATAATTCAAACTGAAACTTGTTTTTATAAATAAAAGTGGCAGATCTGACATATAGATATAAAGGTAAGAATAGATATAATGGCAAGATAAGATGATTTGTTTTTTAAATTTAGGATTTTTACAATTTAGATCCTGGGTCTGAAAATTTCATAATTTTATTCATAAGTCAAATTTTCTCTTTTATTACAGGTTTTCAATGTCAAATATATCAAAATGCCTTCTGGAGGGCCGATAAAAATTAATTTCAAAGAAACAAGAGACCATTCCAAATGGGCCATCACTTACCAAAGTAAAAAGAAATGGGTTTGCATTGGAGACATCAACCGACAGGTGAGAGTAAACTTCCAAAGTAAATAATGATTAACTATGCTGCTGTTTTGGTTTTTTTTCATCAGTCTCCGGAATATATGGTAATCTGTAGCTTCAATACCTAGCAAATGAGTGGAAACTTGCCAGCCAAACTATCACAATTTTTACATTGAAACAAAAAGAAAAATGGCCTCGAGCATTACCCTGAGGGAATATTGTACATTTTCTCTTGACTAATTCTGAAAGCTTTTTGGTGATGACTGCTTTTTGATTAGTCTAATTGGTTTGGTTTGGTGACATAACTTAGAAGAAATTGAATTTTTTGTTATGTTGAAATTTATAAATTAGATATTTACTTAATTAGTTAAAATGACGACTTGTTGTAAGTTCTCTGTTAGTGTAATACCTTAAAATGTTTGAAGGAATTTCCAGTCCAATTTGCATCTGGTTAATAATAATAATATTGTTGGGTCTTTATTCACACCCACCCAGATAACCTATATTATAGTGATTTGATTTTTCAAGAATACTTTCCCTTATTTGTAAATAGTTATAATATAACTTTTGTAAATAGGAAATGACTACATTTAACTCAATGTCCATTGGAGGTTTCCCCTAAAGTTATTATTGATTAAAACAAACCTGAAACTGAATAAATATTTCAATTCCAATGAAACATGTTCTCAGAATCTTTTATTTTTGAATAAATGTATTTTTATCTATTCATTTTTTCACCTTTTTTTTTCCAGGGACATCAGATGTATCGTGCAGGAGGCACAGTTTGTTTCAACAATGATGCAGTCTGGGAAGAGTTCAACAAAATTATTGCTCAACATGAACCTTGCTCTGAACAGAATGACATGTTCTATGTACAAAACTTATAAAATAGATCAAATCTTCTTCTTCAGGTCTCTGTCCTAAAATCCATTGTGTTTTTATGTTTTTATACTCCACTAATCTCCTAAACATTCCTATTTCTTTCATGAAAAATAAATTTGGGAATCTTTTCAATTCGAAAATAAATATATAAATTTTCATTCACAACTTACTCATTGAATTTTTGCCTTTTTTCCGAAAAGATACACATTAATACATAACATATATATATATATATATATATATATATATATATTTTTTTTTTTTTTTTCATAATTGCTGTTTCCAGTAATGTTGAAGCTAAATGACATATGTAAGGAACGGGATTGGATTTATTTTCAAGTCCGGTCCCAAGTTACTTCTTTGTTCCTATCTCTCACAGTTTAATTAGGAATAGAACTGTTAAGAGTTTTTTGATAAAAGTGACCAAAAAATAATGAGGAGAAATGCTTCATTTAAGAAGCAACAACAATAAGATAGAATAAAACTAGAATCTGAACATCAATTATCCAAACAAAATTTCAAGGTCTTGTCATTATGTTCAGTATGGCTGCCTTTTTTGTTTAAAGATCAGATCAGTCCAGTTATATGAACAATCAGTTATCTGAACCAAATAGTCCCCACCCATCTGGTTCAGATAAGCAAGGTTTCTGACTCTTTGTTTGCTACACAGCAAGACAGCTCTGGTCAATCACTCAATAGAAACTGTCTCACAACTATTGCCTTTTGGCAGCATGCCGTGTTGGAGGTGAACAATTAAAAAAAAGTGATCAATAAATAAGTTACATATATCCTAGTTTATATTGTTCAGGCATATACTTTTTAAACAAAAATTTTCTACAATCTTTCTTTTTAATAACACAAATTATCGTAATAAATTAATATGGTTACTAGTTTTTGGCATTTTATCGATGAAATGCAAAGTTGTCAAAAATATGTTGGTGTCTGCTCGATGATTTTGAGGGGACTTTCTTTTTGAAAGAGACAGTGTGAAAAGTTGTTTACCTGTAAACAAAAAATATTTGTGATAATTTTCATTGGAAATGTTTTTGGTGAAAAACTCTGTGATATTAATGATTCAACAGAAATCAACTATTTGTCGGATATGAATACAATTTTTGGTTCTTATTGAATAGAGATAAGGAATTATGTCAAAATTTCAGAGAAAATAGATTATGTTTACTTGAAAAATTGAAAAAAAGATTGGAAAATAAGATTCTTGGCAACTTTTATATTTCATCAAATATGAGCGCATTGTATATCAATGGAAAGGATATTTCATGGTGAGAAAAGTTCGTGAAAGAATCATAGCCAGTGCCGGACCACAATGGGTTAGGGCGGGAACAGGGAAGCCCACCCCAGCTAACACCATCAAAGGTGGTGACATGAAGATGATGGCCTTAAAAATTCTTTCAAATAGCTTCTTGATCATTCTTTTTTCTAATGAAACGTCTATCTATCCTCAATATCCCCGAAGGTTCTCAATGAATTTTGATTAAATTTTGTGGAAAAGGGAACAAAGTCCACAGAAGAAGTTATTGAATTTTGGGGTGGATCTATACACAATCGCCTCTCTTAAATTGTAGTTATAAGTCCACACCATATTATATTAACATGGGTCCATGTCTGTCAATACAGTATCTCCAAAAGTTCTCAATGAATTTCACTGGAATTCATTGGTTGATCCAGGATTTCATTCTTGATTGAGAGATATTTTCCTGTTTTTTTTTCCATACATTTTTGTACACATTCATGACCGTCCACACTATATCTCCAAAAGTTCTCAATGAATTTCACTGGAATTCATTGGTTGATCCAGGATTTCATTCTTGATTGAGAGATATTTTCCTGTTTTTTTTTCCATACATTTTTGTACATATTCATGACCATCCACACTATATCTCCCAAAGTTCTCAATGAATTTCACTGGAATTCATTGGTTGATCCAGGATTTCATTCTTGATTGAGAGATATTTTCTTGTTTTTTTTTCCATACATTTTTGTACACATTCATGACCGTCCACACTATAACTCCCAAAGTTCTCAATGAATTTCAATGAAATTTTGTGGTTGTGTGGACAATAGACCATGGAAGAAGCAATTGAATCTTTAGGTGGATCCAGGTACAATTACTTCCCCTGACAATGATAGTGGTATGTGCTGTCCGAGTGCTTTTTAGTTCTCTTGTATAGGTTTTAAAATAAAGATACTGAATAAAAACATTTTTTTCAAGTTGCCTTTATTTATTTTCTTCGTTATTTCACAAAGTCAGAATTAAAAAATGAAAATGAATAGTTTAGTTAGTTAATGCAGACTTCTGCCATTTCATTCAATAATGTGGTAGAATCATGATGAATAACAAACAGTTTTTGTAGGAAAAGATCAATTAAACTGAGGATATCCTGGGAAGAGAGCAAGGTCTGGAAGCGTGATGGTGTCACAGCAGAGAGTCTCAGCTTTTTTTCTTACACTCCTTCATTAACATTCTTACACGGGCTTCCTTCCTTGGCTATCTCCTTTTTTTGGTTCCCTCTTTCATTAGAAGTGTGCATAGAAACGTACCAACAGACAGAAAACATTCTATATATATATATATATATATATATATATATATATATGCATATATATGAATTGCGTTATATCATAGAGAAACTTATTTGAAATGATCTGCCATTGTTACACAGTTAATATATCACTGAATTTGGACAACGTAAATAGAATAGACGATTAAAGAAAATGGGACCCGAGCAGCAATCAAATCTGCCAATGATAGGGTTGCTGCTTCAATGTAGCGATGCTTTTACCATTGAACTAAACAGTCACTGCTAATGTATAGACCAAATAACTGCTTCCTTTCACCTCATCCAATAGGACAGGTATATATTTAAGAAATGGACATAATTGGTCCGATAGAATGAATTATAAATTGTGTTATATTATATAGGAAATAGTTCAGCATGGTGGTGACACCAACCATAGGCCTGCCACAATTGAGAGTCATATTTTTCCGTCTCCCACTCCCTCATTAACATTCTCACCTAGGCTATCTCCTTTTTTCTACCCCCTGACTCATTAAAAGTGTGCACATTAACATATAAACACACACATACACACATATATATATATATATGTATATAAATATATTTATGAATATAAATACAAAATGATGAAAAGAAAGATTTGCTACGCATACTGATAATGAAAAGACTCACACCTTACCGTCTCGATTTGTAATTTATAATCACCAACGGAAATACATCAATGAGCAATAGCCAGCCAGTGAATAAAAAATTCAGCAAGCAAGGTCAGCCACTGAACAAAAAAAAAAAAGAATATTTATAGATAGAATAAAAGGAAAATCCTACCATCTATGATGATAGACACACCCATCAAAAAATGTCCCAAATAGGAATCTACAATGGACCGAAGCATTTGCTGGAAGAAGCCTAAATAGTACAGAAACATGAACATGTTTGTGTAGTGAATCCTTAGACCATTATATTTCAACTTGATATTCAATGTTGAATGTATCGAGCACTTTATGAAATAAACCCATCATACACTGGATATTGTATCATATTGTATTGAATCCTCGATTTGTATTGTGATATATATATATATATATATATATATATATATATATATATATATATACCAAATGACTTGCACCCCACAAAAGCAAGATGTCAGACACAAGGTCGTTGTTAATGTGGGATAGAGACAGAGCACCCATTAAGATTTCTGCAATGGTGAAGGCGTCAGGGTAAGGCCCAGCCTATCCCGCTTGGTGCAATGGGACAGCATTGCCCTGAGGCCAAACTGCTTCCCTGCAACTGGGCCGTGTAAATATGTCCTATTTACTTGAACTCCCACCAGGGTAAGATGTGATACCAGATCATTTTTTAATGTGGCATGGAGCACCCATAAAAAATGCTCCAGTCCCCACAACTGATGTCACTAAGGCGTCGGGACAAGAGAGACCAATCCTTTTTAGTGCAATGGGATTGCACTGCCCAAAGGTGAACTGTTTCTTCATGACTGGGTCGAGTAATATATTCGAGAACCTAGGACGAGTCCATAGGCCTCAATGCTCTTAGCAATGCCGAGCTTCGGTATTTCTCATTGGCAACGATATTGCACCGCCGACCCAGCCGAATGGTTGTCCAAGTGCAGATTCTCTTATTTACCTTAAGCCCCACGAGAAAAAGATGTGATCCAAGGTAGTTTTTAATGTGGGATAGAGGGGAGAACCCAGAAAAATAGCTCCAGTCCCCATAACCGGAATTGCGAGAGTGTCAGGACAAACCCGACCTATCACTGTAGGTGCGATGGGATAGCAACACTTAGAGGTGATCAGCTTTCCCGTGGCTGGGCAAAGTAATAGTGTGAGGACCCAGGCCGAGTCGATAGGTCCCCAATGCATTTCGCAATGCCGAACCTCAGTATCCCTCATTGGCTAGGACATTGCACTTGCGCACTCAGACTGAAACACCCGTCAAACCCGACTGGCCCATCAGATGTCTTGGAGCAGTACCTACAGCTTGGGCAAGTCCATGATGCAGACACTACACTTCGATCAGAGCCGATATGCCGGAAAAAAGATTTTTTTCATATATATGTGGATGAACCTAATTCGTCACAGCAACCTTTAATTGAATCTTCATGATATATCACTCGTTGGAGGAAGCATTTGGAAAACTAGTGAAAATCCAATAAATATAGATGTCAGTCATGTGATTCATATATGATTCATTTAGATAAAAAGACAACATCTACTATGATCTCTGTCAGACAATCAATCCAGGGTTTCAATAGTGAAATCTATTTGTAATACTCTAATATGACAAATGAACATGTGCACCAAAAAAAAATGTTAAAAAAATGACGATGGTATTTTTAGAATTCAATTATGTAGAGGTGAAATTTGTTAGATTTAGTTTCATTTTATTTTCGTAATATTTAGTGGTACGTGGAAGTTAAGGGATATAGATGTATTCAAAATGAATTTGATGGGTGCACAATTGATTTATATGATGAGTAAAATAAATGAAATTGGGAGAAAGAAATTGAAAATAAGGGGAGAACACGCGGTGCGAACCTCCGTTCTCCTGCCATCGACCGAGGACACGGAACCGCTCGACCACATTGCTACTGCTGAGATTACCATTCAAAATAAAGATTCATAGATTGAGAAATTTCCATAACTCTGCTATTCCTGAAAAGCTTCAAAAATACAAATCTCTCGCCACTTTATTCTTTCTTTCAAGAAATAATCCATTCCACCACGATTGCGATAAAAAAAGTCGCAAGAAAATTAATTCTGATATAATTTCATAATGAAAACATCACTTCTTTCTTCTCATCAAAAGCTGGCAGAAAATTAAAAATCACCTCACACTGTTAAACTCCAGTACATACTATGCTGGATATTCAATATTGAATTCATTCAAGTAACTTTTTAATAGAGAAATGTTCAAGAATTGTCACCGTTTGGATGTTTTGTTCAATCCTGCCGAGATTTTATTGTCAGACCGATATAGGATTTCTGGTGAAGTGAATTGATTTTATTTTCTTTTCGATTAGGTTATTTGTTGATCGACTGACTAACAATAGGGGACTGGAAATCCTGAACGATATATATTCTGGCAAGTGGTACCTTATGTGTGTGTCATCAATCTAGTAAAGTGTATGTCAGACAATCAATCCAGTGTTGCAATAGTGTTTGGTAAATCTATTTGGAATACCTTGATATACAAATAAACATATAAAACAAAAAAAATGTAAAAAATTGACGATGGTATTTACATAATTCGATTATGTAGAGGTTGATTGAATTAATTCTTGAGAGAAAGAATAAAAGTGTGAAAGATTTGAATTTATGAAGCTTTTTAGGAATGGCAGAGTTATGAAAATTTCTCCCTATATGAACGTTGATTTTCATCATCGATTCCAGCAGTAGCGATGTGGTCGAACTGTTCCGTGTCATCGGTCGATGGCAGGAGAACAGAGGTTCGCGCCGCGTGTTCTCCCCTTTTTCAATTTCATTCTCCCTATCTCATCTATTTTACACTTAAAATAAATCAATCATACAGACATCAAATTCATTTCAATTCCATGTATTTTTCACAGCATTTCAACTACTTCCCAACGAGGCTAAACATCTGCAAAAATAAAACAAAGCTAATTCCAACCAATTTCATGTCTACATAATCCAACTAACAAAATACCATTATCACTTTTTCTTTTTCTGCAGATGTTTTTTGATGGGAGTGGGTACTTTAATACAGCATTCATGAAAACATCACTTCTTTCTTCACATCAAAAGTTGGCAGGAAAATTAAAAATCAGCTCTCACTATTACACTCCAGTACATACTATGATGGATATTCAATATTGAATTCATTCAAGTAACTTTTTAATTGATAAATATTTTAGAATTGTCATCGTTTGCATGTTTTGTTCAATCCTGCCGAGATTTCATTGTCAGACCGATATAGGATTTCTGGTGAAGTGAATCGATATTGTTTTTTTTTCGATTAGGTTATTTGTTTATCGACTGACTAACAATAGGGGACTGGAAATCCTGAACGATATAATCTGGCAAGTGGTACCTTATGTGTGTGTCATCAGTCTAGTAAGGTGTATGTCAGACAATCAAAGCAGGGTTGCAATAGTGTTTGGTAAATCTATTTGGAATTCTGTGACGTACAAATAAACATGTGCACCAAAATCAAAATGACGATGGTATTTTCATTATTCGATTATGTAGAGGTGGAATTTGTTAGATTAAGTTTCATTTTATTTTCGTAATATTTAGTGGTACATGGAAGTTAAGGGAAATAAATGTATTTAAAATGAATTTGATGTGTGCACAATTGATTTATTTGACGTGTCAAATGGATGAAATTGGGAGAAAGAAATTGAAAAAAGGGGAGAATACGCGCCGCGAACCTTCGTTCTCCTACCATCCATCGATGACACGGAACCGCTCGACCACATTGCTACTGCTGGTACCGATGGTGAAAATCAACGTTCATATAGCGAGAAATTTCCATAACTCTGCCATTCCTGAAAAGCTTCAAAAATACAAATCTCTCACCACTTTATTTTTTTTTTCAAGAAATAATCCATTTCCCTACCATTGTGATAGAAAAAATCACAAGAAATTAATTCCAATATGATTTCCCAACATTCCATATCAACTTCAGGCCAGTGTTCCCAATTCAGAGGTTTTTCATCTAAATCTCGATATTTCTGCTTGCGTCTACGTATAACTGATTGCTATTTACATAATTTTCAAGAAAATAACTCGAATTTTTTAACGATTCAACACAATGTTACTGATAATTGTAATGGTGTTTAATCTTTTTAATTTTTTCAGAAATGGCAGAGTTATGGAAATTTCTCGATATATCTACGTTGATTTTGATCCTTATTGCAAGCAGTAGCAATGTGGTCGAGCAGTTCCTTGTCATCGATGGATGGTAGGAGAACAAAGGTTCGCACCGTGTGTTCTCCCCTTTTTCGATTTCTTTCTCCAAAACTCATCTATTTTACACGTCAAATAAATCAATTACGCATAAATCAAATTCATTTCAATCACATTTACTTTTCCCAACTTCCATCTTCAACTAAATAATAGGAAAATAAAATGAAACTAAATCCAACAAATTTCACCTCTACATAATCGAACTATAAAAATACTGTTATTATTCGGACTATCATCATCTTGGTTGTCCTTTACGCAACATTTCGGCCGTTGTACTCTATGACCTTCATAAAAAATCATCTGGTAGGTGTAGGGAAGTAATTAACTTAACCTTTTTTTTTAACTGACAGGGGTATATTGACCGCACTCCCCTCTTAGCATTAGTAGTATCATCATTGTCTCACACTGGGATTGAACCTAGAACCACATGGACACAGAGCGTAGTGTTTACAGAATCAGACAGAATTACTGCAAGTGAACTAATGGTTCTAAGTTCAATCCCAGCGTAAGATAATAATAATACTTCTTATATTAAGAGGGGGGTGTGGTCGATATACCCCGTTGGTTGAATAAAGGGTTCGTTTCGTTACTTCCCACACCATCCTGATGAAGGCTGTAAAGTAAAACGGCCGAAACGTAGTATGAAAACAACCAAGATGAGGATAATCCGGATCATAATAATAATATTTCATCTGAAAAAAATTCAGAGAGACACTATAAAAATACCAACGTCATTACTTTTATCATTTTGATTTTGGTGCACATGTTTATTTGTATGTCACAGTATTCCAAATAGATTTACCAAACACTATTGCAACCCTGCTTTGATTGTCTGACATACACTTTACTAGACTGATGACACGCACATGAGTTACCACTTGCCAGATTATATTGTTCAGGATTTCCAGTCCCCTATTGTTAGTCAGTCGATAAACAAATAACCTAATCGAAAAGAAAATAAAATCAATTCACTTCACCAGAAATCCTATATCGGTCTGACAATAAAATCTCGGCGGGATTGAAAAAATAACATACAATGGGCTACAATTCTAAAATATTTATCAATCAAAAAGTTACTTGAATGAATTCAATATTGAATATCCACCATATTATGTACTGGAGTATAATAGTGAGAGCTGATTTTTAATTTT
This sequence comes from Thysanoteuthis rhombus, assembly GCA_963457665.1. Taxonomy (NCBI): domain Eukaryota; kingdom Metazoa; phylum Mollusca; class Cephalopoda; order Oegopsida; family Thysanoteuthidae; genus Thysanoteuthis; species Thysanoteuthis major. The sequence continues at coordinate 8,517,633 of OY735206.1, read as the reverse complement.
CTGCCAACTTTTGATGAGAAGAAAGGAGTGATGTTTTCATGAATGCTGAATAAGAGTACCCACTCCCGTCAAAAAACATCTGCAGAAAAAGAAAAAGTGATAATGGTATTTTGTTAGTTGGATTATGTAGACATGAAATTGGTTGGAATTAGCTTTGTTTTATTTTTGCAGATGTTTAGCCTCGTTGGGAAGTAGTTGAAATGCTGTGAAAAATAGATGGAATTGAAATGAGTTTGATGTCTGCATGATTGATTTATTTGATGTGTAAAATAAATGAGATAGGGAGAAAGAAATTGAAAAAGGGGAGAACACGCGGCGCGAACCTCCGTTCTCCTGCCACCAATCGATGACACGGAACAGCTCGACCACATCGCTACTGCTGGAATCGATGATGAAAATCAACGTTCATATAGGGAGAAATTTTCATAACTCTGCCATTCCTGAAAAGCTTCAAAAATTCAAATCTTTCACCCTTTTATTCTTTCTCTCCGGAAATAAATCATTCCATCACTATTTTTATAGATGAAATCACAAGAAATTCTAATTAATTGTAATTGTGTTTAGCCGTTCAGAAATCGGAGTTATTTTCTTGAGAATGATGTAAATAGCAATCGGTGATGTGTAGACTCGAGCAGAAATGTCCAGATTTAGATTAAAAAGCTGTAAATTGGGAACACTGGCCTGAAGTTGATATGGAATGTTATGAAATTGATTTGGAATTAATTTTCTTGGATTTTTTTTAATGACAATAGTGGTGGAATGAATTATTTCTTGAGGGAAAGAATAAAATGGTGAGAGATTTGAATTTTTGAAGCTCTTTAGGGATGGCAGAGTTATGGAAATTTCTCGCTATATGAACGTTGATTTTCATGATCGATTCCAGCAGTAGCGATGTGGTCGAGCTGTTCCGTGTCATCGATTGGTGGCAGGAGAACGGAGGTTCGCGCCGCGTGTTCTCCCCTTTTTCAACTTCTTTCTCCCCATCTCATTTATTTTACACCTCAAATAAATCAATCATGCAGACATCAAATTCATTTCAATTCCATCTATTTTTCACAACATTTCAACTACTTCCCAACGAGGCTAAACATCTGCAAAAATAAAACAAAGCTAATTCCAACCAATTTCATGTCTACATAATCCAACTAACAAAATACCATTATCACCTTTCCTTTTCCTGCAGATGTTTTTTGACGGGAGTGGGTACTTTAATTCAGCATTCATGAAAACATCACTTCTTTCTTCTCATCAAAAGTTTTTTTTACTCTACGGCCTTCATCAGGAAGGTGTGGGAAGTAACGAACCGAACCCTATATTTAACCCAACGGGATATATTGACCATACTCCCCTCTTAGTATAAGAAGTATTAATATTATTATCATCTCATACTGGGATTGAAAGTAGAACTATTAGTTCACTTGCAGTAATTCTGTAACCAATAGGCTATGTGTCCATATTGGTTCTAGGTTCAATCCCAGTGTGAGACGATAATAACACTACTAATGCCAAGAGGGGAGTGCAGTCAAGATACTCCTGTCGTTTAAAAAAAGGGTTCGGTTGATTACTTCGGTAGATGTGACCGAAGATTGTAATTAAGTTGAATTGTTGAAAAATCCGGGTTATTTTCTTGAGAATGATGTAAATAGCAATCGGTGATTCGTAGATGCAAGCAGAAATATCGCGATTTAGATTAAAAACCTCTGAATTGGGAACACTGGCCTGAAGTTAAGATGGAATGTTGGGAAATTGTTTTAGAATTATTTTCTTGTGATTTTTTCTATCACAATAGTGGGGAAATGGATTATTTCTTGAAAAAAAAATAAAGTGGAGGGAGATTTGTATTTTTGAAGCTTTTTAGGAATGTCAGAGTTTCATTTCAATCACATCTACTTTTCTTAACTTCCAACTTCAACGGAACAATAGGAAGATGAAATGAAACTAAATCCAACGAATTTCACCTCTACATAAGGGAACAATAAAAATACTATTATTATTTGGACTATCCTCATCTTTGTTGTTCTTTACACAACGTTTTGGTCGTTGTACTCTACGACGTCCATCAGGTGTCATCTGGTAGGTTTGGGGAAGTAATTAAACAAACCTTTTTTTCAACCGAAAGGGGTATATTGACCGCACTCCCCTCTTAGCATTAGTAGTATTATTATTGTCTCACACTCGGATTGAACCTAGAACCACATGAACACAGAGCGTAGTGCTTACAAAATCAGACAGAATTATTACTGCAAGTGAACTAATGGTTCTAGGTTCAATCCTAGTGTAAGATAATAATAATACTTCTTATATTAAGAGGGGGGTGTGATCAATATACCCCGTTGGTTGAATAAAGGGTTCGTTTCGTTATTTCCCACACCTTCCTGATGAGGGCCGTAGAGTAAAACGGCCGAAACGTCGTATGAAAACAACCAAGATGAGGATAATCCGGATAATAATAATAATAATACTTCATCTCAAAAAGATTCAGAGAGACACTATAAAAATACCAACGTCATTACTTTAAACTTTTTTTTTGGTGCAGATGTTTATTTGTATTTCAAGGTATTCCAAATAGATTTACCAAACACTATTGCAACCCTTGATTGATCGTCTGTCATACACTTTACTAGACTGATGACACACACATGAGTTATCACTTTCCATATTATATCGTTCAGGATTTCCAGTCCTATATTGTGAGTCAGTCGCTAAACGAATAACCTAATCGAAAATAAAATAAAATCAATTCTTGTCTCCAGAAATCCTATATCAGTCTGACAATGAAATCTTGGCGGGATTGAAAAAAACATTCAGTGGGCTACAATTCTAAATTATTTATCAATTGAAAAATTACTTGAATTAATTCAATATCGAATATCCATCATAGTATGTACTAGAGTGTAATAGTGAGAGCTGATTTTTAATTTTCCTGCCAACTTTTGATGAGAAGAAAGAAGTGATGTTTTCATGAATGCTGAATTAAAGTACCCACTCCCGTCAAAAAACATCTGCAGAAAAAGAAAAAGTGATAATGGTATTTTGTTAGTTGGAATATGTAGACCTGAAATTGGTTGGAATTAGCTTTGTTTTATTTTTGCAGATGTTTAGCCTCGTTGGGAAGTAGTTGGAATATTGTGAAAAATAGATGGAATTGAAATGAGTTTGATGTCTGCATGATTGATTTATTTGATGTGTAAAATAAATGAGATAGGGAGAAAGAAATTGAAAAAGGGGAGAACACGCGGCGCGAACCTCCGTTCTCCTGCCACCAATCGATGACACGGAACAGCTCGACCACATCGCTACTGCTGGAATCGATGATGAAAATCAACGTTCATATAGGGAGAAATTTCCATAAAGAGCTTCAAAAATTCAAATCTCTCACCATTTTATTCTTTTTCTCCGGAAATAAATCATTCCATCACTATTTTTGTAGATGAAATCACAAGAAATTCTAATTAATTGTAATTGTGTTTAACTGTTCAGAAATCGGAGTTATTTTCTTGAGAATGATGTAAATAGCAATCGGTGATACGTAGACTCGAGCAGAAATGTCCTGATTTAGATTAAAAAGCTGTAAATTGGGAACACTGGCCTGAAGTTGATATGGAATGTTTTGAAATTGAATCGGAATTAATTTTCTTGGATTTTTTTTATGACAATAGTGGTGGGATGAATAATTTCTTGAGGGAAAGAATAAAATGGTGAGAGATTTGAATTTTTGAAGCTCTTTAGGGATGATAGAGTTATGGAAATTTCTCGCTATATGAACGTTGATTTTCATGATCGATTCCAGCAGTAGCGATGTGGTCGAGCTGTTCCGTATCATCGATTGGTGGCAGGAGAACGGAGGTTCGCGCCGCGTGTTCTCCCCTTTTTTTTCAGTTTTTTTCTCCCTATCTCATTTATTTTACACATCAAATAAATCAATCATGTAGACATCAAACTCATTTCAATTCCATCTATTTTTCACAGCATTCCAACTACTTCCCAACGAGGCTAAACATCTGCAAAAATAAAACAAAGCTAATTCCAACCAATTTCATGTCTACATAATCCAACTAACAAAATACCATTATCACTTTTTCTTCTTCTGCAGATGTTGTTTTGAAAAACAACCAAGATGAGGATAATCTGGATAATAATAATAATATTTCATCTCAAAAAAATTCAGAGAGACACTATAAAAATACCAACGTCATTACTTTTATCATTTTGATTTTGGTGCACATGTTTATTTGTATGTCACAGTATTCCAAATAGATTTACCAAACACTATTGCAACCCTGCTTTGATTGTCTGACATACACTTTACTAGACTGATGACACGCACATGAGTTACCACTTGCCAGATTATATTGTTCAGGATTTCCAGTCCCCTATTGTTAGTCGATAAACAAATAACCTAATCAAAAAGAAAATAAAATCAATTCATGTCACCAGAAATCCTAAATCAGTCTGACAATAAAATCTCAACAGGATTGAACGAAACATGCAATGGGGTATAATTCTAAAATATTTATCAATCAAAAAGTTACTTGAATGAATTCAATATTGAATATCCACCATAGTATGTACTGGAGTATAATAGTGAGAGCTGATTTTTAATTTTCTGCCAACTTTTGATGAGAAGAAAGAAATGATGTTTTCATGAATGCTGAATAAAAGTACCCACTCCCGTCAAAAAACATCTGCAGAAAAAGAAAAAGTGATAATGGTATTTTGTTAGTTGGATTATGTAGACATGAAATTGGTTGGAATTAGCTTTGTTTTATTTTTGCAGATGTTCAGCCTCGTTGGGAAGTAGTTGAAATGCTGTGAAAAATAGATGGAATTGAAATGAGTTTGATGTCTGCATGATTGATTTATTTGATGTGTAAAATAAATGAGATAGGGAGAAAGAAATTGAAAAAGGGGAGAACACGCGGCGCGAACCTCCGTTCTCCTGCCACCAATCGATGACACGGAACAGCTCGACCACATCGCTACTGCTGGAATCGATCATGAAAATCAACGTTCATATAGCGAGAAATTTCCATAACTCTGCCATCCCTAAAGAGCTTCAAAAATTCAAATCTTTCACCATTTTATTCTTTCCCTCAAGAAATAATTCATTCCACCACTATTGTGATTAAAAAAAAATCCAAGAAAATTAATTCCAATTCAATTTCATAACATTCCATATCAACTTCAGGCCAGTGTTCCCAATTTACAGCTTTTTAATCTAAATCTGGACATTTCTGCTCGAGTCTACATATCACCGATTGCTATTTACATCATTCTCAAGAAAATAACTCCGATTTCTGAACGGTGAAACACAATTACAATTAATAAGAATTTCTTGTGATTTCATCTATAAAAATAGTGATGGAATGATTTATTTCCGGAGAGAAAGAATAAAAGGGTGAAAGATTTGAATTTATGAAGCTTTTTAGGAATGGCAGAGTTATGGAAATTTCTCCCTATATGAACGTTGATTTCCATCATCGATTCCAGCAGTAGCGATGTGGTCGAGCTCTTCCGTGTCATCGATTGGTGGCAGGAGAACGGAGGTTCGCGCCGCGTGTTCTCCCCTTTTTCAACTTCTTCCTCCCCATCTCATTTATTTGACACATCAAATAAATCAATCATGCAGACATCAAACTCATTTCAATTCCATCTATTTTTCACAGCATTCCAACTACTTCCCAACGAGGCTAAACATCTGCAAAAATAAAACAAAGCTAATTCCAACCAATTTCATGTCTACATAATCCAACTAACAAAATACCATTATCACTTTTTCTTTTTCTGCAGATGTTTTTTGACGGGAGTGGGTACTCTTATTCAGCATTCATGAAAACATCATTTCTTTCTTCTCATCAAAAGTTGGCAGAAAATTAAAAATCACCTCACACTATTATACTCCAGTACATACTATGGTGGATATTCAATATTGAATTCATTCAAGTAACTTTTTGATTGATAAATATTTTAGAATTATACCCCACTGCATGTTTCGTTCAATCCTGTTGAGATTTTATCGTCAGACTGATTTAGGATTTCTGGTGACATGAATTGATTTTATTTTCTTTTCGATTAGGTTATTTGTTTATCGACTAACAATAGGGGACTGGAAATCCTGAACAATATAATCTGGCAAGTGGTAACTCATGTGTGTGTCATCAGTCTAGTAAAGTGTATGTCAGACAATCAAAGCAGGGTTGCAATAGTGTTTGGTAAATCTATTTGGAATACTGTGACATACAAATAAACATGTGCACCAAAATCAAAATGATAAAAGTAATGACGTTGGTATTTTTATAGTGTCTCTCTGAATCTTTTTGAGATGAAGTATTATTATTATTATCCAGATTATCCTCATCTTGGTTGTTTTTCAAAACAACATCTGCAGAAGAAGAAAAAGTGATAATTGTATTTTGTTAGTTGGATTATGTAGACCTGAAATTGGTTGGAATTAGCTTTGTTTTATTTTTGCAGATGTTTAGCCTCGTTGGGAAGAAGTTGAAATGTCAGGAAAAATAGATGGAATTGAAATGAATTTGATGTCTGCATGATTGATTTATTTGAGGTGTAAAATAGATGAGATTGGGAGAATGAAATTGAAAAAGGTAAGAATTCGCGGCGCGATCCCCCGTTCTTCTGCCTTCCATCGATGACACGGAACCGCTCGACTACATTGCTACTGCTGCTGAACGAAAAGAAAATCAACAATTATAAAGCGAGAAATTTACATAACTCTACCATCCCTAAAGAGCTTCAAAAATTCAAATCTTTCACCATTTTATTCTTTCCCTCAAGAAATAATTCATTCCACCACTATTGTCATAAAAAAAAATCCTAGAAAATTAATTCCAATTCAATTTCATAACATCCCATATCAACTTCAGGCTAGTGTTCCCAATTTACAGCTTTTTAATCTAAATCTCGATATTTCTGCTTGCATCTACACATCACCGATTGCTATATACCTCATTCTCGAGAAAATAACTTGTATTTTTCCAACGTTTGAACACAATTACAGTTATTTGCAGCATTGAAGTTATGTATTTTACAGATAAGTATATAGAAATCTCAGCAACCAGATCATTTTAGGAGTTTTTTCCTTGCAAAAATCAATTTGTACAGCTGGATATCTATTTAGTAAACAGTTAAAGAAACTGCAACAAGTGCCCGTAAATACCTTTTTTTCTTAACTTATTGTTTACATCACAATTCAAATGTGAAGTAAAATGTGAAGTAAAAACGTTAGAAATTCAAAATTGTTTTCCCATCTAAAAAAAACTAGTTCTCTGTCGTTGTCGATATATCTATGTAAAATCTGTGCAATCTATTTGGTAAATGTTTCAGATGAGAGTAATTGTGTTTAACCGTTCAGAAATCGGAGTTATTTTCGTGAGAATGAGGTAAATAGCAATCGGTGATATGTAGATGCAAGTAAAAATCTCCAGATTTAGATTAAAAAGCTGTAAATTGGGAACACTGGCCTGAAGTTGATATGGAATGTTATGAAATTGTATTAGAATTAATTTTCTTGTGATTTTTTCTATCACAATAGTGGTGGAATGGATTATTTCTTGAAAGAAAAAATAAAGTGGTGGGAGATTTGAATTTTTGAAGCTTTTAAGGAATAGCAGAGTTATGGAAATTTCTCACTATATGAATCTTTATTTTAACTACCAATCCCAGCAGTAGCAATGTGGTCGAGCGTTTCCATGTCATCGATTGTTGGCAGGAGAACGGAGGTTCGCGCCGCGTGTTCTCCCCTTTTTGAAATTTCTTTCTTCCAATCTCATCTATTTTACACATCGAATAAATCAATTACGCACACATCAAACTCATTTCAATTCCATCTATTTTTCACAGCATTTCAACTACTTCCCAACGAGGCTGAACATCTGCAAAAATAAAACAAAGCTAATTCCAACCAATTTCATGTCTACATTATCCAACTAACAAAATACCATTATCACCTTTCCTTTTTCTGCAGATGTTTTTTGACGGGAGTGGGTACTTTAATTCAGCATTCATGAAAACATCACTTCTTTCTTCTCATCAAAAGTTGGCAGGAAAATTAAAAATCAGCTCTCACTATTACACTCTAGTACATACTATGATGGCTATTCAATATTGAATTAATTCAAGTAACTTTTTAATTGATAAATAATTTAGAATTGTAGCCCACTGAATGTTTTTTTCAATCCTGCCGAGATTTCATTGTCAGACTGATATAGGATTTCTGGAGACATGAATTGATTTTATTTTATTTTCGATTACGTTATTTGTTTAGCGACTGACTCACAATATAGGACTGGAAATCCTGAACGATATAATATGGAAAGTGGTAACTCATGTGTGTGTCATCAGTCTAGTAAAGTGTATGACAGACGATCAATCAAGGGTTGCAATAGTGTTTGGTAAATCTATTTGGAATACCTTGAAATACAAATAAACATGGGCAACAAAAAAAAAAGGTTAAAAATAATGGAGTGATGTTTTCATGAATGCTGAATTAAAGTACCTACTCCCGTCAAAAAACATCTGCAGAAGAAGAAAAAGTGATAATTCGTATTTTGTTACTTGGATTATGTAGACATGAAATTGGTTAGAATTAACTTTGTTTCAACCACAAGACTATTGCTGAAATTAATGGTTAAAATAAGCCTTCATATAGCGAGAAATTTACATAACTCTGCCATTCCTGATAGGTTCAAAAAAACAAATCTCCCGCCCTTTTACTCTTTCTCTCAAGAATTATCCCATTCCACCACTATTGTGACAGAAAAATTCCAAGAAAATTAATTCTAATTCAATTTCATAACATTCCATATCAACTTCAGGCTTGTGTTCCCAATTTACAGGTTTTTAATCTAAATCTGGAGATTTTTACTTGCATCTACATATCACCAATTACTATTTACATCATTCTCTAGAGAATAACTCGTATTTTTCTACAATTCAAAACAATTACACCTATTTGCAACATCTATGTGATATATTTCACAGATTCTTTTTAGAAATACTAGCTACCAGATCATATTAAGTATTTTTTCCCTGCAAAAATCAATTTTGCACTAACCTATTTAGTGAACACTTTGAGAAACTGCAACAAGTGCCCATAAAAAACTTTCATTTCTCAACTAATTGTTTATACCACAATATTTTCCTCAAACTTTTTCCTTCGTAAAAAAAACTTAGAATCTTCTTGAAATATATCAATAATCAGTTTACAAAATAAAGTCTTTCTTGCACTGATGGAACAGTCTCTTTCCTTCCAACTTGAATCGTATCTCAATAAAGTAAAGTAAAAATGTTATAGATTCCAAATAATTTTTCCATGTGAAAGAAACTCTAAATGGTTGGGTTATCGATATTTCTATGTAAAATCTGTGCAATATATTCGGTAGATGTTACTGATGATTGTAATTGTGTTGAATCGTTGAAAAATCTGAGTTATTTTCTCGAGGATGATGTAAATAGCAATCGGTGATATGTAGATGTAAGCAGAAATATCGAGATTTAGATTAAAAAGCTGTAATTTGGGAACACTGGCCAGAAGTTAAGATGGATTGTTATGAAATTGTATTAGAATTACTTCCCTTGTAATTCATTTTTATTTCAATAATGGTGGAATGAATTATTTCTTGAGAGAAAGAATAAAGTGATGAGAAATAAGTTTTTTTGAAGTTTTTCAGGAATGGCAGAGTTATTTTAATTCGTAGCTATATGAATTTTTATTTTCTTCAACCACACCAGCAGTAGCAATGTGGTCGAGCGGGTCAGTGGCAGGAGAACGGAGGTTCGCGCCGCGTGTTCTCCACTTTTTTCAATTTCTTTCTCCCGATCTCATCTATTTTACTCCGCATATAAATCAATTACGCACACATTAAATTCATTTCCACTACATCTATTTTTCACAACATTTCAACTAATTCCCAACGAGTCTAAACATCTGCAAAATTAAAACAAAGCTAATTCTAACCAATTTCATGTCTACATAATCCAACTAATAAAATTCGAATTATCACTTTTTCTTCTTCAGATGTTTTTTGACGGGAGTGGGTACTTTAATTCAGCATTCATGAAAAACCTCTTTTACTCTACGGCCTTCATCAGGAAGGTGTGGGAAGTAACGAACCGAACCCTATATTTAACCCAACGGGATATATTGACCATACTCCCCTCTTAGTATAAGAAGTATTAATATTATTATCATCTCATACTGGGATTGAAAGTAGAACTATTAGTTCACTTGCAGTAATTCTGTAACCAATAGGCTATGTGTCCATATTGGTTCTAGGTTCAATCCCAGTGTGAGACGATAATAACACTACTAATGCCAAGAGGGGAGTGCAGTCAAGATACTCCTGTCGTTTAAAAAAAGGGTTCGGTTGATTACTTCGGTAGATGTGACCAAAGATTGTAATTAAGTTGAATCGTTGAAAAATCCGGGTTATTTTCTTGAGAATGATGTAAATAGCAATCGGTGATTCGTAGACGCAAGCAGAAATATCGCAATTTAGATTAAAAACCTCTGAATTGGGAACACTGGCCTGAAGTTAAGATGGAATGTTGGGAAATTGTATTAAAATCAATTTTCTTGTGATTTTTTCTATCACAATAGTGGGGAAATGGATTATTTCTTGAAAAAAAAATAAAGTGGTGGGAGATTTGTATTTTTGAAGATTTTTAGGAATGTCAGGGTTTCATTTCAATCACATCTACTTTTCTTAACTTCCAACTTCAACTGAACAATAGGAAGATGAAATGAAACTAAATCCAACGAATTTCACCTCTACATAAGGGAACAATAAAAATACTATTATTATTTGGACTATCCTCATCTTTGTTGTTCTTTACACAACGTTTTGGTCGTTGTACTATACGACGTCCATCAGGTGTCATCTGGTAGGTGTAGGGAAGTAATTAACCGAACCCTTTTTTTAATCGACAAGGGTATATTGACCGCACTCCCCTCTTAGCATTAGTAGTATTATTATTGTCTCACACTCGGATTGAACCTAGAACCACGTGGACACAGAGCGTAGTGCTTACAAAATCAGACAGAATTACTGCAAGTGAACTAATGGTTCTAGGTTCAATCCTAGTGTAAGATAATAATAATACTTCTTATATTAAGACGGGGGTGTGGTCAATATACCCCGTTGGTTGAATAAAGGGTTCATTTCATTATTTCCCACACCTTCCTGATGAGGGCCGTAGAGTAAAACGGCCGAAACGTAGTATGAAAACAACCAAGATGAGGATAATCCGGATAATAATAATAATAATACTTCATCTCAAAAAGATTCAGAGAGACACTATAAAATACCGACGCCATAACTTTAAACTTTTTTTTTTTTTGGTGCACATGTTTATTTGTACGTCACAGTATTCCAGATAGATTTACCAAACACTATTGCAACACTGCTTTGATTGTCTGACATACACTTTACTAGACTGATGACACACACATGGGCTACCACTTGCCAGATCATATCGTTCAGGATTTTCAGTCCCCTATTGTTAGTCAGTCGATAAACAAATAACCTAATCGAAAAGAAAATAAAATCAATTCACTTCACCAGAAATCCTATATCGGTCTGACAATAAAATCTCGGCGGGATTGAAAAAATAACATACAATGGGCGACAATTCTAAAATATTTATTTATTAAAAAGTTACTTGAATGAATTCAATATTGAATAGCCATCATAGTATGTACTGGAGTATAATAGTGAGAGCTGATTTTTAATTTTCTGCCAACTTTTGATGAGAAGAAAGAAATGATGTTTTCATGAATGCTGAATAAAAGTACCCACTCCCGTCAAAAAACATCTGCAGAAAAAGAAAAAGTGATGATGGTATTTTGTTAGTTGGATTATGTAGACATGAAATTGGTTGGAATTAGCTTTGTTTTTATTTTTGCAGATGTTTAGCCTCGTTGGGAAGTAGTTGAAATGCTGTGAAAAATAGATGGAATTGAAATGAGTTTGATTTCTGCATGATTGATTTATTTGAGGTGTAAAATAAATGAGATAGGGAGAAAGAAATTGAAAAAAGGGGAGAACACGCGGCGCGAACCTCCGTTCTCCTGCCACCAATCGATGACACGGAACAGCTCGACCACATCGCTACTGCTGGAATCGATGATGAAAATCAACGTTCATATAGGGAGAAATTTCCATAACTCTGCCATTCCTAAAAAGCTTCATAAATTCAAATCTTTCACCCTTTTATTCTTTCTCTCCGGAAATAGATCATTCCATCACTATTCTTATAGATGAAATCACAAGAAATTCTAATTAATTGTAATTGTGTTTAACCGTTCAGAAATCGGAGTTATTTTCTTGAGAATGATGTAAATAGCAATCGGTGATATGTAGACTCGAGCAGAAATGTCCAGATTTAGATTAAAAAGCTGTAAATTGGGAACACTGGCCTGAAGTTGATATGGAATGTTATGAAATTGAATTGGAATTAATTTTCTTGGATTTTTTTTTATCACAATAGTGGTGGAATGAATTATTTCTTGAGGAAAAGAATAAAATGGTGAGAGATTTGAATTTTTGAAGCTCTTTAAGGATGGTAGAGTTATGTAAATTTCTTGCTTTATAAATGTTCATTTTGATCAACGATCTCATCAGTAGCAACGTGGTCGAGGGGTTCTGTGTCATCCATGGATAGCAGAAGTACGGAGGTTCGCGCTGCGTGTTCTTCCCTTTTTCAATTTTCTTTCTTCCAATTTCATCTATTTTACACATCAAATAAATCAATTACACACTCATCAAATTCATTTCCACTACATGTATTTTTCTCAACATTTCAAATACTTCCCAACGAGGCTGATTTTCTGCCAAAATAAAACAAAGCTAATTCCAACCAATTTCATGTCTACATAATCCAACTAACAAAATACCATTATCACCTTTCCTTTTTCTGCAGATGTTTTTTGATGGGAGTAAGTACTTTAATTCAGTATTCATGAAAACATCACTTCATACTTCTCATCAAAAGTTAGCAGAAAATTAGAAATCAGCTCACACTATTATACTCCAGTACATACTATGATGGATATTCAATATTGAATTCATTCAAGTAACTTTTTAATAGAGAAAAATTTTAGAATTCTCGCCCATTGTATGTTATTTTTTCAATCCCGCTGAGATTTTATTGTCAGACTGATATAGGATTTCAGGTGATATGAATTGATTTTATTTTATTTTCGGTTAGGTTATTTGTTTATCGACTGACTAACAATAGGGGACTGGAAATCCTGAACGATATAATCTGGCAAGTGGTACCTTATGTGTGTGTCATCAGTCTAGTAAAGTGTATGTCAGACAATCAAAGCAGGGTTGCAATAGTGTTAGGTAAATCTATTTGGAATACTGTGATATACAAATAAACATGTACAGCAAAATAAAAATGTAAAATAAATGACGACATACGTATAGTGAGAAATTCCCATAACACTACCATTTCTGAAAAGATTAAAAAATTCAAATCTTTCACCACTTTATTCTTTCTCTCCAGAAATTATTCATTTCTTTAATACTGAAAAAAAAACTCAGAAGAAAATTAATTCCAATTCAATTTCATAACATTCCCTCTTAACTTCTGGCCTGTGACTTCAATTTACAGTTTTAAAAAAAAATCTAAATCAGGATATTTTTACTTGCATCTAGATAACACCGTTTGCTATTTACATCATTCTCCAGAGAATAACTCGTATTTTTCAACGATTCAACACCATTACAATTATTAGCAACATCTATCTGATAAATTGCACGCCTTTTACACAGAAATCCTCATAACCAGACCATTCTAACTGTTTTTACATGGGGAAAAACAAATTCCTACAACCGGATACCAATTAAGTAAACAATTTTAGAAACTGAAACAAGTGCTTGTAAAAACCTTATTTTCTTCACTAAATATTTATGCAACAATTTATTCAACAAACTTCTTCTTTATACAAGGAATCTTGAAATCTTTTTAAAACTCGTTGAAAAATCCGAGTTATTTTCATGACAATGATGTAAATAGCAATCGGTGATATGTAGACGCAAGCAGAAATATCGAGATTTGGACTAAAAACCTCTGAATTGGGAACACTGGCCTGAAGTTGATATGGAATGTTATGAAATTGTATCAGAATTAATTTTCTTGTGATTTTTTCTATCACAATAGTGGTGGAATGGATTATTTCTTGAGGGAAAGAATAAAGTGGTGAGAGATTTGTATTTTTGAAGCTTTTTAGGAATGGCAGAGTTATAGAAATTTCTCGCTATATGTATTTTCATTTCAACCATTAACTTCAGCAGTAGCGATGTGGTCGAGCGGTTCCGTGTCTTCGGTCGATGGCAGGAGAACGGAGGTTCGCACCGCGTGTTCTTCCCTTTTCAATTTCTTTTTCCCAATTTCATCTATTTCACTCGTCATATAAATCAATTATGCACCCATCAAATTCATTTTAAAAACATCTATTCTTCCTAACTTCCACCTACAACTAAATATTAAGAAAATGAGATGAAACTAATCTATCGAATTTTACCCGAACATAATCAAACTATAAAAATACTATTATTATTCGGACTATCCTCATCTTGGTTGTCCTTCACACAACGTTTCGGCCGATGTACTCAATTTTTGTGATGAAACTTTATTATCATCTGGATTATCCTCATCTTGGTTGTTTTTCATACTACGTTTCGGCTGTTTTACTCAACGGCCTTCATCAGGTACGCGTTGGGAGGTAACGAACCGAACACTTTATTTAACCATTGCATGTTTCGTTCAATCCTGTCGAGATTTCATTGTCAGACTGATTTAGGATTTCTGGAGACATGAATTGATTTTATTTTCTTTTCGATTAGGTTATTTGTTTATCGACTGACTAACAATAGGGGACTGGAAATCCTGAACGATATAACCTGACAAGTGGTAACTCATGTGTGTGTCATCAGTCTAGTAAGGTGTATGTCAGACGATCAATCAAGGGTTGCAATAGTGTTTGGTAAATCTATTTGGAATACCTTGAAATACAAATAAACATGTGAAACAAAATAAAAATGTAAAGAAAAATGATGATGGTATTTTTATATTTCGATTATGTACGGGTGAAATTCGTACTTCTCGATGTACTCTATGACCTTCATCAGGTATCATCTGGTAGGTGTAGGGGGAGTAATTAACTGAACCCTTTTTTTAACCGACAGGGGTATGTTGACCACACCCCCTATTAGCATTAATAGTATTATTATTGTCTCACACTAGGATTGAACCTAGAACCACATGGACACAGTAGCAATGTGGTCGAGCGGATCCGTGTCATCGATGGATGGCAGAAGAACGGAGGTTCGCGCCGCGTGTTCTCCCCTTTTTCAATTTCTTTCTCCCTATCTCATCTATTTTACACCTCAAATAAATCAATTACACACTCATCAAATTCATTTCAATTCCATCTATTTTTCACAACATTCCAACTACTTCCCAACGAGG
This sequence comes from Thysanoteuthis rhombus, assembly GCA_963457665.1. Taxonomy (NCBI): domain Eukaryota; kingdom Metazoa; phylum Mollusca; class Cephalopoda; order Oegopsida; family Thysanoteuthidae; genus Thysanoteuthis; species Thysanoteuthis major. The sequence goes on along the minus strand of OY735206.1, from coordinate 8,502,135 downwards.
CTGAACATCTGCAAAAATAAAACAAAGCTAATTCCAACCAATTTCATGTCTACATAATCCAACTAACAAAATACCATTATCACTTTTTCTTTTTCTGCAGATGTCTTTTGACGGGAGTGGGTACTTTTATTCAGCATTCATGAAAACATCACTTCATACTTCTCATCAAAAGTTGGCAGAAAATTAAAAATCACCTCACACTGTTAAACTCCAGTACATACTATGATGGATATTCAATATTGAATTCATTCAAGTAACTTTACAATAGAGAAATATTCAAGAATTGTACCCCATTGCATGTTTTTTTTCAATCCCGCCGAGATTTTATTGTCAGACCGATATAGGATTTCTGATGACATGAATTGATTTTATTTTCTTTTCGATTAGGTTATTTGTTTATCGACTGACTAACAATAGGGGACTGGAAATCCTGAACAATATAATCTGGCAAGTGGTAACTCATGTGTGTGTCATCAGTCTAGTAAAGTGTATGACAGACGATCAATCAAGGGTTGCAATAGTGTTTGGTAAATCTATTTGGAATACCTTGAAATACAAATAAACATGGGCAAAAAAAAAAAAGTTAAAAATAATGGAGTGATGTTTTCATGAATGCTGAATTAAAGTACGTACTCCCGTCAAAAAACATCTGCAGAAGAAGAAAAAGTGATTATGGTATTTTGTTGGTTGGATTATGTAGACATGAAATTGGTTGGAATTAGCTTTGTTTTATTTTTGCAGATGTTTAGCCTCGTTGGGAAGTAGTTGGAATGTTGTGAAAAATAGATGGAATTGAAATGAGTTTGATGTCTGCATGATTGATTTATTTGATGTGTAAAATAAATGAGATAGGGAGAAAGAAATTGAAAAAAGGGGAGAACACGCGGCGCGAACCTCCGTTCTCCTGCCACCAATCGATGACACGGAACAGCTCGACCACATCGCTACTGCTGGAATCGATGATGAAAATCAACGTTCATATAGGGAGAAATTTCCATAACTCTGCCATTCTTAAAAAGCTTCATAAATTCAAATCTTTCACACTTTTATTCTTTCTCTCCGGAAATAAATAAATAAATCCGAAATAGCAGAGTTATGGAAATTTCTCGATATATCTACGTTGATTTTGATCCTTTTTGCCCGCAGTAGCAATGTGGTCGAGCAGTTCCTTGTCATTGATGGATGGCAGGAGAACAAAGGTTCGCACCGTGTGTTCTCCCCTTTTTCGATTTCTTTCTCCTAATCTCATCTATTTTACACCTCTAATAAATCAATTATGCATAAATCAAATTCATTTCAATCACATCTACTTTTCCTAACTTCCATCTTCAACTAAATAATAGGAAAATAAAATGAAACTAAATCCAACGAATTTCACCTCTACATAATCGAACTATAAAAATACTATTATTATTTGGACTATCCTCATCTTGGTTGTCCTTCACACAACGTTTCGGCTGTTGTACTCTACAACCTTCATATTTTCTAGAAAATGATCAGGAACATGTGGTTTTACTAACTTCTGAGCATGAACAAGCACAAGATGTAATCGATGTTGAGCATAACAAGTTAACAATGTGAGGAATCGTGAAGTCAGGAAACTATATCAATGAGATGAGTGATAACATGTTCAGAAAGAAGCTATAAGCTTACCACACAAATTTAACAATTTCTAAAATACAGACACCTTAAAAGCCAACCCTTAACTATTCAATGTATCTTCGGTTGATAATCTTTATGATAACTTCAATGATCATATTGCTGGTTTGAAAGATAGGACTGAAAAACAATGCAGAAATAAAATTGTACGGTAGGAAATAAATGGACTTTAAGAATGGAAGAGAGAAAAAAATATGACCAAACAACAAAAGTTATACAAGGTTATATTCTAAGAGACTTATTACAAATCAAGAGACTACAGCAGCCATATTGATATCAATAAACTTGTTGTCTCCCTTGAAGCATTCAGATAGAGTTATCTATCTTGATTGGTTTGAATGTAAGAAGAGGCGTTCAGCGTTAGTTTACAGTCAGACACTCTCTGATTGTTGCCGCTTTTAGTTTAATAAAATGTGTTCGTAACTAAATGTGGTTTTTGTCTTGGTATCTTATTCTCTTCAAGCTATTCAAAAATTTACCCCATAATAGTTTAAAAGTAGGTATAACGTCTCTGTGGATTATCTCCTTTGTCAACTATGGGCATTTTGATTAATCTTACCTATTCCAAACAATTAAGCTATTGAGAAATGTTGGATGAATATGGAGGATGCTGCAAGACTTTATATTCCAATTTTCTAAGCTCATACTTAGCTGAGAGATGCTGGTCTAGAACTGTCATGGAGCATTTAGTTCACTTCATTAGAGACTCATTTTTCTAACTTATTTAAACTTGGGATAACATGGTGTGGTCATTGTTGAAGTCAGAAAGTCTCCTGACACAAATTGTCTTCCAATTGCTCAGGAAAATATTTTATTGAGTAAAAACTCAAGAAAACAGTCATCTGTCAACTTGTGTGTGGGTTATGTTTTGATAGTATGGACACAACTCAATCTGAGCGTAAGTTGATCATTGTAGGATAAAGTGAAATATACACACTGCATAACATAAGTAGATACCTTGACGTGTACATATGTATTTACTTACATATTGCATATATGTCTTCCTTGCCTTTTGGAAGAGAAAAGAACATATCTCATCCATTACATTTCTTTCTCTGCCATACTACAAGACTATTAGGAACTCTTTTTTTATCAATTAGAATCTGTTGGAAATTTTTCAAGGGAATCAAAAACAGAAAAGAAAATCACTATATCCGCACAACCTCCTTTTTTAGTAATTTTGTGTTCACTAGTTTTTCTTAGTATTGATATTATTATTGGGCTGGGCTATTTGTCACTTCTTGATTATTTTAATAATCTCCTTCTTCATAGTCTCTATTTCATTGTTTTTTTTTGGTGGGGGGGATATTTGTCTGAATAGTTTAGACTAATCTAGAGTCTAAACAATTGAGGTGGGGCCCCCAGAGAGCTTTATGAATAATATTTCATCTACTGCATTTTTACTAATTTTTTACAATGCCCGTGGATCCCAGATTGAGAACCACTGCATTGATATTGGGGGTCGGGTTCAAGGAGCCTAAGCTCCTGACCTTTAAGTTGTGGGAAGGGGTAAGACGCTTTTTTTTCGCCCCCCCCCCTCCCAGGGTCCTAGAAGTTTTATGAATATTAATTCCCCTATTGCATTTCTACAAGCATTATACAATAACAAATCTCACTAGAGGAGGCTCAAGGGGCCAAGTCTCCTGCCTGGGCACCTCAAATCTCTAGCTATATCGTTGGTTTTTCAAAGGACTGTCTACTCAATTAGCTCATGGGCCTGCGGATTTTCAATAAGTCTGCCCACAAACCCCCTGTAATACTTTTTGGACCTTCAGGTTTGTGGCCCCCAGTTTGGGAACCACTGGAATAAATCTGAGAGGGTGGGGACCATCAAGGAGTCAAGTCCCCTCCTACCGTCAAATTTTGGGCTATGCCCTTGGGTAAGAACATAGGTACGATTCAATTGGAGATTTTAGGTAGAAGGTCAAATAACTTCAAAGATGGAGTTATTTGGCATTGGTCTTTGTCAGGCTTTTTTTCAATCTCTAAGGTTTCTCCAAATTTTGGGGTTTTTTTGTTACATGATCCGAGATCCTAAGGTACTGATAGAGTTTAATGCATAAATGATTATATTTCAGTCATAACTTCAAGAATTATTGCAAAGGAACAGAAAGGAATCCTCCCAAAGGAATAAATCATTAGCTCAACCAAAAGTTTTCATCTTCTCTTTCTTGATGTTTTAGTTTTGATAAAAACAACTAAAAAATTAGGTTAAAGGCAAATAGTAGTCAGAATCAATGTGTTATATTATGTCATTCAAAAACAAAAATGATTTCTCTAATAATACTACAGGTCTGGTTAGTCACTCACTAGAAATTGTCATATGAGCAACATCTTTTTGGCAGGATGCTGTGTTGGGGGTGATCAACTGGAGAAAAAGATGATCAATTAATGAATTACTTCTCTCACCTTTTGTTGAAAGTCTGAGTTTTCAAAATACAACAGTGAATGCTACCAGACACCAATTGAGTGTCAGTTTATGCCAAACTGACACCGTGAATTGACCTCCCACTGAGGAGTCTATAATAGACATTATAAGGAGTAAATGTTCAAATTTTCAGCCTTGTAGCTTAAGTGGTGCAGTCTAAATGTGAGAGAAATACATTGCCAACCAGACCGACTTCAAAAATTGAAGAAACCTATGTTGACAGTTTTGGTTGATGGTTTCTAACAAAAACCTGAAACATGGCACTGATATCCAGAGCAAATAGTAAATTTAAAAGTCAAAACTTGACTTCTAATGATCATGAAGCTTTCGTGGCTAAGAGGTTATAGCAGATCAGCATAAACAGGATCTCTCTGGCAAGAAGGATGTGGATTCAACTTTCACTTCTTATTTCTGATCCATATCGTTTGCTTACTGGGATAGAGTGATGGGATGAGTTAAAATTGTCATAAAATCAACTGAAACATTTAGATGTCAGTCAGATATAATTCAAACTGAAACTTGTTTTTATAAATAAAAGTGGCAGATCTGACATATAGATATAAAGGTAAGAATAGATATAATGGCAAGATAAGATGATTTGTTTTTTAAATTTAGGATTTTTACAATTTAGATCCTGGGTCTGAAAATTTCATAATTTTATTCATAAGTCAAATTTTCTCTTTTATTACAGGTTTTCAATGTCAAATATATCAAAATGCCTTCTGGAGGGCCGATAAAAATTAATTTCAAAGAAACAAGAGACCATTCCAAATGGGCCATCACTTACCAAAGTAAAAAGAAATGGGTTTGCATTGGAGACATCAACCGACAGGTGAGAGTAAATTTCCAAAGTAAATAATGATTAACTATGCTGCTGGTTTTTTTTTTTTTCATCAGTCTCCGGAATATGTGGTAATCTGTAGCTTCAATACCTAGCAAATGAGTGGAAAGTTGCCAGCCAAACTATCACAATTTTTACATTGGAACTAAAAGAAAAATGGCCTCGAGCATTACCCTGAGGGAATATTGTACATTTTCTCTTGACTAATTCAGAAAGCTTTTTGGTGATGACTGCCTTTTAATTAGTCTAATTGGTTTGGTTTGGTTTGGTTTGGTGACATAACTTAGAAGAAATAGAATTTTTTGTTATGTTGAAATTTATAAATTAGATATTTACTTAATTAGTTAAAATGACGACTTGTTGTAAGTTCTCTGTTAGTGCAATACCTTGAAATGTTTGAAGGAATTTCCAGTCCAATTTCCATCTGGTTAATAATAATAATATTGTTGGGTCTTTATTCACACCCACCCAGATAACCTATATTATAGTGATTTGATTTTTCAAGAATACTTTCCCTTATTTGTAAATAGTTATAATATAACTTTTGTAAATAGGAAATGACTACATTTAACTCAATGTCCATTGAAGGTTTCCCCTAAAGTTATTATTGATTAAAACAAACCTGAAACTGAATAAATATTTCAATTCCAATGAAACATGTTCTCAGAATCTTTTATTTTTGAATAAATGTATTTTTATCTATTCATTTTTTCACCTTTTTTTTTCCAGGGACATCAGATGTATCGTGCAGGAGGCACAGTTTGTTTCAACAATGATACAGTCTGGGAAGAGTTCAACAAAATTATTGCTCAACATGAACCTTGCTCTGAACAGAATGACATGTTCTATGTACAAAACTTATAAAATAGATCAAATCTTCTTCTTCAGGTCTCTGTCCTAAAATCCATTGTGTTTTTATGTTTTTATACTCCACTAATCTCCTAAACATTCCTATTTCTTTCATGAAAAATAAATTTGGGAATCTTTTCAATTTGAAAATAAATATATAAATTTTCATTCACAACTTACTCATTGAATTTTTGCCTTTTTTTCCTAAAAGATTCACATTAATACATAACATATATATACATATATATATATATTTTTTTTTTTCATAATTGCTGTTTCCAGTAATGTTGAAGCTAAATGACATATTCAAGGAAAGGGATTGGATATATTTTCAAGTCCGGTCCCAAGTTACTTCTTTGTTCCTATCTCTCACAGTTTAATTAGGAATAGAACTGTTTGGAGTTTTTTGATAAAAGTGACCAAAAAATAATGAGAAGAAATGCTTCATTTAAGAAGCAACAATAATAAGATAGAATAAAACTAGAATCTGAACATCAATTATCCAAACAAAATTTCAAGGTCTTGTGATTATGTTCAGTATGGCTGCCTTTTTTGTTTAAAGATCAGATCAGTCCAGTTATATGAACAATCAGTTATCTGAACCAAATAGTCCCCACCCATCTGGTTCAGATAAGCAAGGTTTCTGACTCTTTGTTTGCTACACAGCAAGACAGCTCTGGTCAATCACTCAATAGAAACTGTCTCACAACTATTGCCTTTTGGCAGCATGCCGTGTTGGAGGTGAACAATTAAAAAAGAGTGATCAATGAATAAGTTACTTATGTCCTAGTTTATATTGTTCAGGCATATACTTTTTAGACAAAAATTTTCTACAATCTTTCTTTTTAATAACACAAATTATCGTAATAAATTAATATGGTTACTAGTTTTTGGCATTTTATCGATGAAATGCAAAGTTGTCAAAAATATGTTGGTGTCTGCTCGATGATTTTGAGGGGACTTTCTTTTTGAAAGAGACAGTGTGAAAAGTTATTTACCTGTAAACAAAAAATATTTGTGATAATTTTCATTGGAAATTTTTTGGTGAAAAACTCTGTGATATTAATGATTCAACAGAAATCAACTATTCGTCGGATATGAATACAATTTTTGGTTCTTATTGAATAGAGATAAGGAATTATGTCAAAATTTCAGAGAAAATAGATTATATTCACTTGAAAAATTAAAAAAAAGATTGGAAAATAAGATTCTCAGCAACTTTTAGATTTTGTTTGCTAATTTGAATTTTAGAGCTATTATTTTTAAGATGAAAAAAATATTCACAATTAATTTTTTTAATAAAGATTTTTACAGAAATTATTTCACCTAATTTGATTTTTTAGAAAAATGGTTCTGGTGTGGTAACTGAGTTCCATAGGAATTTTTGAGCTGATTAACGAGAGTAATTGGTAATGCCAGAGGGACTTAATAGATTTTTGCTCTCCTGCTATAGTCTGAAAAAATAATTCCATCAAATACGAGCGCATTGTATATCAATGGAGAGGATATTTCATGGTGAGAAAAGTTCGTAAAAGAATCATAGGCCTCAAAGCCAGTGCCGGACCACAATGGGTTAGGGTGGGAACAGGGAAGCCCACCCCAGCTAACACCATCAACATGAAGATGATGGCCTTAAAAATTCTTTCAAATAGCTTCTTGATCATTCTTTTTTCTAATGAAACTTCTATCTATCCTCAATATCCCCAAAGGTTCTCAATGAATTTTGATTAAATTTTGTGGAAAGGTGAACAAAGTCCACAGAAGAAGTTATTGAATTTTGGGGTGGATCCATACACAATCGCCTCTCTTAAATTGTAGTTATAAGTCCACACCATATTATATTAACATGGGTCCATGTCTGTCAATACAGTATCTCCAAAAGTTCTCAATGAATTTCACTGGAATTCATTGGTTGATCCAGGATTTCATTCTTGATTGAGAGATATTTTCCTGTTTTTTTTTCCATACATTTTTGTACACATTCATGATCGTCCACACTATATCTCCCAAAGTTCTCAATGAATTTCATTGAAATTTTGTGGTTGTATGGACAACAAACCATGGAAGAGCGATTGATCCCGGTACAATTACTTCTCCTGACAATGATAGTGGTATGTGCTCTCCGAGTGCTTTTTAGTTCTCTTGTATGGGTTTTAAAATAAAGATACTGAATAAAAACATTTTTTTCAAGTTGCTTTTATTTATTTTCTTCGTTATTTCACAAAGTCAGAATTAAAAAATGAAAATGAATAGATTAGTTAGTTAATGCAGACTTCTGCCATTTCATTCAATAATGTGGTAGAATCATGATGAATAACGAACAGTTTTTGTAGGAAAAGATCAATTAAACTGAGGATATCCTGGGAAGAGAGCAAGGTCTGGAAGCGTGATGGTGTCACAGCAGAGAGTCTCAGCTTTTTTTCTCCCACTCCTTCATTAACATTCTTACACGGGCTTCCTTCCTTGGCTATCTCCTTTTTTTTTGTTCCCTCTCTCATTAGAAGTGTGCCCAGAAACGTACCAACAGACACAAAACATTCTATATATATATATATATATATATATATATATATATATATATATATATGTATATATATGAATTGCGTTATATCATAGAGAAACTTATTTGAAATGATCTGCCATTGTTACACAGTTAATATATCACTGAATTTGGACAAGGTAAATAGAATAGACGATTAAAGAAAATGGGACCCGAGCAGCAATCAAATCTGCCAACGATAGGGTAGCTGCTTCAATGTAGCAATGCTTTTACCATTGAACTAAACAGTCATTGGTAATGTATAGACCAAATAACTGCTTCCTTTCAACTCATCCAATAGGACAGGTATATATTTAAGAAATGGACATATTTGGTCCGATAGAATGAATTATAAATTGTGTTATATTATATAGGAAATAGTTCAGCATGGTGGTGACACCAACCATAGGCCTGCCACAATTGAGAGTCATATTTTTCCGTCTCCCACTCCCTCATTAACATTTTCACCTAGGCTATCTCCTTTTTTCTACCCCCTGACTCATTAAAAGTGTGCACATTAACATATAAACACACACGTACACACATATATATATATAAGTATATAAATATATTTATGTATATAAATACAAAATGATGAAAAGAAAGATTTGCTACACATACTGATAATGAAAAGACTCACACCCTACCGTCTCGATTTGTAATTTATAATCACCAACGGAAATACATCAACGAGCAATAGCCAGCCAGTGAATAAAAAATTCAGCAAGCAAGGTCAGCCACTGAACAAAAAAAAAAAAGAATATTTATAGATAGAATAAAAGGAAAATCCTACCATCTATGATGATAGACACACCCATCAAAAAATGTCCCAAATAGGAATTTACAATGGACCGAAGCATTTGCTGGAAGAAGCCCCAATAGGGCAGAAACATGAACTTGTTTGTGTAGTGAATCCTTAGACCATTATATTTCAACTTGATATTCAATGTTGAATGTATCGAGCACTTTATGAAATAAACCCATCATACACTGGATATTGTATCATATTGTATTGAATCCTCGATTTGTATTGTGATATATATATATATATATATATATATATATATATATATATATATACCAAATGACTTGCACCCCACAAAAGCAAGATGTCAGACACAAAATCGTTGTTAATGTGGGATAGAGACAGAGCACCCATTAAGATTTCTGCAATAGTGAAGGCGTCAGGGTAAGGCCCAGCCTATCCCGCTTGGTGCAATGGGACAGCATTGCCCTGAGGTAAAACTGCTTCCCTGCAACTGGGCCGTGTAAATATGTCCTATTTGCTTGAACTCCCACGAGGGTAAGATGTGATACCAGATCATTTTTTAATGTGGCATGGAGCACCCATAAAAAATGCTCCAGTCCCCGCAACTGATGTCACGAAGGCGTCGGGACAAGAGAGACCAATCCATTTTAGTGCAATGGGATTGCACTGCCCAAAGGTGAACTGTTTCTTCATGACTGGGTCGAGTAATATATTCGAGAACCTAGGACGAGTCCATAGTCCTCAGTGCGCTTAGCAATGCCGAGCTTCGGTATTTCTCATTGGCAACGATATTGCACCGCCAACCCAGCCGAATGGTTGTCCAAGTGCAGATTCTCTTATTTACCTTAACCCCCACGAGAAAAAGATGTGACCCGAAGTAGTTTTTAATGTGGGATAGAGTGGAGAACCCAGAAAAATAGCTCCAGTCCCCATAACCGGAATTGCGAGAGTGTCAGGACAAGCCTGACCCATCACTGTAAGTGCGATGGGATAGCAACACTTAGAGGTGATCAGCTTTCCCGTGGCTGGGCAAAGTAATAGTGTGAGGACCCAGGCCGAGTCGATAGGTCCCCAATGCATTTCGCAATGCCGAACCTCAGTATCCCTCATTGGCTAGGACATTGCACTTGTGCACTCAGACTGAAACACCCGTCAAACCCGACTGGCCCATTAGATGTCTTGGAGCAGTACCTACAGCTTGGGCAAGTCCATGATGCAGACACTACACTTCGATCAGAGCCGATATGCCGAAAAAGATTTTTTTCATATATATGTGGATGAACCTAATTCGTCACAGCAACCTTTAATTGAATCTTCATGATATATCATTCGTCCGAGGAAGCATTTGGAAAACTAGTGAAAATCCAATAAATATAGATGTCAGTGATGTGATTCATATATGATTCATTTAGATAAAAAGACAACATCTACTATGATCTCTGTCAGACAATCAATCCAGGGTTGCAATAGTGAAATCTATTTGTAATACTCTAATATGACAAATGAACATGTGCACCAAAAAAAAAATGTTAAAAAAATGACGATGGTATTTTTAGAATTCAATTATGTAGAGGTGAAATTTGTTAGATTTAGTTTCATTTTATTTTCGTAATATTTAGTGGTACATGGAAGTTAAGGGATATAGGTGTATTCAAAATGAATTTGATGGGTGCATAATTGATTTATATGATGAGTAAAATAAATGAAATTGGGAGAAAGAAATTGAAAAAGGGGAGAACACGCGGCGCGAACCTCCGTTCTCCTGCCATCGACCGAAGACACGGAACCGCTCAACCACATTGCTACTGCTGAAATTATTAGTCAAAATCGAGATTGATATAGCAAGAAATTTCCATAACTCTGCTATTCCTGAAAAGCTTCGAAAATACAAATCTCCCACCACTTTATTCTTTCTTTCAAGAAATAATCCATTCCATCACTATTGTGATAGAAAAAATCACAAGAAAATTAATTCTAATACAATTTCATAACATTCCATATCAATTCCAGGCTAGTGTTCCCAATTTACAGGCGCGAACCTCCGTTCTCCTGCCACCAATCGATGACACGGAACAGCTCGACCACATCGCTACTGCTGGAATCGATGATGAAAATCAACGTTGATATAGGGAGAAATTTCCATAACTCTGCCATTCCTAAAAAGCTTCATAAATTCAAATCTTTCACCCTTTTATTCTTTCTCTCCGGAAATAAATCATTCCATCACTTTTTTTATAGATGAAATCACAAGAAATTTTAATTAATTGTAATTGTGTTTAACCGTTCAGAAATCGGAGTTATTTTCTTGAGAATGATGTACATAGCATTCGGTGATATGTAGACTCGAGCAGAAATGTCCGGATTTAGATTAAAAAGCTGTAAATTGGGAACACTGGCCTGAAGTTGATATGGAATGTTATGAAATTAAATTGGAATTAATTTTCTTGGATTTTTTTTATCACAATAGTGGTGGAATGAATTATTTCTTGAGGGAAAGAATAAAATGGTGAGAGATTTGAATTTTTGAAGCTCTTTAGGGATGGCAGAGTTATGTAAATTTCTCGCTTTATAAATGTTCATTTTGATTATCGATTCCAGCAGTAGCGACGTGGTCGAGCGGTTCTGTGTCATCCACGAATGGCAGAAGATCGGAGGTTCGCGCCGCGTGTTCTTCCCTTTTTCAATTTCATTCTCCCCATCTCATCTATTTTACACCTCAAATACATCAATCATGCAGACATCAAACTCATTTCAATTCCATCTATTTTTCACAGCATTTCAACTACTTCCCAACGAGTCTAAACATCTGCAAAAATAAAACAAAGCTAATTCCAACCAATTTCATATCTACATAATCCAACTAACAAAATACCATTATCACTTTTTCTTTTTCTGCAGATGTTTTTTGACGGGAGTGGGTACTTCAATTCAGCATTCATGAAAACATCACTTCATACTTCTCATCAAAAGTTGGCAGGAAAATTAAAAATCACCTCACACTATTACACTCCAGTACATAGTATGGTGGATATTCAATATTGAATTAATTCAAGTAACTTTTTAATAAATAAATATTTTAGAATTGTCACCGTTTGCATGTTTTTTTTCAATCCTGCCGAGATTTCATTGTCAGACTGATTTAGGATTTCTGGTGACATGAATTGATTTTATTTTCTTTTCGATTAGGTTATTTGTCTAGCAAATGACTAACAATAGGGGACTGGAAATCCTGAACGATGTAATCTGGCAAGTGGTACCTTATGTGTGTGTCATCAGTCTAGTAAAGTGTATGACAGACGATCAAAGCAGGGTTGCAAGAGTGTTTGGTAAATCTATTTGGAATACCTTAGCATGCAAATAAACATGTGCAACAGAAAAAAAAAGTTAAAAATAATGAAGTGATGTTTTCATGAATGCAGAATTAAAGTACCCACTCCCGTCAAAAAACATCGGCAGAAGAAGAAAAAGTGATAATGGTATTTTGTTAGTTGGATTATGTAGACATGAAATTGGTTAGAATTTGCTTTGTTTCAACCACAAGGCTATTGCTGAAATTAATGGTTAAAATAAGCCTTCATATAGCGAGAAATTTACATAACTCTGCCATTCCTGATAGGTTCAAAAAAACAAATCTCCCGCCCTTTTATTCTTTCTCTCAAGAATTATTTCATTCCACCACTATTGTGACAGAAAAATTCCAAGAAAATTAATTCTAATTCAATTTCATAACATTCCATATCAACTTCAGGCTTGTGTTCCCAATTTACAGGTTTTTAATCTAAATCTGGAGATTTTTACTTGCATCTACATATCACCGATTACTATTTACATCATTCTCCAGAGAATAACTCGTATTTTTCTACAATTCAAAACAATTACTATTTGCAACAACTATGTGATATATTTCACAGATTCTATTTAGAAATACTAGCTACCAGATCATATTAAGTGTTTTTTCCCTGCAAAAATCAATTTTGCACTAACCTATTTAGTGAAGACTTAAAGAAACAGTAACAGGTGCCCATAAAAAACTTTCATTTCTCAACTAATTGTTTATACTACAATATTTTCCTCAAACTTTTTCCTTCGTAAAAAAAACTTAGAATCTTCTTGAAATATATCAATGATCAGTTTATGAAATAAAGTCTTTTTTGCACTGATGGAACAGTCTCTTTCCTTCCAACTTGAATCGTATCTCAATAAAGTGAAGTAAAAATGTTATAGATTCCAAATAATTTTTCCATGTGAAAGAAACTCAAAATGGTTGGGTTATCGATATTTCTATGTAAAATCTGTGCAATATATTCGGTAGATGTTACTGATGATTGTAATTGTGTTGAATCGTTGAAAAATCTGAGTTATTTTCTCGAGGATGATGTAAATAGCAATCGGTGATATGTAGATGTAAGCAGAAATATCGCGATTTAGATTAAAAACCTGTAAATTGGGAACACTGGCCAGAAGTTGATATGGATTGTTATGAAATTGTATTAGAATTACTTCCCTTGTAATTCATTTTTATTTCAATAATGGTGGAATGAATTATTTCTTGAGAGAAAGAATAAAGTGATGAGAAATAAGTTTTTTTGAAGTTTTTCAGGAATGGCAGAGTTATTTTAATTCGTAGCTATATGAATTTTTATTTTCTCCAACCACACCAGCAGTAGCAATGTGGTCGAGCGGGTCAGTGTCAGGAGAACGGAGGTTCGCGCCGCGTGTTCTCCCCTTTTTTCTATTTCTTTCTCCCAATCTCATCTATTTTACTCCGCATATAAATCAATTACGCACACATCAAATTCATTTCCACTACATCTATTTTTCACAACATTTCAACAACTTCCTAACGAGTCTAAACATCTGCAAAATTAAAACAAAGCTAATTCTAACCAATTTCATGTCTACATAATCCAACTAATAAAATACGAATTATCACTTTTTCTTCTTCAGATGTTTTTTGACGGGAGTGGGTACTTTAATTCAGCATTCATGAAAAACCTCTTTTACTCTACGGCCTTCATCAGGAAGGTGTGGGAAGTAACGAACCGAACCCTATATTTAACCCAACGGGATATATTGACCATACTCCCTCTTAGTATAAGAAGTATTAATATTATTATCATCTCATACTGGGATTGAAAGTAGAACTATTAGTTCACTTGCAGTAATTCTGTAACCAATAGGCTATGTGTCCATATGGGTTCTAGGTTCAATCCCAGTGTGAGACGATAATAACACTACTAATTCCAAGAGGGGAGTGCAGTCAAGATACTCCTGTCGTTTAAAAAAAGGGTTCGGTTGATTACTTCGGTAGATGTGACCGAAGATTGTAATTAAGTTGAATCGTTGAAAAATCCGGGTTATTTTCTTGAGAATGATGTAAATAGCAATCGGTGATTCGTAGACGCAAGCAGAAATATCGCGATTTAGATTAAAAACCTCTGAATTGGGAACACTGGCCTGAAGTTAAGATGGAATGTTGGGCAATTGTATTAGAATTAATTTTCTTGTGATTTTTTTTCTATCACAATAGTGGGGAAATGGATTATTTCTTGAAAAAAAAATAAAGTGGTGGGAGATTTGTATTTTTGAAGCTTTTTAGGAATGTCAGAGTTTCATTTCAATCACATCTACTTTTCTTAACTTCCAACTTCAACTGAATAATAGGAAGATGAAATGAAACTAAATCCAACGAATTTCACCTCTACATAAGGGAACAATAAAAATACTATTATTATTTGGACTATCCTCATCTTTGTTGTTCTTTACACAACGTTTTGGTCATTGTACTCTACGACGTCCATCAGGTGTCATCTGGTAGGTTTGGGGAAGTAATTAAACAAACCTTTTTTTTTAACCGATGGGGGTATATTGACCGCACTCCCCTCTTAGCATTAGTAGTATTATCATGTCTCACACTCAGATTGAACCTAGAACCACATGGACACAGAGCGTAGTGCTTACAAAATCAGATAGACTTACTGCAAGTGAACTAATGGTTCTAGGTTCAATCCTAGTGTAAGATAATAATAATACTTCTTATATTAAGAGGGGGGTGTGGTCAATATACCCGTTGGTTGAATAAAGGGTTCGTTTCGTTATTTCCCACACCTTCCTGATGAGGGCCGTAGAGTAAAACGGCCGAAACGTAGTATGAAAACAACCAAGATGAGGATAATCCGGATAATAATAATAATACTTCATCTCAAAAAAATTCAGAGAGACACTATAAAAATACCAACGTCATTACTTTTATCATTTTTATTTTGGTGCACATGTTTATTTGTATGTCACAGTATTCCAAATAGATTTACCAAACACTATTGCAACCCTGCTTTGATTGTCTGACATACACTTTACTAGACTGATGACACACACATGAGTTACCACTCGCCAGATTACATCGTTCAGGATTTCCAGTCCCCTATTGTTAGTCAGTCGATAAACAAATAACCTAATCGAAAAGAAAATAAAATCAATTCACTTCACCAGAAATCCTATATCGGTCTGACAATAAAATCTCGGCGGGATTGAAAAAATAACATACAATGGGCGAGAATTCTAAAATTTTTCTCTATTAAAAAGTTACTTGAATGAATTCAATATTGAATATCCACCATAGTATGTACTGGAGTATAATAGTGTGAGCTGATTTCTAATTTTCTGCCAACTTTTGATGAGAAGAAAGAAATGATGTTTTCATGAATGCTGAATAAAAGTACCCACTCCCGTCAAAAAACATCTGCAGAAAAAGAAAAAGTGATAATGGTATTTTGTTAGTTGGATAATGTAGACCTGAAATTGGTTGGAATTAGCTTTGTTTTATTTTTGCAGATGTTTAGCCTCGTTGGGAAGTAGTTGGAATGTTGTGAAAAATAGATGGAATTGAAATAAGTTTGATGTCTGCATGATTGATTTATTTGATGTGTAAAATAAATGAGATAGGGAGAAAGAAATTGAAAAAGGGGAGAACACGCGGCGCGAACCTCCGTTCTCCTGCCACCAATCGATGACACGGAACAGCTCGACCACATTGCTACTGCTGGAATCGATGATGAAAATCAACGTTGATATAGGGAGAAATTTCCATAACTCTGCCATTCCTAAAAAGCTTCATAAATTCAAATCTTTCACCCTTTTATTCTTTCTCTCCGGAAATAAATCACATCTACTTTTCTTAACTTCCAACTTCAACTGAACAATAGGAAGATGAAATGAAACTAAATCCAACGAATTTCACCTCTACATAAGGGAACAATAAAAATACTATTATTATTTGGACTATCCTCATCTTTGTTGTTCTTTACACAACGTTTTGGTCGTTGTACTCTACGACGTCCATCAGGTGTCATCTGGTAGGTTTGGGGAAGTAATTAAACAAACCTTTTTTTTTAACCGATAGGGGTATATTGACCGCACTCCCCTCTTAGCATTAATAGTATTATTATTGTCTCACACTCGGATTGAACCTAGAACCACAAGGACACAGAGCATAGTGCTTACAAAATCAGACAGAATTACTGCAAGTGAACTAATGGTTCTAGGTTCAATCCTAGTGTAAGATAATAATAATACTTCTTATATTAAGAGGGGGGTGTGGTCAATATACCCCGTTGGTTGGATAAAGGGTTCGTTTCGTTATTTCCCACACCTTCCTGATGAGGGCCGTAGAGTAAAACGGCCGAAACGTAGTATGAAAACAACCAACATGATGATAATCCGGATAATAATAATAATACTTCATCTCAAAAAGATTCAGAGAGACACTATAAAAATACCGACACCATAACTTTAAACTTTTTTTTTTTTTGGTGCACATGTTTATTTGTATGTCACAGTATTCCAAATAGATTTACCTAACACTATTGCAACCCTGCTTTGATTGTCTGACATACACTTTACTAGACTGATGACATACACATGGGCTACCACTTGCCAGATTATATTGTTCAGGATTTCCAGTCCCCTATTGTTAGTCGATAAACAAATAACCTAATCGAAAAGAAAAATCAATTCACTTCACCAGAAATCCTATATCGGTCTGACAATAAAATCTCGGCGGGATTGAAAAAATAACATACTATGGGCGAGAATTCTGAAATTTTTCTCTATTAAAAAGTTACTTGAATGAATTCAATATTGAATATCCACCATAGTATGTACTGGAGTATAACAGTGTGAGCTGATTCTTAATTTTCTGCCAACTTTTGATGAGAAGAAAGAAATGATGTTTTCATGAATGCTGAATAAAAGTACCCACTCCCGTCAAAAAACATCTGCAGAAAAAGAGAAAGTGATAATGGTATTTTGTTAGTTGGATTATGTAGACCTGAAATTGGTTGGAATTAGCTTTGTTTTATTTTTGCAGATGTTTAGCCTCGTTGGGAAGAAGTTGAAATGTCAGGAAAAATAGATGGAATTGAAATGAATTTGATGTCTACATGATTGATTTATTTGATGTGTAAAATAAATGAGATAGGGAGAAAGAAATTGAAAAAAGGGAGAACACGCGGCGCGAACCTCTGTTCTCCTGCCAACAATCGATGACACGGAACCGCTCGGCCACATCGCTACTGCTGGAATCGATGATGAAAATCAACGTTCATATAGGGAGAAATTTCCATAACTCTGCCATTCCTAAAAAGCTTCGTAAATTCAAATCTTTCACCCTTTCATTCTTTCTCTCCGGAAATAATCTAAATCTGGACATTTCTGCTCGAGTCTACATATCACCGATTGCTATTTACATCATTCTTAAGAAAATAACTCCGATTTCTGAACGGTTAAACACAATTACAATTAATTAGAATTTCTTGTGATTTCATCTATAAAAATAGTGATGGAATGATTTATTTCCGGAGAGAAAGAATAAAAGGGTGAAAGATTTGAATTTTTGAAGCTCTTTAGGGATGGCTGAGTTATGGAAATTTCTCCCTATATCAACGTTGATTTTCATCATCGATTCCAGCAGTAGCGATGTGGTCGAGCTGTTCCGTGTCATCGATTGGTGGCAGGAGAACGGAGGTTCGCGCCGCGTGTTCTCCCCTTTTTCAATTTCTTTCTCCCTATCTCATTTATTTTACACATCAAATAAATCAATCATGCAGACATCAAACTCATTTCAATTCCATGTATTTTTCTCAACATTTCAACTACTTCCCAACGAGGCTAAACATCTGCAAAAATATAACAAAGCTAATTCCAACCAATTTCATGTCTACATAATCCAACCAACAAAATACCATTATCACTTTTTCTTTTTCTGCAGATGTTTTTTGACGGGAGTGGGTACTTTTATTCAGCATTCATGAAAACATCATGTCTTTCTTCTCATCAAAAGTTGGCAGAAAATTAGAAATCACCTCACACTATTATACTCCAGTACATACTATGGTGGATATTCAATATTGAATTCATTCAAGTAACTTTTTGATTGATAAATATTTTAGAATTATACCCCATTGCATGTTTCGTTCAATCCTGTTGAGATTTTATTGTCAGACTGATTTAGGATTTCTGGTGACATGAATTGATTTTATTTTCTTTTCGATTAGGTTATTTGTTTATCGACTAACAATAGGGGACTGGAAATCCTGAACAATATAATCTGGCAAGTGGTAACTCATATGTGTGTCATCAGTCTAGTAAAGTGTATGTCAGAAAATCAAAGCAGTGTTGCAATAGTGTTTGGTAAATCTATTTGGAATATTGTGACATACAAATAAACATGTGCACCAAAATAAAAATGTTAAAAGTAAAGACGTTGGTATTTTTATAGTGTCTCTCTGAATCTTTTTGAGATGAAATATTATTATTATTATCCAGATTATCCTCATCTTGGTTGTTTTTCAAAACAACATCTGCAGAAGAAGAAAAAGTGATAATGGTATTTTGTTAGTTGGATAATGTAGACCTGAAATTGGTTGGAATTAGCTTTGTTTTATTTTTGCAGATGTTTAGCCTCGTTGGGAAGAAGTTGAAATGTCAGGAAAAATAGATGGAATTGAAATGAGTTTGATGTCTGCATGATTGATTTATTTGATGTGTAAAATAAATGAGATAGGGAGAAAGAAATTGAAAAAGGGGAGAACACGCGGCGCGAACCTCCGTTCTCCTGCCACCAATCGATGACACGGAACAGCTCGGCCACATCGCTACTGCTGGAATCGTTGATGAAAATCAACGTTCATATAGGGAGAAATTTCCATAACTCTGCCATTCCTAAAAAGCTTCATAAATTCAAATCTTTCACCCTTTTATTCTTTCTCTCCGGAAATAAATCATTCCATCACTATTCTTATAGATGAAATCACAAGAAATTCTAATTAATTGTAATTGTGTTTAACCGTTCAGAAATCGGAGTTATTTTCTTAAGAATGATGTAAATAGCATTCGGTGATATGTAGACTCGAGCAGAAATGTCCAGATTTAGATTAAAAAGCTGTAAATTGGGAACACTGGCCTGAAGTTGATATGGAATGTTATGAAATTGAATTGGAATTAATTTTCTTGGATTTTTTTTTATCACAATAGTGGTGGAATGAATTATTTCTTGAGGGAGAGAATAAAATGGTGAGAGATTTGAATTTTTGAAGCTCTTTAGGGATGGCAGAGTTATGGAAATTTCTCCCTATATCAACGTTGATTTTCATCATCGATTCCAGCAGTAGCGATGTGGTCGAGCTGTTCCGTGTCATCGATTGGTGGCAGGAGAACGGAGGTTCGCGCCGCGTGTTCTCCCCTTTTTCAATTTCTTTCTCCCTATCTCATTTATTTTACACATCAAATAAATCAATCATGCAGACATCAAACTCATTTCAATTCCATGTATTTTTCTCAACATTTCAACTACTTCCCAACGAGGCTAAACATCTGCAAAAATATAACAAAGCTAATTCCAACCAATTTCATGTCTACATAATCCAACCAACAAAATACCATTATCACTTTTTCTTTTTCTGCAGATGTTTTTTGACGGGAGTGGGTACTTTTATTCAGCATTCATGAAAACATCATTTCTTTCTTCTCATCAAAAGTTGGCAGAAAATTAGAAATCAGCTCTCACTATTATACTCCAGTACATAGTATGGTGGATATTCAATATTGAATTCATTCAAGTAACTTTTTAATGGATAAAAGTTTTAGAATTATACCCCATTGCATGTTTTGTTCAATCCTGTCGAGATTTCATTGTCAGACTGATTTAGGATTTCTGGTGACATGAATTGATTTTATTTTATTTTCGATTAGGTTATTTGTTTATCGACTGACTAACAATAGGGGACTGGAAATCCTGAACGATATAATCAGGCAAGTGGTAACTCATGTGTGTGTCGTCAGTCTAGTAAAGTGTATGTCAGACAATCAAAGCAGGGTTGCAATAGTGTTTGGTAAATCTATTTGGAATACTGTGACATACAAATAAACATGTGCACCAAAATAAAAATGATAAAAGTAATGACGTTGGTATTTTTATAGTGTCTCTCTGAATTTTTTTGAGATGAAATATTATTATTATTATCCAGATTATCCTCATCTTGGTTGTTTTTCAAAAGAACATCTGCAGAAAAAGAAAAAGTGATAATGGTATTTTGTTAGTTGGATTATGTAGACCTGAAATTGGTTGGAATTAGCTTTGTTTTATTTTTGCAGATGTTTAGCCTCGTTGGGAAGAAGTTGAAATGTCAGGAAAAATAGATGGAATTGAAATGAATTTGATGTCTTCATGATTGATTTATTTGATGTGTAAAATAAATGAGATAGGGAGAAAGAAATTGAAAAAGGGGAGAACACGCGTCGCGAACCTCCGTTCTCCTGCCACCAATCGATGACACGGAACAGCTCTGCCACATCGCTACTGCTGGAATCGATGATGAAAATCAACGTTCATATAGCGAGAAATTTCCATAACTCTGCCATTCCTAAAAAGCTTCGTAAATTCAAATCTTTCACCCTTTTATTCTTTCTCTCCGGAAATAAATCATTCCATCACTATTTTTATAGATGAAATCACAAGAAATTCTAATTAATTGTAATTGTGTTTAACCGTTCAGAAATCGGAGTTATTTTCTTGAGAATGATGTAAATAGCATTCGGTGATATGTAGACTCGAGCAGAAATGTCCAGATTTAGATTAAAAAGCTGTAAATTGGGAACACTGGCCTGAAGTTTATATGGAATGTTATGAAATTGAATTGGAATTAGTTTTCTTGGATTTTTTTTTATTACAATAGTGGTGGAATGAATTATTTCTTGAGGGAAAGAATAAAATGGTGAGAGATTTGAATTTTTGAAGCTCTTTAGGGATGGCAGAGTTATGGAAATTTCTCCCTATATGAATGTTGATTTTCATCATCGTTTCCAGCAGTAGCGATGTGGTCGAGCTGTTCCGTGTCATAAATTGGTGGCAGGAGAACGGAGGTTCGCGACGCGTGTTCTCCCTTCTTTCAATTTCTTTCTCCCTATCTCATTTATTTTACACATCAAATAAATCAATCATGCAGACATCAAACTCATTTCAATTCCATCTATTTTTCACAGCATTTCAACTACTTCCCAACGAGGCTAAACATCTGCAAAAATAAAACAAAGCTAATTCCAACCAATTTCATGTCTACATAATCCAACTAACAAAATACCATTATCACTTTTTCTTTTCCTGCAGATGTTTTTTGACGGGAGTGGGTACTTTTATTCAGCATTCATGAAAACATCATTTCTTTCTTCTCATCAAAAGTTGGCAGAAAATCAGAAATCAGCTCTCACTATTATACTCCAGTACATAGTATGGTGGATATTCAATATTGAATTTATTCAAGTAACTTTTTAATAGATAAAAGTTTTAGAATTATACCCCATTGCATGTTTTGTTCAATCCTGTTGAGATTTTATTGTCAGACTGATTTAGGATTTCTGGTGACATGAATTGATTTTATTTTCTTTTAGATTAGGTTATTTGTTTATCGACTAACAATAGGGGACTGGAAATCCTGAACAATATAATCTGGCAAGTGGTAACTCATGTGCGTGTCTTCAGTCTAGTAAAGTGTATGTCAGACAATCAATCCAGGGTTGCAAGAGTGTTTGGTAAATCTATTTGAAATACTGTGATATACAAATAAACATGTGCACCAAAAAAAAAAAAGTTTAAAGTAATGACGTCGGTATTTTTATAGTGTCTCTCTGAATTTTTTTCAGATGAAGTATTATTATTATTATCCGGATTATCCTCATCTTGGTTGTTTTTCATACTACGTTTCGGCCGTTTTACTCTATGGCCTTCATCAGGTAGGGTTGAAGAAGTAACTGACTACACCCTTTATTTAACCAACGGGGTATATTGACCACACTCCCCTTTTAGTATAAGAAGTATTATTATTATCTTACACTGGGATTGAACCTAGAACCATTACTTCACTTGCAGTAACTCTGTCTGATTCTGTAAGCACTACGCTCTTTGTCCATGTGGTTCCGTGTCTTCAGTCGATGGCATGAGAACGGAGGTTCGCGCCGCGTGTTCTCCCCTTTGTTCAATTACTTTCTCCCAATTTCATCTATTTTACACCTCTAATAAATCAATTATGCATAACTGAAATTCATTTCAATCACATCTACTTTTCCTAACTTCCATCTTCAACTAAATAATAGGAAAATAAAATGAAACTAAATCCAACGAATTTCACCTCTACATAATCGAACTATGAAAATACTATTACTATTTAGACTATCCTCATCTTGGTTGTCCTTCACACAACGTTTCGGCTGTTGTACTCTACAACCTTCATATTTTCGACAAAATGATCAGGAACATGTGGTTTTACTAACTTCTGAGCATGAACAAGCACAAGATGTAATCGATGTTGAGCATTACAAGTTAACAATGTGAAGAATCGTGAAGTCAGGAAACTATATCAATGAGATGAGTGATAACATGTTCAGAAACAAGCTATAAGCTTACCACAAAAATTTAACAATTTCTAAAATACAGACACCTTAAAAGCCAACCCTTAACTATTCAATGTATCTTCGGTTGATAATCTTTATGATAACTTCAATGATCATATTGCTGGTTTGAAAGATAGGACTGAAAAACAATGCAGAAATAAAATTGTACGGTAGGAAATAAATGGACTTTAAGAATGGAAGAGAGAAAAAAATATGACCAAACAACAAAAGTTATACAAGGTTATATTCTAAGAGACTTATTACAAATCAAGAGACTACACCAGCCATATTGATATCAATAAACTTGTTGTCTCCCTTGAAGCATTCAGATAGAGTTATCTATCTTGATTGGTTTGAATGTAAGAAGAGGCGTTCAGCGTTAGTTTACAGTCAGACACTCTCTGATTGTTGCCGCTTTTAGTTTAATAAAATGTGTTCGTAACTAAATGTGGTTTTTGTCTTGGTATCTTATTCTCTTCAAGCTATTCAAAAATTTACCCCATAATAGTTTAAAAGTAGGTATAACGTCTCTGTGGATTATCTCCTTTGTCAACTATGGGCATTTTGATTAATCTTACCTATTCCAAACAATTAAGCTATTGAGAAATGTTGGATGAATATGGAGGATGCTGCAAGACTTTATATTCCAATTTTCTAAGCTCATACTTAGCTGAGAGATGCTGGTCTAGAACTGTCATGGAGCATTTAGTTCACTTCATTAGAGACTCATTTTTCTAACTTATTTAAACTTGGGATGACATGGTGTGGTCATTGTTGAAGTCAGAAAGTCTCCTGACACAAATTGTCTTCCAATTGCTCAGGAAAATATTTTATTGAGTAAAAACTCAAGAATACAGTCATCTGTAAACTTGTGTGTGGCCAAGGCTCCTGCCTGGGCACCTCAAATCTCTTGCTATATCTTTGGTTTTTCAAAGGACTGTCTACTCAATTAGCTCATGGACCCGCAGATTTTCAAAAAGTCTACCCACAAACCCCCTGTAATACGTTTTGGACCTTCAAGTTTGTGGCCCCCAGTTTGGGAACCTCTGGAATAAACGTTAGAGGGTGGGGACCATCAAGGAGTCAAGTCCCCTCCTACCCTTTAATTTTGGGCTATGCTCCTGGGTAAGAACATAGGTACGATTCAATTGGAGATTTTAGGTAGAAGGTCAAATAACATCAAAGATGGAGTTATTTGGCATTGGTCTTTGTCAGGCTTTTTTTCAATCTCTACGGTTCCTCCAAATTTTGGGGTTTTCTTTGTTACATGATCCGAGATCCTAAGGTACTGATAGAGTTTAATGCATAAATGATTATATTTCAGTCATAACTTCAAGAATTATTGCAAAGGAACAGAAAGGAATCCTCCCAAAGGAATAAATCATTAGCTCAACCAAAAGTTTTCATCTTCTCTTTCTTGATGTTTTAGTTTTGATAAAAACAACTAAAAAATTAGGTTAAAGGCAAATAGTAGTCAGAATCAATGTGTTATATTATGTCATTCAAAAACAAAAATGATTTCTCTAATAATACTATAGGTCTGGTTAGTCACTCACTAGAAATTGTCATATGAGCAACATCTTTTTGGCAGGATGCTGTGTTGGGGGTGATCAACTGGAGAAAAAGATGATCAATTAATGAATTACTTCTCTCACCTTTTGTTGAAAGTGTGAGTTTTCAAAATACAACAGTGAATGCTGCCAGACACCAATTGAGTGTCAGTTTATGCCAAACTGACACCGTGAATTGACCTCCCACTGAGGAGTCTCTAATAGACATTATAAGGAGTAAATGTTCAAATTTTCAGCCTTGTAGCTTAAGTGGTGCAGTCTAAATGTGAGAGAAATATATTGCCAACCAGACCGACTTCAAAAATTGAAGAAACCTACGTTGACAGTTTTGGTTGATGGTTTCTAACAAAAACCGGAAACATGGCACTGATATCCAGAGCAAATAGTAAATTTAAAAGTCAAAACTTGACTTCTAATGATCATGAAGCTTTCGTGGCTAAGAGGTTATAGCATAAACAGGATCTCTCTGGCAAGAAGGATGTGAGTTCAACTTTCACTTCTTATTTCTGATCCATATCGTTTGCTTACTGGGATAGAGTGATGGGATGAGTTAAAATTGTCATAAAATCAACTGAAACATTTAGATGTCAGTCAGATATAATTCAAACTGAAACTTGTTTTTATAAATAAAAGTGGCAGATCTGACATATAGATATAAAGGTAAGAATAGATATAATGGCAAGATAAGATGATTTGTTTTTTAAATTTAGGATTTTTACAATTTCGATCCTGGGTCTGAAAATTTCATAATTTTATTCATAAGTCAAATTTTCTCTTTTATTACAGGTTTTCAATGTCAAATATATCAAAATGCCTTCTGGAGGGCCGATAAAAATTAATTTCAAAGAAACAAGAGACCATTCCAAATGGGCCATCACTTACCAAAGTAAAAAGAAATGGGTTTGCATTGGAGACATCAACCGACAGGTGAGAGTAAATTTCCAAAGTAAATAATGATTAACTATGCTGCTGTTTTGTTTTTTTTTCATCAGTCTCCGGAATATGTGGTAATCTTTAGCTTCAATACCTAGCAAATGAGTGGAAAGTTGCCAGCCAAACTATCACAATTTTTACATTGAAACAAAAAGAAAAATGGCCTCGAGCATTACACTGAGGGAATATTGTACATTTTCTCTTGACTAATTCAGAAAGCTTTTTGGTGATGACTGCCTTTTAATTAGTCTAATTGGTTTGGTTTGGTTTGGTTTGGTGACATAACTTAGAAGAAA
This sequence comes from Thysanoteuthis rhombus, assembly GCA_963457665.1. Taxonomy (NCBI): domain Eukaryota; kingdom Metazoa; phylum Mollusca; class Cephalopoda; order Oegopsida; family Thysanoteuthidae; genus Thysanoteuthis; species Thysanoteuthis major. The sequence goes on along the minus strand of OY735206.1, from coordinate 8,476,309 downwards.
TAGAATTTTTTGTTATGTTGAAATTTATAAATTAGATATTTACTTAATTAGTTAAAATGACGACTTGTTGTGAGTTCTCTGTTAGTGTAATACCTTAAAATGTTTGAAGGAATTTCCAGTCCAATTTCCATCTGGTTAATAATAATAATATTGTTGGGTCTTTATTCACACCTACCCAGATAACCTATATTATAGTGATTTGATTTTTCAAGAATACTTTCCCTTATTTGTAAATAGTTATAATATAACTTTTGTAAATAGGAAATGACTACATTTAACTCAATGTCCATTGAAGGTTTCCCCTAAAGTTATTATTGATTAAAACAAACCTGAAACTGAATAAATATTTCAATTCCAATGAAACATGTTCTCAGAATCTTTTATTTTTGAATAAATGTATCTTTATCTATTCATTTTTTCACCCTTTTTTTTCCAGGGACATCAGATGTATCGTGCAGGAGGCACAGTTTGTTTCAACAATGATGCAGTCTGGGAAGAGTTCAACAAAATTATTGCTCAACATGAACCTTGCTCTGAACAGAATGACATGTTCTATGTACAAAACTTATAAAATAGATCAAATCTTGTTCTTCAGGTCTCTGTCCTAAAATCCATTGTGTTTTTATGTTTTTATACTCCACTAATCTCCTAAACATTCCTATTTCTTTCAGGAAAAATAAATTTGGGAATCTTTTCAATTTGAAAATAAATATATAAATTTTCATTCACAACTTACTCATTGAATTTTTGCCTTTTTTTCCTAAAAGATTCACATTAATACATAACATATATATACATATATATATATATTATTTTTTTTTTCATAATTGCTGTTTCCAGTAATGTTGAAGCTAAATGACATATGTAAGGAACGGGATTGGATTTATTTTCAAGTCCGGTCCCAAGTTACTTCTTTGTTCCTATCTCTCACAGTTTAATTAGGAATAGAACTGTTAAGAGTTTTTTGATAAAAGTGACCAAAAAATAATGAGAAGAAATGCTTCATTTAAGAAGCAACAATAATAAGATAGAATAAAACTAGAATCTGAACATCAATTATCCAAACAAAATTTCAAGGTCTTGTCATTATGTTCAGTATGGCTGCCTTTTTTGTTTAAAGATCAGATCAGTCCAGTTATATGAACAATCAGTTATCTGAACCAAATAGTCCCCACCCATCTGGTTCAGATAAGCAAGGTTTCTGACTCTTTGTTTGCTACACAGCAAGACAGCTCTGGTTAATCACTCAATAGAAACTGGCTCACAACTATTGCCTTTTGGCAGCATGCCGTGTTGGAGGTGAACAATTAAAAAAGAGTGATCAATGAATAAGTTACTTATGTCCTAGTTTATATTGTTCAGGCATATACTTTTTAGACAAAAATTTTCTACAATCTTTCTTTTTAATAACACAAATTATTGCAATAAAATTAATATGGTTACTAGTTTTTGGCATTTTATCGATGAAATGCAAAGTTGTCAAAAATATGTTGGTGTCTGCTCGATGATTTCGAGGGGACTTTTTTTTTGAAAGAGACAGTGTGAAAAGTTGTTTACCAGTAAACAAAATATATTTGTGATAATTTTCATAAGAAATTTTTTTGGTGAAAAACTCTGTGATATTCATGTTTCAACAGAAATCGACTATTTGTCGGATATGAATACAATTTTTGGTTCTTATCAAATAGAGATAAGGAATTATGTCAAAATTTCAGAGAAAATAGATTATATTCACTTGAAAAATTAAAAATGATTGGAAAATAAGATTCTTGGCAACTTTTTGATTTTATTTGCCAACTTGAATTTTAGGGCTATTATTTTTAAACATGATAAAAATATTCACAATTAATTTTTTTAATAAAGATTTTTAAGAAATTATTTCACCGAATTTGATTTTTTAGAAAAATGGTTCTGGTGTGGTAACTGAGTTCCATAGGAATTTTTGAGCTGATTAACGAGAGTAATTGGTAATGCCAGAGGGACTTAATAGATTTTTGCTCTCCTGCTATAGTCTGAAAAAATAATTCCATCAAATATGAGCGCATTGTATATCAATGGAAAGGATATTTCATGGTGAGAAAAGTTCGTAAAAGAATCATAGGCCTCAAAGCCAGTGCCGGACCACAATGGGTTAGGGTGGGAACAGGGAAGCCCACCCCAGCTAACACCATCAAAGGTGGTGACATGAAGATGATGGCCTTAAAAATTCTTTCAAATAGCTTCTTGATCATTCTTTTTTCTAATGAAACGTCTATCTATCCTCAATATCCCCGAAGGTTCTCAATGAATTTTGATTAAATTTTGTGGAAAGGTGAACAAAGTCCACAGAAGAAGTTATTGAATTTTGGGGTGGATCTATACACAATCGCCTCTCTTAAATTGTAGTTATAAGTCCACACCATATTATATTAACATGGGTCCATGTCTGTCAATACAGTATCTCCAAAAGTTCTCAATGAATTTCACTGGAATTCATTGGTTGATCCAGGATTTCATTCTTGATTGAGAGATATTTTCCTGTTTTTTTTTCCATTCATTTTTGTACACATTCATGACCGTCCACACTATATCTCCAAAAGTTCTCAATGAATTTCAATGAAATTTTGTGGTTGTGTGGACAATAGACCATGGAAGAAGCGATTGAATCTTTAGGTGGATCCAGGTACAATTACTTCCCCTGACAATGATAGTGGTATGTGCTCTCCGAGTGCTTTTTAGTTCTCTTGTATAGGTTTTAAAATAAAGATACTGAATAAAAACATTTTTTTCAAGTTGCTTTTATTTATTTTCTTCGTTATTTCACAAAGTCAGAATTAAAAAATGAAAATGAATAGTTTAGTTAGTTAATGCAGACTTCTGCCATTTCATTCAATAATGTGGTAGAATCATAATGAATAACGAACAGTTTTTGTAGGAAAAGATCAATTAAACTGAGGATATCCTGGGAAGAGAGCAAGGTCTGGAAGCGTGATGGTGTCACAGCAGAGAGTCTCAGCTTTTTTTCTCACACTCCTTCATTAACATTCTTACACGGGCTTCCTTCCTTGGCTATCTCCTTTTTTTTGTTCCCTCTCTCATTAGAAGTGTGCACAGAAACGTACCAACAGACACAAAACATTCTATATATATATATATATATATATATATATATATATATGCATATATATGAATTGCGTTATATCATAGAGAAACTTATTTGAAATGATCTGCCATTGTTACACAGTTAATATATCACTGAATTTGGACAAGGTAAATAGAATAGACGATTAAAGGAAATGGGACCCGAGCAGCAATCAAATCTGCCAACGATAGGGTAGCTGCTTCAATGTAGCGATGCTTTTACCATTGAACTAAACAGTCACTGCTAATGTATAGACCAAATAACTGCTTCCTTTCATCTCATCCAATAGGATAGGTATATATTTAAGAAATGGACATATTTGGTCCGATAGAATGAATTATAAATTGTGTTATATTATATAGGAAATAGTTCAGCATGGTGGTGACACCAACCATAGGCCTGCCACAATTGAGAGTCATATTTTTCCGTCTCCCACTCCCTCATTAACATTTTCACCTAGGCTATCTCCTTTTTTCTACCCCCTGACTCATTAAAAGTGTGCACATTAACATATAAACACACACGTACACACATATATATATATATGTATATAAATATATTTATGTATATAAATACAAAATGATGAAAAGAAAGATTTGCTACACATACTGATAATGAAAAGACTCATACCCTACCGTCTCGATTTGTAATTTATAATCACCAACGGAAATACATCAATGAGCAATAGCCAGCCAGTGAATAAAAAATTCAGCAAGCAAGGTCAGCCACTGAACAAAAATAAAAAAGAATATTTATAGATAGAATAAAAGGAAAATCCTACCATCTATAATAATAGACACACCCATCAAAAAATGTCCCAAATAGGAATCTACAATGGACCGAAGCATTTGCTGGAAGAAGCCTAAATAGTACAGAAACATGAACATGTTTGTGTAGTGAATCCTTAGACCATTATATTTCAACTTGATATTCAATGTTGAATGTATCGAGCACTTTATGAAATAAACCCATCATACACTGGATATTGTATCATATTGTATTGAATCCTCGATTTGTATTGTGATATATATATATATATATATATATATATATATATATATATATATATATACCAAATGACTTGCACCCCACAAAAGCAAGATGTCAGACACAAGGTCGTTGTTAATGTGGGATAGAGACAGAGCACCCATTAAGATTTCTGCAATGATGAAGGCGTCAGGGTAAGGCCTAGCCTATCCCGCTTGGTGCAATGGGACAGCATTGCCCTGAGGCCAAACTGCTTCCCTGCAACTGGACTGTGTAAATATGTCCTATTTACTTGAACTCCCACGAGGGTAAGATGTGATACCAGATCATTTTTTAATGTGGCATGGAGCACCCATAAAAAATGCTCCAGTCCCCGCAACTGATGTCACGAAGGCGTCGGGACAAGAGAGACCAATCCTTTTTAGTGCAATGGGATTGCACTGCCCAAAGGTGAACTGTTTCTTCATGACTGGGTCGAGTAATATATTCAAGGACCTAGGACGAGTCCATAGGCCTCAGTGCGCTTAGCAATGCCGAGCTTCGGTATTTCTCATTGGCAACGATATTGCACCGCCGACCCAGCCGAATGGTTGTCCAAGTGCAGATTCTCTTATTTACCTTAACCCCGACGAGAAAAAGATGTGACCCGAAGTAGTTTTTAATGTGGGATAGAGTGGAGAACCCAGAAAAATAGCTCCAGTCCCCATAACCGGAATTGCGAGAGTGTCAGGACAAGCCCGACCCATCACTGTAAGTGCGATGGGATAGCAACACTTAGAGGTGATCAGCTTTCCCGTGGCTGGGCAAAGTAATAGTGTGAGGACCCAGGCCGAGTCAATAGGTCCCCAATGCATTTCGCAATGCCGAACCTCAGTATCCCTCATTGGCTAGGACATTGCACTTGCGCACTCAGACTGAAACACCCGTCAAACCCAACTGGCCCATTAGATGTCTTGGAGCAGTACCTACAGCTTGGGCAAGTCCATGATGCAGACACTACACTTTGATCAGAGCCGATATGCCGAAAAAGATTTTTTTCATATATATGTGGATGAACCTAATTCGTCACAGCAACCTTTAATTGAATCTTCATGATATATCATTCGTCTGAGTTAGCATTTGGAAAACTAGTGAAAATCCAATAAATATAGATGTCAGTGATGTGATTCATATATGATTCATTTAGATAAAAAGACAACATCTACTATGATCTCTGTCAGACAATCAATCCAGGGTTGCAATAGTGTTTAGTAAATCTATTTGTAATACTCTAATATGACAAATGAACATGTGCATCAAAAAAAAAAAATATTAAAAGAAATGACGATAGTATTTTTAGAATTCAATTACGTAGAGGTGAAATTTGTTAGATTTAGTTTCATTTTATTTTCGTAATATTTAGTGGTACATGGAAGTTAAAGGATATAGATGTATTGAAAATAAATTTGATGGGTGCATAATTGATTTATATGATGAGTAAAATAAATGAAATTGGGAGAAAGAAATTGAAAAAGGGGAGAACACGCGGCGCGAACCTCCATTCTCCTACCATCGACCGAAGACACGGAACCGCTCGACCACGTCGCTACTGCTGAATTAAACGAAGAAAATAAAGATTCATATAGCAAGAAATTTCCATAACTCTGCTACTCCTGGAAAGCTTCAAAAATACAAATCTCCCACCACTTTATTTTTTTTTTCAAGAAATAATCCATTCCACCACTATTGCGATAAAAAAAGTCACAAGAAAATTAATTCTAATATAATTTCCCAACATTCCATATCAACTTCAGGCCAGTGTTCCCAAATCAGAGGTTTTTAATCTAAATTTCGATATTTCTGCTTGCGTCTACGTATCACTGATTGCTATTTACATAATTTTCAAGAAAATAACTCAAATTTTTTAACGATTCAACACAATGTTACTGATAATTGTAATGGTGTTTAATCTTTTTAATTTTTTCAGAAATAGCAGAGTTATGGAAATTTTTCGATATATCTACGTTGATTTTGATCCTTATTGCAAGCAGTAGTAATTTGGTCGAGCAGTTCCTTGTCATCGATGGATGGCAGGAGAACGAAGGTTCGCGCCGTGTGATTTCCCTTTTTTGGATTTCTTTCTCAAATTCTCATCTATTTGACACGTCAAATAGATCAATGAATAATACATAACTGAAATTCATTTCAATCATATTTACTTTTCCTAACTTCCATCTTCAACTAAATAATAAGAAAATAAAATGAAACTAAATCCAACGAATTTCACCTCTACATAATCGAACTATAAAAAAAATATTATTATTTGGACTATCCTCATCTTGGTTGTCCTTCACACAACGTTTCGGTCGATGTACTCAATGACCTTCATCAGGTATCATCTGGTAGGTGTGGGGAAGTGATAAACCGAACCCTTTTTTTAACCGACAGGGGTATATTGACCGCACTCCGCTCTTAGCATTAGTAGTATTATTATTGTCTCACACTGGGATTGAACCTAGAACCACATGGACACAGAGCGTAGTGCTTACAGAATCAGATAGAATTACTGCAAGCGAACTAATGGTTCTAGGTTAAATCCCAGTGTAAGATAATAATAATACTTCTTATACTAAGAGGGGAGTGCGGTCAATATACCCCGTTGGGTGAATAAAGGGTTCGGTTCATTACTTCCCACACCTTCCTGAAGGAGGCCGTAGAGTAAAACGGCCGAAACGTAGTATGAAAAACAACCAAGATGAGGATAATCGAGATGATGATAATAATACTTCATCTCAAAAAAATTCAGAGAGACACTATAAAAATACCGACGTCATAACTTTTATCATTTTTATTTTGGTGCACATGTTTATTTGTATTTCAAGGTATTCCAAATAGATTTACCAAACACTCTTGCAACCCTTGATTGATCGTCTGACATACACTTTACTAGACTGATGACACACACATAAGGTACCACTTGCCAGATTATATCGTTCAGGATTTCCAGTCCCCTATTGTTAGTCAGTCGATAAACAAATAACCTAATCGAAAAGGAAATAAAATCAATTCACTTCACCAGAAATCCTATATCGGTCTGACAATAAAATCTCGGCGGGATTGAAAAAATAACATACAATGGGCGAGAATTCTAAAATATTTATCAATTAAAAAGTTACTTGAATGAATTCAATATTGAATATCCATCATAGTATGTACTGGAGTATAATAGTGAGAGCTGATTTTTAATTTTCTGCCAACTTTTGATGAGAAGAAAGAAGTGATGTTTTCATGAATGCTGAATTAAAGTACCCACTCCCGTCAAAAAACATCTGCAGAAAAAGGAAAAGTGATAATGGTATTTTGTTAGTTGGATTATGTAGACCTGAAATTGGTTGGAATTAGCTTTGTTTTATTTTTGCAGATATTTAGCCTCACTGGGAAGTAGTTGGAATATTGTGAAAAATAGATGGAATTGAAATGAATTTGATGCGTGCGTAATTTACTTATTTGAGGTGTAAATCAGATGAGATCGGGAGAAAGAAATTGAAAAAAAGGGAGAACACGCGGAGCGAACCTCCGTTCTCCTGCCATCGACCGAAGACACGGAACTGCTCGACCACGTCGCTACTGCTGGAATCGATGATGAAAATCAACGTTCATATAGGGAGAAATTTCCATAACCCTGCCATTCCTAAAAAGCTTCATAAATTCAAATCTTTCACCTATTTATTCTTTCTCTCCGGAAATAAATCATTCCATCACTATTTTTATAGATGAAATCACAAGAAATTTTAATTAATTGTAATTGTGTTTAACCGTTCAGAAATCGGAGTTATTTTCTTGAGAATGATGTAAATAGCATTCGGTGATATGTAGACTCGAGCAGAAATGTCCAGATTTAGATTAAAAACCTCTGAATTGGGAACACTGGCCAGAAGTTGATATGGAATGTTATGAAATTGAATTAGAATTAATTTTCTTGTGATTTTTTCTATCACAATAGTGGTGGAATGGATTATTTCTTGAGAGAAAGAATAAAAGTGTGAAAGATTTGAATTTTTGAAGCTTTTTAGGAATGGTAGAGTTATGGAAATTTCTCGCTTCATAAATCTTCATTTTGATTATCGATACCAGCAGTAGCAACGTGGTCGAGCGGTTCTGTGTCGTCCATGGATGGCAGAAGAACAGAGGTTCACGCCGCGTGTTCTTCCCTTTTTCAATTTCATTCAACAAAATAAAAATGTAAAATAAATGACGACATACGTATAGTGAGAAATTCCCATAACACTACCATTTCTGAAAAGATTCAAAAATTCAAATCTTTCACCACTTTATTCTTTCTCTCCAGAAATTATTCATTTCTTTAATACTGAAAAAAAAAACTCAGAAGAAAATTAATTCCAATTCAATTTCATAACATTCCGTCTTAACTTCTGGCCTGTGACTTCAATTTACAGTTTAAAAAAAAAATGTAAATCAGGATATTTTTACTTGCATGTAGATAACACCGTTTGCTATTTACATCATTCTCCAGAGAATAACTCGTATTTTTCAACGATTCAACACCATTACAATTATTAGCAACATCTATCTGATAAATTGCACGCCTTTTACACAGAAATCCTCATAACCAGACCATTCTAACTGTTTTTACATGGGAAAAACAAAGTCCTACAACCGGATACCAATTAAGTAAACAATTTTAGAAACTGAAACAAGTGCTTGTAAAAACCTTATTTTCTTCACTAAATATTTATGCAACAATTTATTCAACAAACTTCTTCTTTATACAAGGAATCTTGGAATCTTGGAATCTTTTTAAAACTCGTTGAAAAATCCGAGTTATTTTCATGACAATGATGTAAATAGCAATCGGTGATATGTAGACGCAAGCAGAAATATCGGGATTTAGATTAAAAACCTCTTAATTGGGAACACTGGCCAGAAGTTGATATGGAATGTTATGAAATTGTATCAGAATTAATTTTCTTGTGATTTTTTCTATCACAATAGTGGGGAAATGGATTATTTCTTGAGGGAAAGAATAAAGTGGTGGGAGATTTGAATTTTTGAAGCTTTTTAGGAATGGCAGAGTTATGGAAATTTCTCGCTATATGTATCTTTATTTTAATCATAAACTTCAGCAGTAGCGACGTGGTCGAGTGGTTCCGTGTCTTCGGTCGATGGCAGGAGAACGGAGGTTCGCGCCGCGTGTTCTTCCCTTTTCAATTTCTTTTTTCCAATTTCATCTATTTCACTCGTCATATAAATCAATTATGCACCCATCAAATTCATTTTAAAAACATCTATTCTTCCTAACTTCCACGTAAAACTAAATATTAAGAAAGTGAGATGGAACTAATCTATCGAATTTTACCCGAACATAATCGAACTATAAAAATACTATTATTATTCGGACTATCCTCATCTTGGTTGTCCTTCACACAACGTTTCGGCCGATGTACTCAATTTTTGTGATGAGACTTTATCATCATCTGGATTATCCTCATCTTGGTTGTTTTTCATACTACGTTTCGGCCGTTTTACTCACCGGCCTTCATCAGGTACGTGTTGGGAGAAACGAACCGAACACTTTATTTAACCATTGCATGTTTTGTTCAATCCTGTCGAAATTTCATTGTCAGACTAATTTAGGATTTCTGGAGACATGAATTTATTTTCTTTTCGATTAGGTTATTTGTTTATCGACTGACTAACAATAGGGGACTGGAAATCCTGAACGATATAATATGGAAAGTGGTAACTCATGTGTGTGTCATCAGTCTAGTAAAGTGTATGTCAGACAATCAATCAAGGGTTGCAATAGTGTTTGGTAAATCTATTTGGAATATCTTGAAATACAAATAAACATGTGAAACAAAATAAAAATGTAAAGAAAAATGATGATGGTATTTTTATAGTTCGATTATGTACGGGTGAAATTCGTACTACTCGATGTACTCTATGACCTTTATCAGGTATCATCTGGTAGGTGTAGGGGGAGTAATTAACTGAACCCTTTTTTTAACCGACAGGGGTATGTTGACCACACCCCCTATTAGCATTAATAGTATTATTATTGTCTCACACTAGGATTGAACCTAGAACCACATGGACACAGTAGCAATGTGGTCGAGCGGATCCGTGTCATCGATGGATGGCAGAAGAACAGAGGATCGCGCTGCATGTTCTTTCCTTTTTTCAATTTCATTCTCCCCATCTCATCTATTTTACACCTCAAATAAATCGATTACGCATGCATCAAATTCATTTCAATTCCATCTATTTTTCACAACATTCCAACTACTTCCCAACGAGGCTTAACATCTGCAAAAATAAAACAAAGCTAATTCCCACCAATTTCATGTCTACATAATCCAACTAACAAAATACCCTTATCACCTTTCCTTTTTCTGCAGAATGGCAGAGTTATGGAAATTTCTCGCTTTATAAATGTTGATTTTCATCATTGAGACCAGCAGTAGGAAATTAAAAATCAGCTCTCACTATTATACTCCAGTACATACTATGGTGGATATTCAATATTGAATTCATTCAAGTAACTTTACAATAGAGAAATATCTAAGAATTGTCACTGTTTGCATGTTTTGTTCAATCCTGTCGAGATTTCATTGTCAGACCGATATAGGATTTCTGGTGACAAGAATTGATTTTATTTTATTTTCAATTAGGTTATTTGTTTATCGACTGACTAACAATAGGGGACTGGAAATCCTGAACGATATAATCTGGCAAGTGGTACCTTATGTGTGTGTCATCAGTCTAGTAAAGTGTATATCAGACGATCAATCAAGGGTTGCAATAGTGTTTGGTAAATCTATTTGGAATAACTTGACATACAAATAAACATGTGAAACAACAAAAAGTTAAAAAAAATGACGATGGTATTTTCATAATTCAACTATGTAGAGGTGGAATTTGTTAGATTAAGTTTCATTTCATTTTCGTAATATTTAGTGGTACGTGGAAGTTAAGGGAAATAAATGTATTTAAAATGAATTTGATGGGTGCATAATTGATTTATATGATGAGTAAAATAGATGAGATTGGGAGAAAGAAATTGAAAAAAAAGGAAGAACACGCGGCGCGAACCCCCGTTCTCCTGCCATCCACCGAAGACACGGAACCGCTCGACCACATAGCTACAAACTATAAACATTCATATACCAGAAATTTCCATAACTCTACTATTTCTGAAAAGCTTCAAAAATACAAATTTCCCAGCACTTTATTTTTCTTTCAAGAAATAATCCATTCCATCACTATTGTGATAGAAAACATCACAAGAAAATTAATTCTAATACAATTTCATAACAATCCATATCAATTCCAGGCTAGTGTTCCCAATTTACAGGTTTTTAATCTAAATCTCGATATTCCTGCTTGCGTCTACGTATCATTGATTGCTATTCACATAATTTACAAGAAGATAACTTGAATTTTTCAACGATTCAACTCAATGTTACTGATAATTGTAATGGTGTTTAATCTTTTTAATTTTTTCAGAAATGGCAGAGTTATGGAAATTTTTCGATATATCTACGTTGATTTTGAATCTTTATTGCAAGCAGTAGCAATGTGGTCGAGCAGTTCCTTGTCATTGATGGATGGCAGGAGAGCAAAGGTTCGCACCGTGTGATTTCCCCTTTTTCGATTTCTTTCTCAAATTCTCATCTATTTGACACGTCAAATAGATCAATGAATAATACATAACTGAAATTCATTTCAATCACATCTACTTTTCCTAACTTCCATCTTCAACTAAATAATAGAAAAATAAAATGAAACTAAATCCAACGAATTTCACCTCTACATAATCGAACTATAAAAATACTATTATTATTTAGACTATCCACATCTTGGTTGTCCTTCACACAACGTTTCGGCCGTTGTACTCTATGACCTTCATCAGGTATCATCGGCCAGGTGTGGGGAAGTGATAAACCGAACCCTTTTTTTAACCGACAGGGGTATATTGACCGCACTCCGCTCTTAGCATTAGTAGTATTATTATTGTCTCACACTGGGATTGAACTATGAACAACGTGGATACAGAGCTTAGTGGTTACAAAATCAGACTGACTTACTGCGAGTGAACTAATGGTTCTAGGTTCAATCCCAGTGTAAGATAATAATAATACTTCTTATACTAAAAGGGGAGTGTGGTCAATATACCTCGTTGGTTAAATAAAAGGTGTAGTTAGTTACTTCCTCAACCCTACCTGATGAAGGCCATAGAGTAAAACGGCCGAAACGTAGTATGAAAAACAACCAAGATGAGGATAATCCAAATAATAATAATAATACTCAAAAAAATTCAGAGAGACACTATAAAAATACCGACGTCATTACTTTTATCATTTTTATTTTGGTGCACATGTTTATTTGTATGTCACAGTATTCCAAATAGATTTACCAAACACTATTGCAACCCTGCTTTGATTGTCTGACATACACTTTACTAGACTGATGACACACACATAAGGTACCACTTGCCAGATTATATCGTTCAGGATTTCCAGTCCCCTATTGTTAGTCAGTCGATAAACAAATAACCTAATCGAAAAGAAAATAAAATCAATTCATGTCACCAGAAATCCTATATTAGTCTGACAATGAAATCTCGGTAGGATTGAACAAAACATGCAAAGGGTGACAATTCTTAAATATTTTTATTTTTGCAGATGTTAAGCCTCGTTGGGAAGTAGTTGAAATGCTGTGAAAAATAGATGGAATTGAAATGAATTTGATGGGTGCATAATTGATTTATTTGAGGTGTAAAATAGATGAGATTGGGAGAAAGAAATTGAAAAAAAGGGAGAACATGCGGCGCGAACCTCCGTTCTCCTGCCATCGACCGAAGACACGGAACCGCTCGACCACATAGCTACTGCTGAAAAAAACAATTAAAATAAACATTCATATAGTGAGAAATTTCCATAACTCTGCTATTCCTGAAAAGCTTCGAAAATACAAATCTCCCACCACTTTATTCTTTCTTTCAAGAAATAATCCATTCCACCACTATTGTGATAGAAAAAATCACAAGAAAATTAATTCTAATACAATTTCATAACATTCCATATCAATTCCAGGCTAGTGTTCCCAATTTACAGGTTTTTAATCTAAATCGCGATATTTCTGCTTGCGTCTACGTATTACTGATTGCTATTTACATAATTTTCAAGAAGATAACTCGAATTTTTTAACGATTCAACACAATGTTACTGATAATTGTAATGGTGTTTAATCTTTTTAATTTTTTCAGAAATGGCAGAGTTATGGAAATTTCTCGATATATCTCCGTTGATTTTGATCCTTATTGCAAGCAGTAGCAATGTGGTCCAGCAGTTCCTTGTCATCGATGGATGGCAGGAGAACAAAGGTTCGCACCGTGTGTTCTCCCCTTTTTCGATTTCTTTCTCAAATTCTCATCTATTTTACACCTTTAATAAATCAATTATGCATAAATCAAATTCATTTCAATCACATTTACTTTTCCTAACTTCCATCTTCAACTAAATAATAGGAAAATAAAATGAAACTAAATCCAACGAATTTCACCTCTGCATAATCGAACTATGAAAACATTATTATTATTTGGACTATCCTCATCTTGGTTGTCCTTCACACAACGTTTCGGCTGTTGTACTCTACAACCTTCATATTTTCGAGAAAATGATCAGGAACATGTGGTTTTACTAACTTCTGAGCATGAACAAGCACAAGATGTAATCGATGTTGAGCATAACAAGTTAACAATGTGAAGAATCGTGAAGTCAGGAAACTATATCAATGAGATGAGTGATAACATGTTCAGAAACAAGCTATAAGCTTACCACACAAATTTAACAATTTCTAAAATACAGACACCTTAAAAGCCAACCCTTAACTATTCAATGTATCTTCGGTTGATAATCTTTATGATAACTTCAATGGTCATATTGCTGGTTTGAAAGATAGGACTGAAAAACAATGCAGAAATAAAATTGTACGGTAGGAAAAAAATGGACTTTAAGAATGGAAGAGAGAAAAAAATATGACCAAACAACAAAAGTTATACAAGGTTATATTCTAAGAGACTTATTACAAATCAAGTCACTACACCAGCCATATTGATATCAATAAACTTGTTGTCTCCCTTGAAGCATTCAGATAGAGTTATCTATCTTGATTGGTTTGAATGTAAGAAGAGGCGTTCAGCGTTAGTTTACAGTCAGACACTCTCTGATTGTTGCCGCTTTTAGTTTAATAAAATGTGTTCGTAACTAAATGTGGTTTTTGTCTTGGTATCTTATTCTCTTCAAGCTATTCAAAAATTTACCCCATAATAGTTTAAAAGTAGGTATAACGTCTCTGTGGATTATCTCCTTTGTCAACTATGGACATTTTGATTAATCTTACCTATTCCAAACAATTAAGCTATTGAGAAATGTTGGATGAATATGGAGGATGCTGCAAGACTTTATATTCCAATTTTCTAAGCTCATACTAAGCTGAGAGATGCTGGTCTAGAACTGTCATGGAGCATTTAGTTCACTTCATTAGAGACTCATTTTTCTAACTTATTTAAACTTGGAATGACATGGTGTGGTCATTGTTGAAGTCAGAAAGTCTCCTGACACAAATTGTCTTCCAATTGCTCAGGAAAATATTTTATTGAGTAAAAACACAAGAATACAGTCATCTGTCAACTTGTGTGTGGGTTATGTTTTGATAGTACGGACACAACTCAATCTGAGCGTAAGTTGATCATTGTAGGATAAAGTGAAATATACACACTGCATAACATAAGTAGATACCTTGATGTGTACATATGTATTTACTTACATATTGCATATATGTCTTCCTTGCCTTTTGGAAGAGAAAAGAACATATCTCATCCATTACATTTCTTTCTCTGCCATACTGCAAGACTATTTGGAACCTTTTTTTATCAATGAGAATCTGTTGGAAATTTTTCAAGGAAATCAAAAACAGAAAAGAAAATCACTATATCCGCACAACCTCCTTTTTTAGTAATTTTGTGTTCACTAGTTTTTCTTAGTATTGATATTATTATTGGGCTGGGCTATTTGTCACTTCTTGATTATTTTAATAATCTCCTTCTTCATAGTCTCTATTTCATTGTTTTTTTTGGTGGAGGGGGGATATTTGTCTGAACAGTCTAGACTAATCTAGAGTCTAAACAATTGAGGTGGGGCCCCCAGAGAGCTTTATGAATAATATTTCACCTACTGCATTTTTACTAATTTTTTACAATGCCCGTGGATCCCAGATTGAGAACCACTGCATTGATATTGGGGGTCGGGTTCAAGGAGCCTAAGCTCCTGACCTTTAAGTTGTGGGAAGGGGTAAGACGCTTTTTTTTCGCCCCCCCCCTCCCAGGGTCCTAGAAGTTTTATGAATAGTAATTCCCCTATTGCATTTCTACAAGCATTATACAATAACAAATCTCACTAGAGGAGGCTCAAGGGGCCAAGTCTCCTGCCTGGACACCTCAAATCTCTAGCTATATCGTTGGTTTTTCAAAGGACTGTCTACTCAATAAGCTCATGGGCCTGCGGATTTTCAATAAGTCTGCCCACAAACACCCTGTAATACTTTTTGGACCTTCAGGTTTGTGGCCCCCAGTTTGGGAACCACTGTAATAAACGTTAGAGGGTGGGGACCATCAAGGAGTCAAGTCCCCTCCTACCCTTTAATTTTGGGCTATGCCCCTGGGTAAGAACATAGGTACGATTAAATTGGAGATTTTACGTAGAAGGTCAAATAACTTCAAAGATGGAGTTATTTGGCATTGGTCTTTGTCAGGCTTTTTTTCAATCTCTAAGGTTTCTCCAAATTTTGGGGTTTTTTTGTTACATGATCCGAGATCCTAAGGTACTGATAGAGTTTAATGCATAAATGATTATATTTCAGTCATAACTTCAAGAATTATTGCAAAGGAACAGAAAAGAATCCTCCCAAAGGAATAAATCATTAGCTCAACCAAAAGTTTTCATCTTCTCTTTCTTGATGTTTTAGTTTTGATAAAAAGAACTAAAAAATTAGGTAAAAGGCAAATAGTAGTCAGAATCAATGTGTTATATTATGTCATTCAAAAACAAAAATGATTTCTCTAATAATACTACAGGTCTGGTTAGTCACTCACTAGAAATTGTCACATGAGCAACATCTTTTTGGCAGGATGCTGTGTTGGGGGTGATCAACTGGAGAAAAAGATGATCAATTAATGAATTACTTCTCTCACCTTTTGTTGAAAGTCTGAGTTTTCAAAATACAACAGTGAATGCTGCCAGACACCAATTGAGTGTCAGTTTATGCCAAACTGACACCGTGAATTGACCTCCCACTAAAAACTAAGTGGGGTGAGGAGTCTCTAATAGACATTATAAGGAGTAAATGTTCAAATTTTCAGCCTTGTAGCTTAAGTGGTGCAGTCTAAATGTAAGAGAAATACATTGCCAACCAGACCGACTTCAAAAATTGAAGAAACCTATGTTGACAGTTTTGGTTGATGGTTTCTAACAAAAACCTGAAACATGGCATTGATATCCAGAGCAAATAGTAAATTTGAAAGTCAAAACTTGACTTCTAATGATCATGAAGCTTTCGTGGCTAAGAGGTTATGGCATAAACAGGATCTCTCTGGCAAGAAGGATGTGAGTTCAACTTTCACTTCTTATTCCTGATTCATATCGTTTGCTTACTGGGATAGAGTGATGGGATGAGTTAAAATTGTCATAAAATCAACTGAAACATTTAGATGTCAGTCAGATATAATTCAAACTGAAACTTGTTTTTATAAATAAAAGTGGCAGATCTGACATATAGATATAAAGGTAAGAATAGATATAATGGCAAGATAAGATGATTTGTTTTTTAAATTTAGGATTTTTACAATTTAGATCCTGGGTCTGAAAATTTCATAATTTTATTCATAAGTCAAATTTTCTCTTTTATCACAGGTTTTCAATGTCAAATATATCAAAATGCCTTCTGGAGGGCCGATAAAAATTAATTTCAAAGAAACAAGAGACCATTCCAAATGGGCCATCACTTACCAAAGTAAAAAGAAATGGGTTTGCATTGGAGACATCAACCGACAGGTGAGAGTAAACTTCCAAAGTAAATAATGATTAACTATGCTGCTGTTTTGTTTTTTTTCATCAGTCTCCGGAATATGTGGTAATCTTTAGCTTCAATACCTAGCGAAAGAGTGGAAAGTTGCCAGCCAAACTATCACAATTTTTACATTGAAACAAAAAAAAAATGGCCTCGAGCATTACCCTGAGGGAATATTGTACATTTTCTCTTGACTAATTCTGAAAGCTTTTTGGTGATGACTGCTTTTTGATTAGTCTAATTGGTTTGGTTTGGTGACATAACTTAGAAGAAATAGAATTTTTTGTTATGTTGAAATTTATAAATTAGATATTTACTTAATTAGTTAAAATGACGACTTGTTGTAAGTTCTCTGTTAGTGTAATACCTTAAAATGTTTGAAGGAATTTCCAGTCCAATTTGCATCTGGTTAATAATAATAATATTGTTGGGTCTTTATTCACACCTACCCAGATAACCTATATTATAGTCATTTGATTTTTCAAGAATACTTACCCTTATTTGCAAATAGTTATAATATAACTTTTGTAAATAGGAAATGACTACATTTAACTCAATGTCCACCGAAGGTTTCCCCTAAAGTTATTATTGATTAAAACAAACCTGAAACTGAATAAATATTTCAATTCCAATGAAACATGTTCTCAGAATCTTTTATTTTTGAATAAATGTATTTTTATCTATTCATTTTTTCACCCTTTTTTTTCCAGGGACATCAGATGTATCGTGCAGGAGGCACAGTTTGTTTCAACAATGATGCAGTCTGGGAAGAGTTCAACAAAATTATTGCTCAACATGAACCTTGCTCTGAACAGAATGACATGTTCTATGTACAAAACTTATAAAATAGATCAAATCTTCTTCTTCAGGTCTCTGTCCTAAAATCCATTGTGTTTTTATGTTTTTATACTCCACTAATCTCCTAAACATTCCTATTTCTTTCATGAAAAATAAATTTGGGAATCTTTTCAATTCGAAAATAAATATATAAATTTTCATTCACAACTTACTCATTGAATTTTTGCCTTTTTTCCTAAAAGATTCACATTAATACATAACATATATATATATATATATATATATATATATATATGTATTTTCATAATCGCTTTTTCCAGTAATGTTGAAGCTAAATGACTTATCTAAAGAACGGGATTGGATTTATTTTCAAGTCCGGTCCCAAGTTACTTCTTTGTGTGGACCTTCAGCGTCTGTGTGATGGTCTCACAAACTATACCAAATCAGCCGTGGTACTGGGTTAGTAATCTGGGTAATCTTTTGTTCGTCTGTCGACAGATTCCTCTTCCACTCTGGGGTTTCTTCTGCGGGGGACTCTTTTCCTCGGGTATGGTTCTCTCTTCTCTCGTCTGGTCTGCGGTTTCTGGTGGCGGGGTCGATTTCCCTGATCTCCTCGTCTTTTACTTTCCAGTTGCGCTATGATCGCCTATGGCCGCGCCTTCCCGTTGTGCTTTCAGGTGTGTATCCTGGTCGAAGCGGCAACAGTTGTGGACCTTCAGCATCTGTGTGATGGTCTCACAAACTATACTAAACCTGCCGTGGTTCTGGGTAAGTAAAAGAAGGCAACAAGTCGTAATTCCGTTTAACTGTTTTATATAGAGTATTGATTATCAATATCTGGAGACGGGAAATGCTTATTTGCAGTTGAAAAGAGAGGAGGCCGATTCTCATCTAAGTCAAACTGACTGATAGTAGTAGCGGCTGACGGTTACAAGGGCGGACGGCTGACAAGAGGGACTGGTAGCGTTCTCTTCTCCAACCCAAATTCTACTCTAGTGCTGCTGTTATGAAAATCCCTTCTATTTAAGCCCTGGGTATCAACACTGTATTTCTTTGTAATTGACTTCCTTTCTTTCTTTTCCTGTTATCTCGATCCTTCCAGAAAATCCCAAATATTGACCCTCATCCGTCTTGCGACGCAAGTCCATCAAAAATCATAAATTAGCCTCCCCCTCTTTTAAGAACTCTGCAAATTACTTTTCTTTCAAAAGCTTTACTCTTTCTCTAAAGACCCCAGATACTGGCCCCCATCTGGCCAATAAACCAGGAGGAGAACTTCTCTAAGAGTGCTTGTTTTTGCAACCCAGGGATCCGACAGAACACATTAAATTGAGAAACTACAGGTGCCCGCACTTGGAAGCACGTAATTCTCACTTCCTACGGTATCTTCAAAAAACATATTAAGCCCCTATCTGGTCATCGAATCGGGAAGAGAACTTCTCTAAAAGTACTTGTTTTTGCAACCCAGGGATTTGACAGAACACATTAAATTGAGAAACAGCAGGTGCCCGCACTTGGAAGCACTTAATTCTCAATTTCCTACAGTATCTTCCAAAAACATATTAAGCCTTTAATACAGATAACTCCTTTGGTAATAACCATAGTAATTTTTAGGACACGGTGGACTCCTGGTCCCCTACTGTCACATTTGTTCCTATCTTGCACAGTTTAATTAGGAATAGAACTGTTTAGAGTTTTTTGATGAAAGCGACCAAAAAATAATGAGAAGAAATGCTTAATTTAAGAAGCAACAATAATAAGATAGAATAAAACTAGAATCTGAACATCAATTATCCAAACAAAATTTCAAGGTCTTGTCATTATGTTCAGTATGGCTGCCTTTTTTGTTTAAAGATCAGATCAGTCCAGTTATATGAACAATCAGTTATCTGAACCAAATAGTCCCCACCCATCTGGTTCAGATAAGCAAGGTTTCTGACTCTTTGTTTGCTACACAGCAAGACAGGTCTGGTTAATCACTCAATAGAAACTGTCTCACAACTATTGCCTTTTGGCAGCATGCCGTGTTGGAGGTGAACAATTAAAAAAGAGTGATCAATGAATAAGTTACTTATGTCCTAGTTTATATTGTTCAGGCATATACTTTTTAGACAAAAATTTTCTACAATCTTTCTTTTTAATAACACAAATTATCGTAATAAATTAATATGGTTACTAGTTTTTGGCATTTTATCGATGAAATGCAAAGTTGTCAAAATTATGTTGGTATCTGCTCGATGATTTTGAGGGGACTTTTTTTTTGAAAGAGACAGTGTGAAAAGTTGTTTACCTGTAAACAAAAAATATTTGTGATAATTTTCATTGGAAATTTTTTTGGTGAAAAACTCCGTGATATTAATGATTCAACAGAAACCAACTATTCGTCGGATATGAATACAATTTTTGGTTCTTATTGAATAGAGATAAGGGATTATGTCAAAATTTCAGAGAAAATAGATTATGTTTACTTGAAAAATTAAAAAAGATTGGAAAATAAGATTCTTGGCAACTTTTTGATTTTATTTGCCAACTTGAATTTTAGGGCTATTATTTTTAAACATGATAAAAATATTCACAATTAATTTTTTTAATAAAGATTTTTAAGAAATTATTTCATCTAATTTGATTTTTTAGAAAAATGGTTCTGGTGTGGTAACTGAGTTCCGTAGGAATTTTTGAGCTGATTAACGAGAGTAATTGGTAATGCCAGAGGGACTTAATAGATTTTTGCTCTCCTGCTATAGTCTGAGAAAATAATTCCATCAAATATGAGCGCATTGTATATCAATGGAAAGGATATTTCATGGTGAGAAAAGTTCGTAAAAGAATCATAGGCCTCAAAGCCAGTGCCGGACCACAATGGGTTAGGGTGGGAACAGGGAAGCCCACCCCAGCAAACACCATCAAAGGTGGTGACATGAAGATGATGGCCTTAAAAATTCTTTCAAATAGCTTCTTGATCATTCTTTTTTCTAATGAAACGTCTATCTATCCTCAATATCCCCGAAGGTTCTCAATGAATTTTGATTAAATTTTGTGGAAAGGTGAACAAAGTCCACAGAAGAAGTTATTGAATTTTGGGGTGGATCTATACACAATCGCCTCTCTTAAATTGTAGTTATAAGTCCACACCATATTATATTAACATGGGTCCATGTCTGTCAATACAGTATCTCCAAAAGTTCTCAATGAATTTCACTGGAATTCATTGGTTGATCCAGGATTTCATTCTTGATTGAGAGATATTTTCCTGTTTTTTTTTCCATACATTTTTGTACACATTCATGACCGTCCACACTATATCTCCAAAAGTTCTCAATGAATTTCACTGGAATTCATTGGTTGATCCAGGATTTCATTCTTGATTGAGAGATATTTTCCTGGTTTTTTTTTCCATACATTTTTGTACACATTCATGACCGTCCACACTGTAACTCCCAAAGTTCTCAATGAATTTCAATGAAATTTTGTGGTTATGTGGACAATAGACCATGGAAGAAGCGATTGAATCTTTAGGTGGATCCAGGTACAATTACTTCTCCTGACAATGATAGTGGTATGTGCTCTCCGAGTGCTTTTTAGTTCTCTTGTATAGGTTTTAAAATAAAGATACTGAATAAAAACATTTTTTTCAAGTTGCTTTTATTTATTTTCTTCGTTATTTCACAAAGTCAGAATTAAAAAATGAAAATGAATAGTTAATGCAGACTTCTGCCATTTCATTCAATAATGTGGTAGAATCATGATGAATAACGAACAGTTTTTGTAGGAAAAGATCAATTAAACTGAGGATATCCTGGGAAGAGAGCAAGGTCTGGAAGCGTGATGGTGTCACAGCAGAGAGTCTCAGCTTTTTTTCTCACACTCCTTCATTAACATTCTTACACGGGCTTCCTTCCTTGGCTATCTCCTTTTTTTTGTTCCCTCTCTCATTAGAAGTGTGCACTGAAACGTACCAACAGACACAAAACATTCTATATATATATATATATATATGCATATATATGAATTGCATTATATCATAGAGAAACTTATTTGAAATGATCTGCCATTGTTACACAGTTAATATATCACTGAATTTGGACAACGTAAATAGAATAGACGATTAAAGAAAATGGGACCCGAGCAGCAATCAAATCTGCCAACGATAGTGTAGCTGCTTCAATGTAGCAATGCTTTTACCATTGAACTAAACAGTCATTGGTAATGTATAGACCAAATAACTGCTTCCTTTCACCTCATCCAATAGGACAGGTATATATTTAAGAAATGGACATATTTGGTCCGATAGAATGAATTATAAATTGTGTTATATTATATAGGAAATAGTTCAGCATGGTGGTGACACCAACCATAGGCCTGCCACAATTGAGAGTCATATTTTTCCGTCTCCCACTCCCTCATTAACATTCTCACCTAGGCTATCTCCTTTTTTCTACCCCCTGACTCATTAAAAGTGTGCACATTAACATATAAACACACACGTACACACACATATATATATATGTATATAAATATATTTATGTATATAAATACAAAATGATGAAAAGAAAGATTTGCTACACATACTGATAATGAAAAGACTCACACCCTACCGTCTCGATTTGTAATTTATAATCACCAACGGAAATACATCAATGAGCAATTGCCAGCCAGTGAATAAAAAATTCAGCAAGCAAGGTCAGCCATTGAACAAAAAAAAAAAGAATATTTATAGATAGAATAAAAGGAAAATCCTACCATCTATGATGATTGACACACCCATCAAAAAATGTCCCAAATAGGAATCTACAATGGATCGAAGCATTTGCTGGAAGAAGCCTAAATAGTACAGAAACATGAACATGTTTGTGTAGTGAATCCTTAGACCATTATATTTCAACTTGATATTCAATGTTGAATGTATCGAGCACTTTATGAAATAAACCCATCATACACTGGATATTGTATCATATTGTATTGAATCCTCGATTTGTATTGTGATATATATATATATATATATATATATATATATATATATATATATATATATATATACCAAATGACTTGCACCCCACAAAAGCAAGATGTCAGACACAAGGTCGTTGTTAATGTGGGATAGAGACAGAGCACCCATTAAGATTTCTGCAATGATGAAGGCGTCAGGGTAAGGCCTAGCCTATCCCGCTTGGTGCAATGGGACAGCATTGCCCTGAGGCCAAACTGCTTCCCTGCAACTGGGCCGTGTAAATATGTCCTATTTACTTGAACTCCCACCAGGGTAAGATGTGATACCAGATCATTTTTTAATGTGGCATGGAGCACCCATAAAAAATGCTCCAGTCCCCGCAACTGATGTCACGAAGGCAGCGGGACAAGAGAGACCAATCCTTTTTAGTGCAATGGGATTGCACTACCCAAAGGTGAACTGTTTCTTCATGACTGGGTCGAGTAATATATTCGAGGACCTAGGATGAGTCCATAGGCCTCAGTGCGCTTAGCAATGCCGAGCTTCGGTATTTCTCATTGGCAACGATATTGCACCGCCAACCTAGCCGAATGGTTGTCCAAGTGCAGATTCTCTTATTTACCTTAAGCCCCACGAGAAAAAGATGTGACCCGAAGTAGTTTTTAATGTGGGATATAGTGGAGAACCCAGAAAAATAGCTCCAGTCCCCATAACCGGAATTGCGAGAGTGTCAGGACAAGCCTAACCCATCACTGTAAGTGCGATGGGATAGCAACACTTAGAGGTGATCAGCTTTCCCGTGGCTGGGCAAAGTAATAGTGTGAGGACCCAGGCCGATTCAATAGGTCCCCAATGCATTTCGCAATGCCGAACCTCAGTATCCCTCATTGGCTAGGACATTGCACTTGCGCACTCAGGCTGAAACACCCGTCAAACCCGACTGGCCCATTAGATGTCTTGGAGCAGTACCTACAGCTTGGGCAAGTCCATGATGCAGACACTACACTTCGATCAGAGCCGATATGCCGAAAAAGATTTTTTTCATATATATGTGGATGAACCTAATTCGTCACAGCAACCTTTAATTGAATCTTCATGATATATCATTCGTCCGAGGAAGCATTTGGAAAACTAGTGAAAATCCAATAAATATAGATGTCAGTGATGTGATTCATATATGATTCATTTAGATAAAAAGACAACATCTACTATGATCTCTGTCAGACAATCAATCCAGGGTTGCAATAGTGAAATCTATTTGTAATACTCTAATATGACAAATGAACATGTGCACCAAAAAAAAAAATGTTAAAAAAAATGACGATGGTATTTTTAGAATTCAATTACGTAGAGGTGAAATTTGTTAGATTTAGTTTCATTTTATTTTCGTAATATTTAGTGGTACATGGAAGTTAAGGGATATAGATGTATTGAAAATGAATTTGATGGGTGCACAATTGATTTATATGATGAGTAAAATAAATGAAATTGGGAGAAAGAAATTGAAAAAGGGGAGAACACGCGGTGCGAACCTCCGTTCTCCTGCCATCGACCGATGACAGGGAACCGCTCGACCACATTCCTACTACTGAAATTACTAGTCAAAATTAAGATTGATATAGCAAGAAATTTCCATAACTCAGCTATTCCTGAAAAGCTTCAAAAATACAAATCTCCCACCACTTTATTTTTTTTTTCAAGAGATAATCCATTCCACCACTATTGCGATAAAAAAAGTCACAAGAAAATTAATTCTAATATAATTTCATAACATTCCATATCAACTTCAGGCCAGTGTTCCCAATTCAGAGGTTTTTAATCTAAATCTGGAGATTTCTGCTTGCGTCTACATATCACTGATAGCTATTTACATCATTCTCAAGAAAATAACTCGAATTTTTTAACGATTCAACACAATCATACTGATAATTGTGATAGTGTTTAATCTTTTTAATTTTTTCCGAAATGGTAGAGTTATGGAAATAACTCGGCATATGGATGTTGATTTTGACCCCTATTGCCTGCAGTAGCAATGTGGTCTAGCGGTTCGGTGTCATCGATTGGTGGCAGAAGAACAGAGGTTCGCGCCGCGTGTTCTTCCCTTTTTAGATTTCATTCTCCCAATCTCATCTATTTGACACGTCAAATAAATCAATTACGCATAAATCAAATTCATTTCAATCATATCTACTTTTCCTAACTTCCATCTTCAACTAAATAATAGGAAAATAAAATGAAACTAAATCCAACGAATTTCACCTCTACATAATCGAACTATAAAAATACTATTATTATTTAGACTATCCACATCTTGGTTGTCCTTCACACAACGTTTCGGCCGATGTACTCAATGACCTTCATCAGGTATCATCTGGTAGGTGTGAGGAAGTAATTATCTGAACCCTTTTTTTAACCTACAGGGGTATATTGACCGCACTCCCCTCTTAGCATTAGTAGTATTATTATTGTCTCACACTCGGATTGAACCTAGAATCACATGGACACAGAGCGTAGTGCTTACAGAATCAGATAGAATTACTGCAAGTGAACTAATGGTTCTAGGTTCAATCCCAGTGAAAGATAATAATAATACTTCTTATACTAAGGGGGAGTGCGGTCAATATACCCCGTTGGGTGAATAAAGGGTTCGGTTCGTTACTTCCCACACCTTCCTGATGGAGGCCGTAGAGTAAAACGGCCGAAACGTAGTATGGAAAACAACCAAGATGAGGATAATCCAGATAATAATGATAATATTTCATCAGAAAAAAATTCAGAGAGACACTATAAAAATACCAACGTCATTACTTTTATCATTTTTATTTTGGTGCACATGTTTATTTGTATGTCACAGTATTCCAAATAGATTTACCAAACACTATTGCAACCCTGCTTTGATTGTCTGACATACACTTTACTAGACTGATGACACACACATGAGTTACCACTTGTCAGATTATATCGTTCAGGATTTCCTGTCCTCTATTGTTAGTCAGTCGATAAACAAATAACCTAATCGAAAATAAAATAAAATCAATTCACTTCACCAGAAATCCTATATCGGTCAAACAATAAAATCTCAGCGGGATTGAAAAAATAACATACAATGGGGTACGATTCTAAAATATTTATCAATTAAAAAGTTACTTGAATGAATTCAATATTGAATATCCACCATAGTATGTACTGGAGTATAATAGTGAGAGCTGATTTCTGATTTTCTGCCAACTTTTGATGAGAAGTATGAAGTGATGTTTTCATGAATGCTGTATTAAAGTACCCACTCCCATCAAAAAACATCTGCAGAAAAAGAAAAAGTGATAATGGTATTTTGTTAGTTGGATTATGTAGACATGAAATTGGTTGGAATTAGCTTTGTTTTATTTTTGCAGATGTTTAGCCTCGTTGGGAAGTAGTTGAAATGCTGTGAAAAATAGATGGAATTGAAATGAATTTGATGCGTGCATAATTTACTTATTTGACGTGTAAAATAGATGAGATTGGGAGAATGAAATTGAAAAAAAGGGGAGAACACGCGGCGCGCACCTCCGTTCTCCTGCCATCGACCGAAGACACGGAACCGCACGACCACGTCGCTAATGCTGATATCAATCATGAAAATCAACGTTGATATAGCTAGAAATTGCCATAACTCTGCTATTCCTAAAAAGCTTCATAAATTCAAATCTTTCACCCTTTTATTCTTTCTCTCCGGAAATAAATCATTCCATCACTATTTTGATAGAAAAAATCACAAGAAATTTTAATTAATTGTAATTGTGTTTAACCGTTCAGAAATCGGAGTTATTTTCTTGAGAATGATGTAAATAGCAATCGGTGATATGTAGATGCAAGCAGAAATATCGAAATTTGGATTAAAAACCTATAAAATTGGGAACAATGGCCTGAAGTTGATATGGAATGTTGGGAAATTGTATTAGAATTAATTTTCTTGTGACTTTTTCTATCACAATAGTGGTGGAATGGATTATTTCTTGAGAGAAAGAATAAAAGTGTGAAAGATTTGAATTTTTGAAGCTTTTTAGGAATGGTAGAGTTATGGAAATTTCTCGCTTCATAAATCTTCATTTTGATTATTGATACCAGCAGTAGCAATGTGGTCGAGCGGTTCTGTGTCGTCCATGGATGGCAGAAGAACAGAGGTTCGCGCCGCGTGTTTTTCCCTTTTTCAATTTCATTCTCCCAATCTCATCTATTTTACACCTCAAATAAATCAATTACGCACACATCAAATTCATTTCCTTTACATCTATTTTTCACGGCATTCTAACTACTTCCCAACGAGGCTAAACATCTGCAAAAATAAAACAAAGCTAATTCCAACCAATTTCAGGTCTACATAATCCAACTAACAAAATACCATTATCACCTTTCCTTTCTCTGCAGATGTTTTTTGATGGGAATAAGTACTTTAATTCAGCATTCATGAAAACATCACTTCTTTCTTCTCATCAAAAGTTGGCAGAAAATTAAAAATCACCTCACACTATTATACTCCAGTACATACCATGATGGATATTCGATATTGAATCAATTCAAGTAACTTTTTAATTGATAAATATTTTAGAATTGTCATCGTTTGCATGTTTTGTTCAATCCTGTCGAGATTTCATTGTCAGACTGATATAGGATTTCTGGTGAAGTGAATTGATTTTTTTTTTTATTAGGTTATTTGTTTATCGACTGACTAACAATAGGGGACTGGAAATCCTGAACGATAAAATCTGACAAGTGGTAACTCATGTGCGTGTCATCAGTCAAGTAAAGTGTATGTCAGACAATCAAAGCAGGGTTGCAATAGTGTTAGGTAAATCTATTTGGAATACTGTGATATACAAATAAACATGTACAGCAACATAAAAATGTAAAATAAATGACGACATACGTATAGTGAGAAATTCCCATAACACTACCATTTCTGAAAAGATTCAAAAATTCAAATCTTTCACCACTTTATTCTTTCTCTCCAGAAATTATTCATTTCTTTAATACTGAAAAAAAAACTCAGAAGAAAATTAATTCCAATTCAATTTCATAACATTCCCTCTTAACTTCTGGCCTGTGAGTTCAATTTACAGTTTTTAAAAAAAATCTAAATCAGGATATTTTTACTTGCATCTAGATAACACCGTTTGCTATTTACATCATTCTCCAGAGAATAACTCGTATTTTTCTACGATTCAACACCATTACAATTATTAGCAACATCTATCTGATAAATTGCACGCCTTTTACACAGAAATCCTCATAACCAGACCATTCTAACTGTTTTTACATGGGAAAAACAAATTCCTACAACCGGATACCAATTAAGTAAACAATTTTAGAAACTGAAACAAGTGCTTGTAAAAACCTTATTTTCTTCACTAAATATTTATGCAACAATTTATTCAACAAACTTCTTCTTTATACAAGGAATCTTGGAATCTTGGAATCTTTTTAAAACTCGTTGAAAAATCCGAGTTATTTTCATGACAATGATGTAAATAGCAATCGGTGATATGTAGACGCAAGCAGAAATATCGAGATTTAGATAAAAAAACCTCTGAATTGGGAACACTGGCCTGAAGTTGATATAGATTGTTATGAAATTGTATTAGAATTAATTTTCTTGTGATTTTTTCTATCACAATAGTGGTGGAATGGATTATTTCTTGAGGGAAAGAATAAAGTGGTGAAAGATTTGTATTTTTGAAGCTTTTTAGGAATGGCAGAGTTATGGAAATTTCTCGCTATATGTATCTTTATTTTAATTATTAACTTCAGCAGTAGCGATGTGGTCGAGCGGTTCCGTGTCTTCGGTCGATGGCAGGAGAATGGAGGTTCGCGCCGCGTGTTCTTCCCTTTTCAATTTCTTTTTCCCAATTTCATCTATTTCACTCGTCATATAAATCAATTATGCACCCATCAAATTCATTTTAAAAACATCTATTCTTCCTAACTTCCACGTAAAACTAAATATTAAGAAAATGAGATGAAACTAATCTATCGAATTTTATCCGAACATAATCGAACTATAAAAATACTATTATTATTCGGACTATCCTCATCTTGGTTGTCCTTCACACAACGTTTCGGCCGATGTACTCAATTTTTTGCGATGAGACATTATTATCATCTGGATTATCCTCATCTTGGTTGTTTTTCATACTATGTTTCGGCCGTTTTACTCACCGGCTTTCATCAGGTACGTGTTGGGAAGTAACGAACCGAACACTTTATTTAACCATTGCATGTTTTGTTCAATCCTGTCGAGATTTCATTGTCAGACTGATTTAGGATTTCTGGTGACATGAATTGATTTTATTTTCTTTTCGATTAGGTTATTTGTTTATCGACTGACTTACAATAGGGGACAGGAAATCCTGAACGATATAATCTGGCAAGTGGTAACTCATGTGCGTGTCATCAGTCTAGTAAGGTGTATGTCAGACAATCAATCCAAGGTTGCAATAGTGTTTGGTAAATCTATTTGGAATACCTTGAAATACAAATAAACATGTGAAACAAAATAAAAATGTAAAGAAAAATGATGATGGTATTTTTATATTTCGATTATGTACGGGTGAAAATCGTACTACTCGATGTACTCTATGACCTTTATCAGGTATCATCTGGTAGGTGTAGGGGGAGTAATTAACTGAACCCTTTTTTTAACCGACAAGGGTATGTTGACCACACCCCCTATTAGCATTAATAGTATTATTATTGTCTCACACTAGGATTGAACCTAGAACCACATGGACACAGACCGTAGTGCTTACAGAATCAGACCGAATTATTGCGAGTGAACTAATGGTTCTAGGTTCGATCCCAGTGTAAGATAATAATAATACTTCTTATACTAAGAGGGGAGTGCGGTCAATATACCCCGTTGGTTGAATAAAGGGTTTGGTTCGTTATTTCCCACACCTTCCTGATAAAGGCCGTAGAGTAAAACAGCCGAACCGTAGTATGGAAAACAACCATGATTAGGATAATCCGGATAATAATAATAATATTTCATCTCAAAAAAATTCAGAGAGACACTATAAAAATACCAACGTCATTACTTTTATCATTTTTACTTTGGTGCACATGTTTATTTGTATGTCACAGTATTCCAAATAGATTTACCAAACACTATTGCAACCCTGCTTTGATTGTCTGACATACACTTTACTAGACTGATGACACACACATAAGGTACCACTTTCCATATTATATCGTTCGGGATTTCCAGTCCCCTATTGTTAGTCAGTCGATAAAGAAATAACCTAATCGAAAAGAAAATAAAATCAATTCACTTCACCAGAAATCCTATATCGGTCTGACAATAAAATCTCGGCGGGATTGAAAAAATAACATACAATGGGCGAGAATTCTAAAATTTTTCTCTATTAAAAAGTTACTTGAATGAATTCAATATTGAATATCCACCATAGTATGTACTGGAGTATAATAGTGTGAGCTGATTTCTAATTTTCTGCCAACTTTTGATGAGAAGAAAGAAATGATGTTTTCATGAATGCTGAATAAGAGTACCCACTCCCGTCAAAAAACATCTGCAGAAAAAGAAAAAGTGATAATGGTATTTTGTTAGTTGGATTATGTAGACATGAAATTGGTTGGAATTAGCTTTGTTTTATTTTTGCAGATGTTTAGCCTCGTTGGGAAGTAGTTGGAATGTTGTGAAAAATAGATGGAATTGAAATGAGTTTGATGTCTGCATGATTGATTTATTTGAAGTGTAAAATAAATGAGATAGGGAGAAAGAAATTGAAAAAGGGGAGAACACGCGGTGCGAACCTCCGTTCTCCTGCCACCAATCGATGACACGGAACAGCTCGACCACATCGCTACTGCTGGAATCGATGATGAAAATCAACGTTCATATAGCAAGAAATTTCCATAACTCTGCCATCCCTAAAGAGCTTCAAAAATTCAAATCTTTCACCCTTTTATTCTTTCTCTCTGGAAATAATTCATTCCACCACTATTGTGATAAAAAAAAATCCAAGAAAATTAATTCCAATTCAATTTCATAACATTCCATATCAACTTCAGGCCAGTGTTCCCAATTTACAGCTTTTTGATCTAAATCTGGACATTTCTGCTCGAGTCTACATATCACCGATTGCTATTTACATCATTCTCAAGAAAATAACTCCGATTTCTGAACGGTTAAACACAATTACAATTAATTAGAATTTCTTGTGATTTCATCTATAAAAATAGTGATGGAATGATTTATTTCCGGAGAGAAAGAATAAAAGGGTGAAAGATTTGAATTTATGAAGCTTTTTAGGGATGGCAGAGTTATGGAAATTTCTCCCTATATGAACGTTGATTTTCATCATCGATTCCAGCAGTAGCGATGTGGTCGAGCTGTTCCGTGTCATCGATTGGTGGCAGGAGAACGGAGGTTCGCGCCGCGTGTTCTCCCCTTTTTCAATTTCTTTCTCCCTATCTCATTTATTTTACACATCAAATAAATCAATCATGCAGACATCAAACTCATTTCAATTCCATCTATTTTTCTCAACATTTCAACTACTTCCCAACGAGGCTAAACATCTGCAAAAATAAAACAAAGCTAATTCCAACCAATTTCATGTCTACATAATCCAACCAACAAAATACCATCATCACCTTTCCTTTTTCTGCAGATGTTTTTTGACGGGAGTAGGTACTTTTATTCAGCATTCATGAAAACATAATTTCTTTCTTCTCATCAAAAGTTGGCAGAAAATTAAAAATCAGCTCTCACTATTATCCTCCAGTACATAGTATGGTGGATATTCAATATTGAATTCATTCAAGTAACTTTTTGATTGATAAATATTTTAGAATTATACCCCATTGCATGTTTCGTTCAATCCTGTTGAGATTTTATTGTCAGACTGATTTAGGATTTCTGGTGACATGAATTGATTTTATTTTCTTTTCGATTAGGTTATTTGTTTATCGACTAACAATAGGGGACTGGAAATCCTGAACAATATAATCTGGCAAGTGGTAACTCATGTGCGTGTCATCAGTCTAGTAAAGTGTATGTCAGACAATCAAAGCAGGGTTGCAATAGTGTTTGGTAAATCTATTTGGATTACTGTGACATACAAATAAACATGTGCACCAAAATCAAAATGATAAAAGTAATGACGTTGGTATTTTTATAGTGTCTCTCTGAATTTTTTTGAGATGAAATATTATTATTATTATCCGGATTATCTTCATCTTGGTTGTTTTTCAAAACAACATCTGCAGGAAAAGAAAAAGTGATAATGGTATTCTGTTAGGTGGATATTGTAGACCTGAAATTGGTTGGAATTAGCTTTGTTTTATTTTTGCAGATGTTTAGCCTCGTTGGGAAGTAGTTGAAATGCTGTGAAAAATAGATGGAATTGAAATGAATTTGATGCATGCATAATTGATTTATTTGAGGTGTAAAATAGATGAGATTGGGAGAAAGAAATTGAAAAAAAGGGAGAACACGCGGCGCGAATTTCCGTTCTCCTGCCATCGACCGAAGACACGGAACCGCTCGACCACGTCGCTAATGCTGAAGTAAATGATGAAAATAAAGGTTCATATAGTGAGAAATTTCCATAACTCTGCTTTCCCTGAAAAGCTTCGAAAATACAAATCTTCCACCACTTTATTTTTTTTCCCAGGAAATAATTTATTCCACCACTATTGTCATAAAAAAAATCACACGAAAATTAATTCTAATACAATTTCCCAACATTCCATATCAACTTCAGGCCAGTGTTCCCAATTTACAGCTTTTTAATCTAAATCTGGACATTTCTGCTCGAGTCTACACATCACCGATTGCTATTTACATCATTCTCAAGAAAATAACTCCAATTTCTGAACGGTTAAACACAATTACAATTATTTGCAGCATTGATGTCATGTATTTTACAGATAAGTATATAGAAATCTCAGCAACCAGATCATTTTAGGAGTTTTTTCCTTGCAAAAATCAATTTGTACAGCTGGATATCTATTTAGTAAACAGTTAAAGAAACTGCAACAAGTGCCCGTAAATACCTTTTTTTCTTAACTTATTGTTTTCATCACAATTGATTTAACAAACTTTTTCTTTCTTCAAGAAATCTTGGAAGCTTTTTAAAACTTATCGACAATCGGTTTACAATATAAAGTTTTTCTCGCAGTGATGGAAATGTCTCTTTTCTTCCGGCTTAATTAAATATCCAAGAATATTACATCGTATCTCAAAAATGTCAAGTAAAAATGATAGTAATTCAAAATTGTTTTCCCATCTAAAAAAAACTAGAATCCTGTGGTTGTCGATATATCTATGTAAAATCTGTGCAATCTATTTGGTAAATGTTACTGATAATTTTAATTGTGTTTAACCGTTCAGAAATCGGAGTTATTTTCTTGAGAATGATGTAAATAGCAATCGGTGATATGTAGACTCGAGCAGAAATGTCCAGATTTAGATTAAAAAGCTGTAAATTGGGAACACTGGCCTGAAGTTGATATGGAATGTTGGGAAATTGTATTAGAATTAATTTTCTTGTGATTTTTTTTTATGACGATAGTGGTGGAATGAATTATTTCTTGAAAGAAAGAATAAAGTGGTGGAAGATTTGTATTTTTGAAGCTTTTCAGGGAAAGCAGAGTTATGGAAATTTCTCACTATATGAATCTTTATTTTCATTGCCTAATCAGCAGTAGCGACGTGGTCGAGCGGTTCCGTGTCTTCGGTCGAAGGTAGGAGAATGGAGGTTCGCGCCGCGTGTTCTCCCCTTTTTTTCAATTTCTTTCTCCCTATCTCATTTATTTTACACATCAAATAAATCAATCATGCAGACATCAAACTCATTTCAATTCCATCTATTTTTCCTGACATTTCAACTTCTTCCCAACGAGGCTAAACATCTGCAAAAATAAAACAAAGCTAATTCCAACCAATTTCATGTCTACATAATCCAACTAACAAAATACGAATTGTCACTTTTTCTTATTCTGCAGATGTTTTTTGATGGGAGTGGGTACTTTAATTCAGCATTCATGAAAACATCACTTCTTTCTTCTCATCAAAAGTTGGCAGAAAATTAGAAATCAGCTCACACTATTATACTCCAGTACATACTATGATGGATATTCAATATTGAATTCATTCAAGTAACTTTTTAATAGAGAAAAATTTTAGAATTCTCGCCCATTGTATGTTATTTTTTCAATCCCGCCGAGATTTTATTGTCAGACCGATATAGGATTTCTGGCAACATGAATTGATTTTATTTTCTTTTCGATTAGGTTATTTGTTTATCGACTGACTAACAATGGGGGATTGGAAATCCTGAACTATATAATCTGGCAAGTGGTACCTTATGTGTGTGTCATCAGTCTAGTAAAGTGTATGTCAGACATTCAAAGCAGGGTTGCAATAGTGTTTGGTAAGTCTATTTGGAATACTTTGACAAACAATTAAACATCTGCACAAAAAGAAAGTGACAATATTATTTCATAGTTCAATTATATACACACGAAATTCATTAGATTTAGTTTAATTTTATTTTCCAAATATTTAGTTCTACATGGAAGTTAGGAAAAATAAATATAGTTGTAATGAATTTGATGGGCATATAATTGATTTATTTTACCTCTAAAATAGATGAGATTGGGAGAAAGAAAATGAAAAAGGGGAGAACACGCGGCGCGAACCTTCGTTCTCCTGCCATCGACTGATGACACGGAATCGCTCGACCACATTGCTACTGCTAAAATATTCAATTAAAATAAAGATTGATATAGCGAGCAATTTCCATAACTCTGCCATTCCTGAAAAGCTTTTGAAAATTCAAATCTCTCACTACCTTATTCTTTCTCTCAAGAAATGATATATTCCAATATAATAGCGATAAAAAATTATTACGGGTGAAATCGATCAATTATATGCATTTTAAATTTGCTTCAACTATTCCTATTTTTCCTAATTTCCATGTAGAACTAAACATTAGGAAAAGAAAATGAAACTAAAAGTTACTAATTTTATGTGTACATAATCGAACTTTAAAAATAATATTGTCACTTTTTTTCTGGTGCAGATGTCTATTTGTCTATCAAGATATACAATATGCCCATATTTGATGGAAAGATTATCCTCCGGAGAAATTCTGCCATTATGAAAAATGTTCCTGAAATTATTTTGCAACTGATCTTGGATGTCTAGTTAAGTTATTTCAACTCACTGAAAGACCCTCTGGTCTGTTCATTTGGTTTCATTAGTCAATTTGAAAACTCCTTTGAAACCTTATGACGGAACCATGATTAAATACATGTTTTATTCTCACACCGTCTCACATCAGCTGAATTTTTTCAATTAAAAAGTAACAATGCTAAATAATTGAAGACGAAGAAGAATATTTATCAGGGGTATTTTTGATAGTTCATCAGGAGCTTTTTGTTTTCAAGAAGGTTTGGTTGAGTCCCATCTATTTCCTTTTTCGTTTGTTTAACTAACTAATTGAAAGAGTCATTTTAGGCTGGATTCTTTGCACAACCCTGATAAAACCTTTCAAGGGTTTATGATTCCTTCAAGGGAAGGTTTCTAAACTTCAATTAAACATTTATACAACTTATTTCTTTTCTTTTTTTCGCTTGTGACTAAGGTGGCAATCTTGAAACTTTCAAAGAAAGGAGCATGCTTTTATCTTGGGTTCCCAACCTAGGGTCCTCAGATCCTTGGGAGCTCACAAAAGGGGGCATTATTTCCTAATTCCCAAAAAGGACGATGTTGTAGACTGAAAAGGAGGACTTGGGCTGATTGTCTTTCTTGGATGTGTTCTTAATGATGAGTTGTAAAATATATAAAAGTTTTATAAAAAATATACCAAATACTTAGAAGAATTCTTGGTGTCACTTAAATATATGATTGCGATTTTGTAGTAATTTTTGTAAAATTACACAAAAAAAATTTTTCCGAACCGAATCAGCCTTCAGTAGACTGACCGACCCTCTCACACTTGTTGACAACGTGACTCTAAACTGTGACCAATCAGCACTGTTGACAAAGACAACAATATGTGATAAAAATACATTAACAGTTAACAACCGTCAACGTATTTTCATTATACGTAATTGCTGTTGGCTTTCACTTCCCACTAACTTTTGGCTTACACTTTCTTCTGTTCCAAGTATATCAGACGTAATTTGAAAAAGTTTTTCAAGTCTGGTCACAAAAAGGGGGACAGACTAACGTCCGACGTGACGTCACACCAGTTGAAGGACAGCGTGTTCAAAAGCCAGACTGTCCAGCGTGAAGTCGGACGCCTAGCAACTGTACTTGTGACTAAATGTTAAAACAATATTCGACATTAGATGCTCTTTCCATAGAGACTAGATTTCCAGAATGAAGTTTGTAAAAGAAATTTTCCCCTTTTTGTGATTGACACAAAATGAAAACATGGCTTTTCTCTTTTCAATGGTATAAAAATTAACTCAGTGACACACAGCTTGTAAATATTGCTCATTTAATCGCCATGATTACGGCAGTAAATATGACTTGAAACAATAAATCAACAAGCACTGGGGTGTATCTACAGAAAATAGCGCTTGTGACAAGCACAGATATTAAATGTGCCTATCCAGACACGGTGACACCCACCTTTTAGATAATTCTACTGTAATATCAGCTCAAAAATACAAGTTGAGTTCAATAATCTTTTAATTAACAAATTATAACACTTGTAGTGCCCACCTTTCCAGCTAAAGAAAATTATTCATATACGGAGTTATCTGCCCTTTGGAAAGGATCTACTTCTAACCCCTATATCTCTGTAGAAACGGTAAATTCCTTGTTCCCCTTTTTGACGTCACAGAGAACTGCCAATCAGATAGCAGATTCTTATCTTTACGATATTTAAACTGTGGCGGTAAATCTCTCTCTTTGTGTTCCGACGGCCTCGTGGTAAGCTCGTCTCTTCTCCCTTTCTCTCTTAAGTTAGGATAGTTAGTATAGTTTTTATACATACTTTGTTCTTACACACGCATCATCACATCTTCATCTCAAGAACACGCTACTTACCAGGATTCATCTGCTAAGATCAATTCTGGGTTATTTACGTGTTAGGGGGCTAATATATTAGCAACCTTAAATCTGGCTCCCCGACATGACAGACTGAATGAAAATTACAGCTAATCTGACCTTGAGGTCGCAAATGCTAACAAGTTTATGATGTACACAAAGTCAGTTTTTTTTTCTGTTTTTCCTCTTTCTAGTACTGCTTAGGTAATATCACAGCGTCTACCTTGACCTATGGTGGCTCTCAAACGGAGTGGTTGATTTAGGTGTTTCTCGGGGGTGGGGTCGAATTCTTGAGTCCACTGATGACAATATTTAAACTTTCAAAAATATTTTTCAAAGTTTTAAAGTCTTGTGTTGTCGATTGAGATGATTTTTCTTTACATTTTCTCGAATTTTGAGAATGAGTTTCAGAATCGAAAAATCATGTTTAAGTTGGCAACTCTCGAGTATGAAAGTATTAGTTTGAAATTGCTAAATGTTCTCTTGCAGCTGGTGATGAAAACAGTGATCAGAGGTGCCGGCAGCAATTTTTGGCTGCTTCTCAGGAAAAGGCATTTTACAACAGATATTTCTATTATGTGATTGCACGGTTATGGCAGACGAGCAGAGAATGGTTCCGAACCTGGGACCGCTGACCCTTAAGGATGCACAAAGTTATTACAACTATAATAGCGCTCAAAATTGAAGCCTGGAAATTATGGCTATGTTTCATTGACAGAAGAACAACAGATACTACCCTTTAATCTTGAACAAAAGGTTGCAAAAGGCTGGACAAGGAAACTAGGATAGTGTCCTAAAATTAAACTTTAAAAAGAAGATATTTAATTATCGCAAAATGTTTTGAAAGAATGCTAAAATAGTGCATGGTAGATGCTGGGGAAAACTCTCCTTTTTTTTTCCCCTTATATTGTACCTGAAATGATTCAACTTTTTATGCAAAAATAGCTTATAGCGTATTCACTTCCGGGCCCAACTAGAATTTGACTGGACTATGTATCCATTTTTTAATAAAATTTCAAGTGTTCAGAATATTCTGATTTCATTTGTTCCATAATAGATTAAAAGCAGCACCAATTAATCCTGTCTGTCGAGAAGTTATTTCCTTTGCGAAATATAGACAAAATGTTTAAATGTACTTATTCCAAACAATCATTGAATTTTAAAAAATGTTGTTTTATGTGCTATTTTTTTCTTAGAACGAACAAATTTCCAGATGATCGTTGAGTCTGATGGATTGACATTTCAAATGTTTCAAGGAGAACTGGGACTTGAAAAAAAAACGAATCAAGATCAACAAATTTTTTTCAAGTCAAAAGGACTTTTGAATGAGATTCTGAAGACAAACCATGGAATATCGGTTATTATTGGGATAGGGTTTGCAAAAAAAGGAAGTGACTAGTGCAGCCACAATTATTTATGTTGTTGCTACCAATCAATTACGGAACAAATGCAAGCAGAAAACTTGGTCATTTGAAACAGTATTCTATTAAATTTCACTTCAAACGACATCATCATCAGTCTTTTATCGTCCGTCGTTGGACATAGACTTTCATCAGGATTCGCCACACCTCTCTATCATGGGCGTCTCGGGGCCAATATTTCCCGAACGTGTCTAATTCGTCTTGCCATCTCATATTCTGCCAGCTTCTGTTCCGTATTTGGTCTCAGGGGATCTATGTGATGATAACCACTGTTTGTCTGCCATTCTTGCAACATGGCCAGCCCATTGCCATTTGAGTTTCCTAATGGTTTCTACGATGTCTCAGACCTCTATTTTCCTCGAATATACTGTGCTGTCTTGAGGTCTCTCCATGTGATATTGAGCATGATTCACCCAGTTTGTGGGTCACTCTCTTGGTAGGATCCATGTTTTAGCTCCATGGGTGACTATCGGGAGGATGCATAGGTTGTATACTACCCATAGTTCGCACAAAGGATATAACTTAGGGCTATTGTTTAGGGTCAGGTTTAGTGTTTAGGGTTGCAATATATTTAACAACAAAAAAGATTTAGAAGTTTTCCTATTTGATACACTAAATGAATATATAGTTGAAATTGGTTAAGGTTTGTTTCTGGTTCGTGATATCAAAGGGGGGTAACTGATCACTCATCTACTGCTGCTATCATCATCATCATCATCATCATCGTCATCATTATCATCATCAGTTCCATGTTTTAGCCCCATAAGTGACTATTGGGAGTATGCATTGGTTGTATACTCTTCTTTGGGGGATTATTGAGATGGTCTGGTTTTTGAAGGTTGAGCTTGCTCTGCCAAAGGTTTGTCATCCGAGGGTGATTCTTCGATTCATTTCCTCTTCCTTTTGGGGTTTCATAGAGATTTGTTGCCCTAGGTAGATTTAGTGGTCTCCTTTCCCCAGTTTTGCATCTTCGATTTTGACAGTTATATCCTTATTCTCAATGTGATTGTTGCACATGACTTACCTTCCAGCTCTAAAAAAGGGTAAGATAAGGTGATACCAGCTCACGCAAAATCTTCACAACCTGCCACGAGATGATCTTCCGAAACCTTGACTGAGAGAATACTGCAATCGAAATAGACGGCGAATATCTAAGCAACCTAAGATTTGCAGACGACATCGTACTTTTCGCAGAGAACCTATACGACCTTCAATTAATGCTAGATGTATTAAACGAAGAGAGCCAAAAAGTTGGCTACTGACGTATTAACGAATGAATAAAAGCAGAAAACTTGACCATTTAAAACTGTTTTTTATTAAATATAATCATAAAAGATATAATTTAGGGTTAGGGTTATATTTGGGGTCAGGGTTGGTGCTGCTTGTTACAAAAAAACTTTTAAACGTTTTTTGTTTTTTTGTTTTTTTTTTGTTTTTTTCATTATTATAAAATTGAAAAGAATATCCACAAGCAACTAATAACAAAAATTCATTTAGCAACCATAAAACTAAAGCTAACCTTAAAATCAAATTATTTCCTTTATGATTAAACTTATCAAAATGCAGTTTTAAATGGTCAAGTTTTCTGCTTTTATTTGACCCTTAACTAGCAGCAGCCAGCTTCATTTGTGATTAAAATATTAGATTTTTCTAAAAAAAAAAAAAGAAAAAAAAGACTCACGGCCAGTGCTGTATTTACATACAGGCTAAGCCGACTGCGGTCGAAGGCCTCGTAATCTAAAGAGGGTTTCACAATAAGCATCAAACGAGGTTCATTTTTGTAAAGCGATAATGAAACAAGTATAATATTTTCTACGATGAGTCTTCTTTTTTTTTTTGTCAATTGATCTTAATACTTGTAAAATATTGCGATATTGAAATACTCTGCAAATATCTCTTTCAATAAAAATCGTAGATGACCATTTTTGGCATTCTTTCGAAGCCAATTTGTTTTTTTTAATCACGAAATTCCAATCATGACATTACCAGCTGGTAAAAAAACCTGATCAGTGTTTTTTCAATGGCGTCATACCTTTAAATGACTGTACATCTCTTCATGACAACACTTTCTTTCCTGTTGCGGTTGTTTAACATAACTGGGACCGTCCGACCAACATCCAGACCAACTTGCCGACTGAAAAGCATCTAATACAGATGCGTGGACGCTTATAAAATAAAATTTTTAAAAAGACACTATTATTCTTCATAAAAGATTTTCATATATTTCTCTGATCCCAAATAAACTCACACTGGACTAAAACGGGTCCTTCGATGGCCACCCACTTTGCCATAACCCAGATTGTCTCAAACGAGAATGTCTAAACCAAGATTATTCAAATAATATTTTATTATGATAAGTACTAAATATAATCTTGTCAACGATTTTGTTTTAAAATATTGGAATTTGCAGAAAAGATAAAATATTTCTTTAAAATTCTCACACAGTATCTTATATTGTTAAGACACTGCAGATTGCAGGATAAATGATATGATTTTTTTTTAAGAAGTTTGTTTTCGTTATATTTTTGCTGATAATTAAAGAT
This sequence comes from Thysanoteuthis rhombus, assembly GCA_963457665.1. Taxonomy (NCBI): domain Eukaryota; kingdom Metazoa; phylum Mollusca; class Cephalopoda; order Oegopsida; family Thysanoteuthidae; genus Thysanoteuthis; species Thysanoteuthis major. Next base: position 8,435,298 of record OY735206.1, on the reverse strand, counting down.
TTTTGTAATTTTTTACCCTTAATTTCGGAACGCATGTCATAATTTGGAATTATATCGGTAAACAGATGTAGACTGCAAGCAATCTGTTTTTATCCGCCAGCTAGGAGTAGCTTCCCTTTATTACAGAAAATTAGGCGGCTATAGCTCTAACCATCCTTAAGTTATGCGATTATAAACGAACTAATAGATGAATGATAATAAGATATGATTCTCCAAATGTATTTTAACGAAAACGAATGGCAAATGGTATCAGCAAGACGACGTATTCCAATTTTTGAGACCTTCGTCAGCAACATGTGGGTCCTATCAATTAAGGCACATTGGTTAAGACCATTAGTTAATCTGTTATTCCGTCTGTAACATACTTTTCTGAGAATCTATTCCATGTTTTTTTGCTTCTAAAACTCTGTAACAAACAAGTATCTTGAAGTAGGGAAGAGTGACAGAGCCCAACTTTGGAAAAACAATTAATTTTGACCCTTTCGACTCAAATAAGGACAAATATGACCCCAAAAGATATTTTTTGCTCATGTGATAAAATCTTGTCATTAACCTCATGGCTTACCCCAGAAAAGTTCTTGTCCGCAGGTTTTTTGTTCTGGTTTGGATCCTTATACTTTTGGATTATAGGTGTGTCTCAGTTATCAGGGAGTACACTTGGAATATCTTTGTTGCATGTCCATATACTAATTTGGGAAACCATTCTGAAGGGGACCTCATTGTGCATCTAAGAACAGATACTCTCTGGGTCACTCAGTCGGCAGTCGGGCACCATTGAATAAGCTTACGTACTGTTTTACCGTCGTATTCACAATGACCTAGCCTCTTCGTTCTCCACAAGTCGTGTAAGATTTTTCTTTTGGCAAAACATCGCATCATCCAGACTTGTCAACCCTCCCTCTACGGTTAAGATTTAGTTCTCTGTGAATTCTGGCCCTCCCCCCCCCAAGATTTCAGATCGTGGACGATATTAAGGAGAACGTGACAAGGACTTTGCAGACCGTTTTTAAAAGTGGATGGGATGCTTGGAAAAATATATGGGGTTCCCGGGGAGTACTTTGAAAGGACTAAGGTTTCACTGTTGCGCGTAAGCTATTTTTTTCGTTAATATCAAATGGCAGGATACTCCTGGACAGATACCGAATTTATAGGAACCACACCCGTTTGGCTTCAGATTAAAAAAGGTAAGATTAAAAAGTTGAACTCCAAAAAGTTAAAAAGCTTAAAATTAAAAAGTTGATCTCCGAATCAAAAAAGTTAAACTTCAAATTCAAAAAGTTGGATTTCAATTTAAAAGAGTTGATACAGTATGAGTTTATAAGTGTGAAGAGATATGGTATAGGTTCACGAACATGAACTGACGAACCATATAATCACAAAGACGGATAATTAGAAACTAAAACAAGCAAATTTCCACCGAGTCAAAGGCCTTCTTGAAGTCTACAAATGCTATAGCAAGTGGCATTTTACATTCTGCTGCTTTCTCTTTTGGTTGATTTACCGAATAGAGGCGGCAAATGGTTGAGTAGCTTCTTCTGAAGCCAGCTTGTTCCCATAATTGGTTTTCATCTACATTTTTAGTGATTCAGTTGGTGATCACTTTGGTGAAAAGTTTGTAGATGCAGTTGAGTAAGCGTTTTGGCCTGTGGTTGTTGAGACCTTTTAAGTCTCCCCCCCCCCTTTTTTATAGAAAAGCATAATGATTGCAGTGTTCCAGTTTTCTGGGACTTTACTTAGTATGAGACATAAGTTGAATAGGGTAGCTAGCTCACTAGTAATCCACAAGATTATTGATACTATCATTCAACAAGGCGTAAGCCCTGTATATGTCAGGGTATTGCTACATATCTACCGATACATCTGTTCCTTCATCAGGCTACATAAAGACTCGGACCCCGATCAGCTCGAAAAAAGCACAAGACAAGGAGATATCAGCTCACCCAAACTCTTCACAGGCTCTTCACGGGCTGCCTGGAGATGATCTTCCGGAACCTAAACTGGGAAAATGAAGGAATCCGAATAGACGCCTAAAACCTAAGCAACCTCAGATTTGCAGACGACACCGTCCTTTTTGCTGAGAATCTTCATGTTGACGCATCGTCCCCTGTTCGGACATGTTATTGTGACAAGATTGGAGCAAACTGCTATCGTACATGATTGTATGTGTTTCATACTCATTAAGGGCGTAATCGCAATCATTACATTATCGATTGCTCCCCAGAGATAGTGCAATCTGCACTCCAGATGGTGGTGAAGTGTCAAATATTTCTACTATCCAGCGCTTAGTAGCAGCTTTCACGACGATTCGGTACGATTTGTACGATTATCGCCCACTTTAAGAAGTACTGAATTTGACTTCGAAATTACTTTTTAAATTGAAGTTCAATCTTTCTGAATTGAAGTTCAACATTTTGAAACTCATCTCCTTCAAACTGAAGCTAAAAATGTGTAGTAAAATCTACGATACTCGTGATGCTCAAATATCAATTGAAAATATTTTAGAACTAGTGAAGAAAATTCACAGACACATTTGAATTTCTATGAGATGTTTTTTAAGAAATGAAAAATAGGGAATTCGTTTCAGTAGTAGCCTGTGGTTTTCAATAGTGGGTAGTAGATATTTCACCAGAAAAACTGATACATTCGAATGGATGAATCCAATGTTACGGACAAAAAAATCACACTGATCATTATATAAGTAAATCAACTTTGCATAAGTTAATATCACACTAAGAAAATCACGTTATTCGTTAAGTAGATTCAGACACTATACAATTTCTAAAAAAATAAGTGTTTGAAATTCTGCGATACAGTATTGTCATTACACCATGGATTATGAAGACGAATATTTTCATCTTATCTCTTGTTGCTTTGATCACTACGTTTCAGCAGGTGCATTCTCCAGGCTTCTTCGTCATCGGAAGTTTTAAATGAAGTCTTGTGATCGTGAATGCCTTGAACTGAAACCTTTACGCCACAAACCAACCTTTTAACTTTTTTCAGATTTTCTTTTATTTATCTATTCAATATGTATTTCATGTTTATCCTTATTACATTTATTTGCTTCTATTTTATCTATATTCTATTTATTTTATTTATTAATTTTATATTTACTCGATATTTTATCTTAGAAGTATTAATTTTTATTTCAATCATATATCGACTCCATGTATGTATTGTATATGTATTTATTTTTCATATATATATACATATACATATATATATATATATATATATATATATATATATATATATATATATATATATATATATTTATATTTATATATATATATATATATATATATATATATATATTTATATATATATATATATATATATATATATATATTTATATATATATATATATATTTATATTTATATATATATATATATATATATATATATATATATATATATGTATATGTGTGTGTGTGTATGTGTGTGTGTGTGTGTGTGTGTGCGTGAGTGTATATACATATATATATAAATTTTATATTTATTCATTTTCATTCAATTTATATTTTATCTATTTATTTTCATTTATTTATTTTATATTTATTTATTTCATAATAATAATAATATTGAATTTATATTGTTCGTTTTATATTAATTTATTCTACGTTTTTTGAATTTTATTTATTGTATTGGTTTAGTCTATATTCATCTTATATATTTTATTTTGTATTCATTTTGCATTTCATTTTATTTATCTATTATTTAATTGATTTATTTATATTTGCTGATTTTCAGCGTCCGTTCACCACCAGCCTTCCCTACCACAATAATGCACGTCACCAAGCAACATAAATACGTCTTGTACTTGAAATATCTTTGCCCAATTAGGTGTTATATTACTTGAAATAATTCATTATTATGGCAATCTGAACAGTCTTCTTTACATTGTATTGATGAATAATTCAGGAGCAATGAGAAATCTATAGCTTGTTTGACGCAGTAGAGACAATTCAGCCCGTACGGTGGAAACAGGCAACCCTAACGGTTGGAAGAAGGCGAGCCCCAACTGATATCGTAGCTTTCCTTGTTCAGAGTGGTGTTATCAAGTATGGTTTGGTATTCATAGTTAAACTGCCTTTTAAAATGGCTGTAATTTTTATTGCTAAAAAATGCCATGTACGCGACAATCGTTTAATTGGCGAAATTTTACTTTTTTTCCATAAAATATAAATTAATTTGATAAAAAATTTATTGAATCGAAACAAGGGTTTGAAACAATTATATTTTATAATAAAAAGTGTATGTAATCAAAGTGAAATCAATCTTTTTTCAATTTCGCCAATTACGTAACTTCCCTAATTTGGCGTACTATATACACACACACACAAACACATACATACATACATACATACATACATATATATATATATATATATATATATATATATGTATATATGAGCACTCTCTAAGTGAGGTAACTCGTTCATTGTAAGCTTATGCAATGCTCGTCCAACATGGAATGGAGCACTCTGGTGGATGATGAATATATACGATGAATAGATATATCGCTTAAATTCAGCCTCTCTGAGGGAGGATACCAGCCTCCGGGTCTGAAGCTAAGGTTTCGATCCTGCCCCGTGGTACTGGATGGGATAATGGATAGTCTGTAGCCACACTGAAGAGTTGTAATACAACGAAACAGCTGTCTTTGGATGACACCATATATATATATATATATATATATATATATATATATATATATATATATATATATTCTTTGAGAGAACTATGCATCCTCGGCAAAAAAAAAAAAATATGATCCAATTCAGCACGTTTCAATCTACCAGCATCATTCATTTTTTAGGTCGAATTTTGCATCCGAAAATGATCTAGCCAACAGCCTGTAAACCAGAGACCAGCAGTCAGTCAATGTTTCAAAACTTAGGTGATATTTTTGTCACCGGTGGTTGAGGAGGTGGCCATGAACAAATAATACCCAACCAGCGGACTTTTAAACAGTATCAAATAAAATGATTATCAATACACTAAAACTCTAAAACAAATGATTAATAAAAATTGGACATTTTAATTATTTTTTTCAAATAGTAGGATCTTCGGTTATCATAGATTTTTATGCGATAAATAAAAAAAATAGCCGTATCTCCCCATAAAACGGCTAATTTGGCAACCCCAAATGAGAGAAAAGATCGTAGTTCGAGACTGACCACAAGGCAAGACGAGGTCTTTGGCTTGAGTTGATGTCACTATTTAGGTGAGACTTTCAAAATCATATCTCATACTATAAAGACAAGGAATGGTTGGTCATTTCTTTGTGTCTAAATTTATGTTTTATGGACTCTTAAACGGCTGCACCGGATGAGCAGTCCAGTGGACCCCTAAAGATCAATTTTGCTATTTTCAAATCTAAGGTTGACGGTTGTTCAATATCGGCTGCGAATATGCGGAACTTGACCCCTTGATGAACATATGATACGTGATACTGACCTCTGCTGACTTTAAAAGGTCAATTTAGGGTCAGGTCAATTTTGGTATTTCCAAATCCGAGGGAGACAGTTGCACATTGCGGATTGAAGATATCTGTACCATCCCAGCCACAGTTAGCAGTGTGAAAGAACGCCATTTATTTAAGCTCACTCGATGGAGCTGGCATATTGTCTCACGGGCGTCGTAGAAATCCAAGGGCCACGGAACGATCCAGCATCATAGAGAGTCATCCGATCTCCAACGTCTTCCCCGGGTGGGTGGACCACAGGGCGATGGTAAGAAGGCATGACTTTTACCTTGCCACACCTCTTCGGCTTCGAAATTCTGTTTTGCCTAAATAGGTTGTTTTTCTTCTTGGCTTGAGTGTATTCATACATTAAAGCAGGTGCATCGCTGTGAAGTAATTACTTGCTAGCTAATCTCGTCGCCCTTAATTACTTCATCACCGGCGGCTGCCTTTTAGCGTCCGTCGTTGGACATCGACCTTCCTCACGATCTGTCTGACCTCTCTATCATAGGCGTCACGGAGCCAATGCTTTCAGAACTTGTCTTGCTCCGTCACGTGATCTTATATTTTGTCAGCCACAATGCCGCGTGTGATCTCTGAAGATCCACGTTGTGAATCGTGATGTCCATCGGTTGTCTGACATTCTTGCGATATGGCTAGCCCATTGCCATTTGAGTTTTCTAATGGATTCTATGATATCACTGTCTCCTGTTTTCTCTCTAATATACAGTGCTGTCTTGAGATCTCTCCATGTGATGTCGGGTGTGATTCTCTCCTTTGCACGTTACGTGGTTCTCAGTTTGAGGATCAATCTTTTGGTTAGGTTCCATGTTTCAGCTCCATAGGTGACTGTCGGAAGGATTCATTGGTTGTCGACCCTTCGTTTTAAAACAAATGGGATTTTCTTGTTCTAAAAGGTCGAGCTTGTTCTACAGAAAGCCTCCTTGAGTGATTCTTCGCTTAATTTCTCCTTCTTTTAAGGACCTCATGGAGATTCGTTGTCCGAGCTAGATGTTATGGTCTACTTTTTTCAGGTTTGCATTTTCGATACAGATTTTCGTGTCTTTGTCCTCAATGTGTTTGTTTTACATATTTTATAAAACACTTAGGAAATATTCTGGAAGAACTCCATCTTTAACATTTACCCTTTTGACTAATTAATGAACTACAATAAAAAGCAATTTTGAAACTTTAAAAATTCTACACATTCAAAATGGATTACATTCATCAGAATACTAATCTATAGGATAGATCTGTGAGATATGTTTTTTGATAGCTGTGCTATCGATGATACTGTTTCTCTGCCACAAAATGTGCAATATAAGATTCAGAGGGAATTATTTGAGCATGATTATGACAGACTCTCAGTGGTCTGCGAATCCCACTCTCGTTATCACTGCTAGCGAGTTCAGTTCTCATTGGGTGCCACCAATATTTGGTTTTATGTAGCGCTCATCTAAGCTTAAGTGAATGGGACCCATCGTCAGCAATGCCTGATTCTATCAAGCACAATAATACCCCGATTAGCACTTCCTCGTTTAGCACGGATCAACTATAGCACTATTTTCCACATATTTTCGTAACAAATGTAGTATTGTTAGATTTTAAAAAATATATATATATTTATATATGTGTGTGTGTGTGTGCGTGTGTGTGTGTGTGTGTGTGTGTGTGTGTGTCGTTGTGTTTGTTTTTATCAATACTTATTTCTTGGAAATATATCGTGCTCCATATTTAAAAAAGGGTCAAAATTGATAACAATAATTCAATAAAATAGAGTATGTAATAATCAATTTCGTTATATAGGTCACTACAAAGAGAGAGAGAGGGGGAGTAGAGAGAGAGAGAGAGAGGGAGAGATAAAGAATAAAAATGTACCGAATTCATGATTTAGTCGAACTAGTGTCAACAATTGATATCCCCTTTCCCGCCTAGTATGACCAACGGAATGAGAACAATCCATTCCTGCAGATTAGAATCAAAAGGTTTGGCCTGAAACAAGCTCGTTGCCAAGGTATAGTGGGGGGGGGGGATCCATCTAGTCTGGGACTGCTTAGAAGTGCTCAGCGTTGCTAAGTATTTTCTAAAAAGCAGCAACAACAACAAAAAAAACAAAAAAAAATGCCAAAACCCAACAAAAAAATACTCAAAATGATCAAAAACACGCTAAAAATGGATTTTTAAAAAAGTTCAAAATCCCCAAGTACGAGTGGAGGGTTCAGCGGTTGAAATGCTGTGGCGATAACGACAAATCTGAGGTCACTAATCAGAGTAAATCAATGAATAATACAAACGAAACAGTGATAAAGCGTGCATTGGATATCTTGTAAAATCATCCGAAAGCGCCTTGTCCTCGTAGGCATAGATGTCCACAGTCACTTTTCCAGGGTCGACGATATATTTCAAAAAGGTATATCAGAATGTTATTTGTAAATGAACTAGAGAGTGTAAAGCTCTGTTTTCTCTCAAGTTATCACCTTCACGGTGGCTCTTGTAAAATCCCTAACCTTGCCTTCAAAGAGAAACCTTCAAAACATGGGGTCTGATGTAATTTTTTCTGGGAGGACAAGGGATATATTCTGGGAGTGGGGCAAAAATATATATCCTGATTTCGGTTGTCAGGTAAAGGGCAAGGGAGTGCTTAAGCTGTGACTCATCCTAAGTTGTCACTGTTCATATTGACTCTTGATCCTCTGTAATGTTCCAACTTTAAAACCCCTTCACCGTTGGCGAGAAGGCCTGATCTTGGAAGGACGCGGAAATGCCCTGTTTGTCCGCCCACCCCAGCTGACGCCCAGGCTCATGACGTATTTGAGGATTTCATGAAAAAAACATTTACATTTGAGGCTGCTCATTTCGCCGGGTTCCATTTCATAAATCAGTTTGTATTTTCTTAAACATTATCGACGTAATTCAACTGAACTCGGTTGTCGACATTAACATAAGAAAAGGCTTGACTGAGGCGGCCTCGATTTCAAATTTACATTGAGCGCCGAACGGCTAATTTAACTTTTAAATTCCCCCATCCCCTGAGAAAAAAGGTTTAAGTCAGGAAATATCATTCGATCAGTTTATATCCTACCAATTATTCGGTCGGAGCGTTCATATTGTCATTTATTTTGATCAGCGTTCAGCTCGACTGTGCCGTCAGAAGATAATTGTACGTTTGCAAAATCTGCTTAGAAAGTCGGGATCAGATTTTATATTGATCGATAAAACAGAACAAAGTTAATCGGAATAGAAACCGTCTAAGATACCCCATTCCCGTAGGAACAATCGTTTGGAAACTTTTGAATAATGGCTGCTGGTCAAATTCTACTATTTCTATATTGACGGAAGATGATTACAGCAACTTTTGTATTGTATATATAATAAATCAAAGAATTGTAAAAACATCCTTTTTTTTTCAGAGTAAATGAGATAAGACCTTGTGTATCTGTTAGACAAAATTTGTTAATATGTAAGAATTGTCAGTTTAGTTCAGTCGGTAAGACACCAGCCTATTAATCAGTTGGTCGTGATTTCAGACACGGTAGGGGAATATCAGTTGTATAGACGAACTTATTTATTAGAATGGAATAAGCCCTTGTGTATTTCTCACATAAATTTTGGCGGATATGTCGGTAAGAGACACGATTACCAATTATCTAGTCGTGATTTCAAATCACAATTTTTTTACTCCCCTAAATTTGGTTAGGATTGTTATGGTTCTTGTTAATCTTGTTACGGTAGAAAATCGTCGTCAACTCCAGGTTTGGATTTCAGTTTGACATAATTCTATCATTTCGGAAAAACGTTTTTGTAATATGCAAAATGTCTTAAAAGCATGTATTTATGTATGCACTTACGTATGTATGGTTTATTTTCAAGATTTTTCATGTGTATTTTGTAATTGTATTTGAAGTGTAAACCTAACGTAGGAATCCAGTTTTTTAATATTGTTGGTGTCGTGACGCAACGGAACATGCTGGGTTGCGCCGACATCTTTTTTTTTTACATACGAAACGCCCAACCGAATAATAAAGACTTCTTGAAATGAGACATGATTTATCGCGAAAAGAGACCGGCAAAGACGCAGCAAAAATAAGATAAGAATAAGAAAAAAAATAGAGCCTTCCCAAAATTGGTGTGGACAGGGACTAGATAATACAGGGTTCATTCGTAGAGTTCAGCCTAAGTCAAGAATCAAGTCAAGGCATCAAAGTGAGTCCTGTTTCAAAAAAATTAAATGATGCGTAGTATAAAATAACATGATAATTCTCTACATAAAATGACAAATTACATGCTTGACATAAGCTATTTATCAAAATCATTGCTGAAAGGGGATATCATGTTAATATAACTGTTTTGTTTTTAAAGACCCCGTAACCGTTCCATGGTAAAGATCTGATGATCCCAACAAGAGAGAATTTACAGATAGTACTTTAATGAGAAATTATGAGTAAAACATGAAAGAAAATTACGAAAATTGCATTAACATATGTTGGGAAATAAGTGATTGAAGCGACACAAATAAAAATTGAAAAAGTTTTAAGAATATACATATATTCTTATGTATGTATAATATTCTTATATATAATATTATATTCTTATATATATATATATATATATATATATATATATATATATATATATATATGTATATATATATACATATATATATATATATATATAAATATATATACATATATATATATAAATATATATATATATATATATATATATATATATATATATATATATATATATATATATATATATATATATATATATATTGACCGATTGATTGGATGGATAGATTATGTTTGACATAATGGTGAGCCCACATCATGGAGAAAAAAAATTTTCCTCCAACTCACTGATGATGTGGGTTTCCATCCAACAAAACGTCCGTATATAAATGCCTATTCACCCAATCTGTGTTTTCCTCATTGTCAATAGAAAAAAATTTACCACGTATATATATGTGTGTGTGTGTGTGTGTGTGTGTGTGTGTGTGTGTGTGTGTGTGTGTGTGTGTATGTATGTATGTCCTATTCTGGTACATTATGTTGGTTTTTTTAAGCGTTGATCACTTTATTTTATCAACACATAATCTTTGGAGCATACACCACACAAAAGTTGTAATAATTATTTAACGTAAAAAAAAAAATTGCAAAAAAGAGATTCCGTTTTCACACTCAGTGGATATAGTCTGATTTTTTTTTTCAGTTAAATTAAACTGAAAATTAGTCAAGAACATTAACAAAGACCCAATCTCTTTTTCTTCGTAATTATTTCTATAAAAAATGGCACATCACGTTTTTAAGCGTTGATCCCTTTCGTTATCTGAACACATAATCTTCGGAATATATGCAATACTAAGGTTGTAGTAATCACCCACGTAGAAACAGAATTAGGAGTGGGGTTTGACCCTATCATACCTGAGACTGGTTATTTCAAGGCAACGGCTACAAGAGATTGAATGAAGTGGTTGTATAGCAGGTGAAAAATTCATTCATCAGATCTGTTGAACTTGAAAGTATTTTCGCGTTTGCCGAAGAAATTACGGGTTGGCCTACGGAAGATGAGAGCCAAGTTCTGTAGTCAGGCAAGACGAAATTTAACATGGTCGCGTCTGATGGTGCCAGGTATGTTTGTGAAATATCACCCAACACAACCATTTTGAATTTTGATCCCTCAGACCACAAAACATGGCTCTAATCTTGAAATGGATTACTATCACTCTTCACTATTTCCCAGGGTTAATGAGTTAAAATGAATAACAAATCATTTTTTGCTCGGGAAACTGTTCATTATTATTACCAATGATGTTATGAAAAGGTTCTTGTTATCAAAAAAAGTCAGCCCTAAATACTTTATATCAAATGAATTACACAAATGTAAGAGATATTATAGAAACAATTCGAAGACTTAAATGGCATTGGGCGTCAATCTTGCAAGAATGTCAGACAACTTTTGTACTGTATATATGATAAATAAAAAAATGATTTTTTTTTTTTGAATTAATGTATTTGTTTATTTATTAGAAACATGATAAGCCCGTGAGTATCTCTATGATAAATTATCAATTTAGCTCAGTTAGGAAGACAACCTCTCCCCCTCAGTTGATCGCGAATTCAAATCACGGTAACAGAATGTGAATTTTATACCCTTTAAATTGGTGAGGATTTTTTTAGTTGATTTTGTTCTTGTTACGGTGGAAAAATGAAGTCAACTCTTGTTTGGGAGTCCGACAAAAGGAAAGAAAAAACTGGAATGAGAATAAAGAATTGTTTACGAAATATCGCTGGCAAGTGGTTATGTCACCAACCCGTTGCTCTTGCAAATTGAATTACTCTAAAACAAATAGCAAGTCAACCAGTTGGAAAACAAATGTGAAGGTGTTTAAATACAGAGGTGACAGGCGGACAGATTGTGGGCGAGATTTTTTTTTCAATTTATGTTTGTCGTTTCATTCAATTCTTTTTTTGTTGCCCCTTGTAAGCAACAATTTTCGAAAATGGCCAAAGATTTTGATTGGAGCGTCTCTCTTTCCCTCCCCGGAGAGGCGGATCTTTGAGCGGAAGTCGAAAAACTTGGCCATGTCCCTCTCGTGTTTCTTTGTATCCTGACATTTGGGGTTAAGCGCGGTGAGAAGGCGACCACAGTAAATAAACATCGGATAAATATTGCAATCGAGAGAAAAGACTTTTGAGAAGAAAAAATTACTACCCGCTCCGGACAGTGTTCGTGTTCATCCGACAAGAAGAAGTCCAATAAGTTAAGCAATCTTTCTCTCACTTTACTTATTTCTTTCTTTGTCTGTCACCCCCCCCGCTGTCTTTTTTTTTTTTTTTGCTTTTTCCTCTTTGTTATCCTTCTCTCTTTGTGCACTTTTTTATTGATTTCTTTTCTCTCTCATCTCTGCCCATTTGTGTCTCTTTTACTCTTTTCTCTTTATTTACCCCTCCCTCTGCATCTTTTTAATTCTTTCTTTTTTTTTCCTCTCATCCTATGACTACAAAGATGTTACGGACGAAAACTAGCAATTCTTATTCAAACCCAGCCATTTTCATCGGGGGCCAGATGACCGTGGGAGTGCACATTTTCAATGGGCCACTGACTGGAATAATGATAAATGAATTTGTCTATCTGTTCGTGTTGAATTGGTTAGAGGCTGGAATCTTTAAAGAGCTCTTGAAAGCATCGTTTCAAAATGAAGTTAAGAATGTCTGTTTGTTCTAAACTAACTGTTTATGTAACCAATGATATCACGGATAGGATTTCTTGAACGTAGCCATCAAAACTTAATTCACTCAAATGATTATATCTCCAGTGATACAACACATTCTGGCTGTTGATGAAAGTACAACTGCTGGGTGCATTTGAAATCATTTTACCTTGGTTACCTTTTAGATTTTTTAGAATTGCTACCCACTGATTTTACCGCTACTCCACCTCACTCGAGCTTCATTTAATTCCCTAACAAACAAAGCATTTATGATGATGTGAGAAACATTTGATGATTATTAAGCACTGAATTAATGCAAGTATTGAAGACATTATAGGGTGATTACATGCAGAATGTAAATGCATTCCTGATTATATCATTATAGAAATGCATTAAGATTCTGGAAGAAAGAGATTATCAGTGGTCAGGAATTAATGCAAGCATTATTGACAGAACAAGGTTAATATTTGTATGAAGTGCAATTGATGGGGCGAGGTAACGAGCCCTCTTGCTACAACAGAACAGTAACAGCTTCAAAACCTGTAACAAATAAAGTGGACGACAGAAAGAGGGGTAATCAAATGAAAATAATTGAAATCCACTGTTTAGATGTTTCAGATGCTTTTATCCAGAATTAGATGTGTTGATGTTTTGTCTAGATATCAGAAATTGCTATTTCGATGATTTTTGATAAAAAGATATTCTTTAAGTGTTTTTTGGATACCATTTTAGATGTAAACCTGTCAATAAATGTGGCGTCAGACCTGAAAATAAATTTGACATTTCATTTTAGTGATTTTTCGGTTTGAGTGGGAAAAGGTGATAATCTAACAGCGAAATTAATTGCTTACTGGCCTATTTTAGTAGGTTTTTAAAATGAAACGCAACATTATATTGCTTCATAAAACTACCTTATCAAATTTTTTTGGTAAGAATTGAAATAAAAATTATGCATACATAGCAAAAACTTCTTCAAACAAATTTAAGGTTAAAAACTGCCAAGTAGGTGCTTAATGATCACCGAATGTTTTTCACATCACCATAAATATTTAGTTCGTTAGAGCATAAAATGACGCTTGGGTACAGTTGAGTAGCGGTAAAATCAGTGGGCAGCAATGAAATTCTGAAAACTCTGAAAGATAACTCACGTAAACCGATGTCTAATGCTGTATTTTCAAAGGTTAACTGATGTCACTTAGTGCATCTAGCAACAATTATGCGATCACACCATCATCTACCACTGTTTCAGCACCTAACCTCACCCCAATGTTCTAAAACTGCATATTTTAACGCCTCAACTTGACTAAAAATAACTTATATTGTGTAGATTACATTTATCAAAATAAGTAAGTAAAAACAATCGACAGAAATCCCATAAAATTTTTGTGGATGACGGAAACTTCCGCCATTGGAGTTCCATGGACAACAATTTATATTTTATTGTGATTGATGGCAACTCAGTTCTATCTGTGAGTCAGGGTTTTTATCTTTTAATGGATGACTTGACATGGACAAGGGCTTTTATCTTGGATTATATGACTATTACTCTTCACAACCTTCTGCAGTTGATGGTTAAGCCTCTTTGTGACATTTGGAACATCGTATGTCTGAGTATAATATTAGGTTGTTCGGAAAATAATGTCCGAATTGAAAAGATGTGTAATTCTATTATTTTTGTCTCAAGTCTGGGGCCTTAAATATGCAAACTATTATTTTAAAAGAAAAGGCATGTTTATAAAACAATGGTTAATATCATTTACATGTACACTAGAGAAATATAGAGTATTCTATTGTTTAAATGCATCCTTAATAGCCCGGTAATAATTATTATAAATACAATTGTTTTTCTTTTCGGGCGAACGTACTACTTGACTTCATCTTTTATTTGTGATATTTCAGCCGTATTGGTCAATGCTGTTTTCAAACTAAAAACCGATCTCAGTCAATAATAGAACAACTGTATCGTCAAAAATTGAAGTCATCTTAAAAAAAAAAAACACACCGAAGAATAAATATAATCAGAATAAATTTTATTTATGACATCACAGGGGTTCTCCAATGGAAAATATCTAGAATAGAGCAAAAACATTCTCAGGAATCTGGATGTTATTATTGAACCCGTAAAAATAAGTCCCCCGAAAGGTCCAAAAAGCTTTTTTCCAAAAAATAAAATTCAAAACATTTTCAGAAGTAAACTTCAGGAGTATTGATGCCAATTTTCAAGTCTGTAAACAAAACGGTATGGCCAGGAGCATTGTAACACACAAACAAGAAGCCATGCAAACTGACACAAACATACAAACACACACACACTTGTAAAAAAAGGATAGAACCTTTCGCCATCTTTTATGACTAAGGTTGTTTAGTATTGCAACATAACAAAATTGTGGTATCATAAAATCTCCCATTATTTTCTGAACGATCTGAATCGTCAAAAGGTGATATAACATGATAACGAAATCTTTTCTTCAACTTCAGATTGCATCAATAATGTCTTCTTCCTGTCTCTTGATAATGTTTCTGTCGACAGTCGCTTCCCATTTGATTATAACTCAGGACGGCAAATCCAGTAAGTTTACCTGTCGTCATTATGTCATCGCATTATTATTGCCCCGACTCCTTTCACTGACCACGACATCTTTAGACCGCAGTCCCTGGGTAACGAGAACCCTGCTTTCCTTTTTGCTCATTTCTTCTTCCCTTCATGGGATATTTCTTTATCACACCGTGTAGCTGATTTTACCTACGCAAATTAAACACCTTTTAAGAATTCAGAAGATAATTCAAATCGTTGCTGTCCTCTGTAAAACCTGCGATGTGGTGGCAGGTGTAAGTTGCGATGTGTTGTTGCGTGTGTTTGACAAGACGAGAGGAGATTACGCTAGAGCGGGAAGGGTCGGGACACTCTTAATCAGAAAATAAAAATCACGACAAAATATATATATATATATATATATATATATATATATATATATATTATGGAACTGCCAAATTATGAATGCATATTTCAAACGTGTAGATAAAGCATAACATTTAAAACATTAACAATAAATGAATAAAGGTACAAGTCAAACATTGTGGTCCCTAAGAAGCGCAGTCCCTCCAACAGAATCAGCAGTAATGTTTTACTTTTGTTACCCGTACTTCGATTACCATAGTTTCGGATTACAAAAACTTTTTTTTATTAATTTATTTAAAACAATTGAAGGCGTTATAATGAAATAAATTCCAGAATGAATTCCAGGCTTTATTTATGATTTTTTTTTTTTTTTTTGGAGAAGAAACTATTTTCTAATCATTATATTTTTGTGGAGGGTGGGGCTCTTTTGTCCACCCTATCCGACACTGTAGATAACAACTAAGCCACAAGTTCCGCGCAAATAGCTCCTTTCCAAGAACATCTGCTTTGTGAAATAAACTCAGTTATGAATGTTTTCCCGACGAGGAAAATATTGATCTTTTTAAATCTAGGGCGAACAAGTGTCTTACCCAATGTTAGTCTTTTCAGGTCTCTTATAGTTCTTCATTTTAGTGTTTTTAACTCTTACTACCCAAGTTAAATCTACGAGTGCATTGTTTTTGTTTTGTTTTTAGCCTTTTCAGTCTCCATAATAGACATGTGATGTTCCAGTGTCTCCAACTTCTACAATATCAATCTCAATAAACTATTCTAACATGTGTTCACCGATTTTGATCCAGTGGCAAAAATGAGTCTATTTTTACGAACCCTTCGATATGAAAAATGGCCGAAGGGCCTTGCTTGGGGGTAACCAAAAGAAAAGGAAAATCCTTACTTTTATACGGGACAAAGACATCAGCGAGACCAGCCAGTGAGGACCGAATTCACTACAAAAGTGATAGTTCATGAGACTTGCTTACCGGTCAGTACTTTGTGATGGGGCAGACAAGTAGGAATTCACTAAGCTAAGATTGAAAGCTACAAGTATGGGGTGAGAAGCAAATTCGCTACAGTTGTAATGGCTTGCGGCCCTTGCTTGTGTATCGTTGTTCTTTAGCAAGGTTACCCAAATAGGTATTCATGCAACTTAGAGGCAGAAGTGCATCAGCGCCCAGCTAGGATTGAACTCACTACGTTAATGTATGTATTAGAAACTACAAACATTTTTTATCTTTTTTAATAAAGAACCGTCGAACAAAACTGTCAACGTAAGTTTCTTCAGTTTTGAAGTTGGTCTGGCTGGCTATGTATATATGTATGTACATGTCAAGCGTACAGGCTGTATCAATTGAGCTGGAGGTGTGAAAATATAAACATTTAATCCTTATTGTGTCTAGAAAAAAAGCAGTTATTGTGAAAAAGTGATAGATTTTAATGACTGGTTCAATTTGCAATATAAGGTTAAACTAAATTGATCCCTTAGTTTGTGTCCAGCAGCACTCCCACTTATTTTTTTAAAATTCAGACTTTTTTTAGTGATCACTGTCCAACAAACAAAGTAACTGATTCATTGATCACCCCTTTACCAATATTTTAATTGATCACCCAAAAGATGTTGGTCATGTGACAGTTTCTATTGAGTGACCTACTGGATTTGGGTTTCTTTAAACTTTTTCAATAAACTTTTCTTGCTTACGTACAAGATGATCAAGACATCAGTTTTTTGTTCGTAAACAATAAAAGTAAATTCAAATATTTTTTACAATCCTTGTGTGTGGCTATTAATCAAACTTATATTAGATCTTAGAAAGGTTAAAGAGGTTATCTTTACACATCTTTTTCCTTAAACGATCTCATAATCTGGTGAATTATACAATCTACTCATGTTTCAATTTGTTGTCTGCAGAGGGATGTGAAATCGACAACAAGTTATACCAACCAAACGAGAAATTCCAACTGAATAGACATGGCCGCCAGTACAATTGCACTTGTCATCTGGATTCGAGTGGAACTTACAGCTGCCAACTTGGACAACGTAAGTCCAGATCATTTTTGTCTTGTTTTTAGGGTGCAATGAAACCTCGTTAAAACAGACCCGTTAATCTGGATATCGGATATAACAGACGAAATCTGAGTTAAGAGAGTGACTGGATATATTAGCACCATCATTTTTAGCATAGTATCCTAACTGGACCACTTCAAAATTACTGCTCTCATTACCTCTTAAAAGTAAATGAACTTTCAATGGTTTATAGATTTTCAGAGGTGTCAGATCTTGATTAATCGGACCTAAACTGATATATGCTTTATATGTTAATAATCTCCTATATATATATATATATATATATATATATATATATAGAGAGAGAGAGAGAGAGTGGGAAAGTTTTACAGCTTTAAGTATTAAACACATTTAAAAAGCGTTTTTTTCAAAACTTTTTATTATGTCACTCCAGTCACTTAATTCCCAACATCTAATATGTGTAAATTCTCTCTTGTTGGAATCATCAATTATTCTCCATGTACCCGTTTCAAGGATTTGGGATGTCATTTTATACTACACATTGTTCAATTTTTTTGAAACACTTGGACCTACTTTCGTAGATTACCCCCAAAACGTATTTGACGGTGAGGGATCAACGAGTATAATAACAGACGTGACTCGTTGTTCGTGTCACTTCTATTGAGTGTTCACCTACGTGAATATTAAATCTGTTAGTTTTAATCTCGGACTGCATGCAAACCAGCTTATGATATCAACTTACTAATTACACAGAAAAGCTTCGTCGAGTTGATTTTCTACCAACATATTCAACCGGAGATTTTGACAATTTTCTACCACCAAACTTAAATTTATATATATATATATATATATATATATATATATATATATATATATATATCATGTTCAATGTACAGTTTATAATAACAACTCTCACAGACTTTTCATAAAAAAACGACGTGTGTCAATGAAAACGTTTGTAATTTGAAATCTATCAATTTTTTCGTAATACTCTTTGTGTTATTAATAAGAGAAAAATTGAAGAAAAAGATTTTTCTCTGATGACAGATCCGTCAATTATGGCAGAACCGATAAAATTTTAGTTAAAAACGTAAACATGGCCTTAATCTGCACAGAAAATCTCTGTGAGTACACAAAAGTATTTCTGACTTCATCCCATTTTCTTGCACTTATAACCAACATTGAACTTTCAAAGGAGATACTGAATTATTATAATACGTTTTAAACTGTCTGTAGGACTTGCTAGAGTGTATTCTCTCCAATATTGTACATGTATTCAATATTAACCGCTACCATTGGTTAACTCGGACAATGGATTAAAACAAACATCTCTAATCAATGTTTTGGGGATTTACGGGCCAAGATGAACTAAAAGTAAAACTATGAATATATATGAAATAAGGTAACACTATATTTTACCCATTTATTTTTAATCATATTGAATAGTATTCTCAATTATGAATTATTGGAGCATAAATTCCAATACAATTCTTTAAGCGCTAGATGAAGAATCAATGAAAATGAAGTAGTATTTGAAGTATTTTTAAAGTATCGGATGAACTTAATCATCTAATACAAACTGTTACGTCATTAAGGATTAAGGATAATGAAAACAAATAATTTACCAAAACTATAATTGATAACCCTCTCTCGACTGCAATTGCCATGTTTATATATATATATATATATATATATATATATATATATTAATGCTCCTCTATTCAGGTTTGAGCACTCTTTAAGTGAGGTAACTCATCCACTGTAAGCTTATGCAATGCTCTTCTATAGAAATTGAGCACTCTGATGAATGAGGGATTTCTGTGTAATTTACACATATCGCTTAAATTCAGCTCCTCTGCCTGTCCAATTCCGTAGTCCAGAGGTAGGATATCGGCCTACAGGTCTAAAGTGAAGGTTTCAATTCTGCCTCACGGTACTGGATGGGATAATGGAAAGTCTATAGCCACACTGAAGAGATGTAATACATCGAAACAGCTGTCTGCGTATGACACAACAATATATATATATATATATATATATATATATATTCAAATATATCATTATCAAGACATACTAAGTATTGAAAGGTCAAGTTCATTTGATTTAAGAAAGTTGATATTATTATATCAATATTTTCCCATGATTGATTGATTATATCATCATCTGATCAGACTAAAATATTTTTTTTGAAAAGCTCAATTTGGCTCAATAAATTTACACCTGTATGTTTGTTGAGTGGTCAAACGTTGGTCATTATTTGAAGTATGATGTGAAGCAAATTGATTAATTGAGGTTGTGTAATAATTTTGTCTTTATAGCGACCAACTGCGTCTATAAAGGTTTTACATATATCCCTGGGATGGTGTTCGAGATTACACAGAATCAAGAAACGTTTCTTTGCAGATGCCTAGGACAGGGTTATGGCTATTACAGCTGTAGAAATAAAGGTAAGCCTTTCAGATCACACAATATCAAGGAACTTTTTTTACAAATGTCCCAGACAGGGCTATGTTATTCGTTATTGGAGGACTCTCAAATCCCCGAGGGGGTCGTTATAACGGGAGTTTAGTCTATTTCGAACCAAGGTTGTAAAATTTTTGTTCATAAGATCAAGGTTATTATGAATTGAAATATGTTTTTTTTTATTTAAGTTTCAGAATTCTGTAGGTGACTTTGTTTACCAAGCAAAAAGTATGTCCTGCTGTTGCAGGCTACTCCGATCGCCGAATAATAGTTTGTTTGGTTGTATTGTGAGTTTTATTTCAGTTTCAATCGTACATGAACAGATGTACACATTATAGGCCTTCAAAGTTACTGTGTGCACAAAATCTTGGCGCCCTTGGAAAACAATGCAGAGTGATAAGGCATCAATGATCTCGGATTACAAATAAAAATAAAAAAGTCTCATGATAATTTTTAATGACTAAAGTGATTCTAAGGAAAATACTTGAATGTACTGTCCGAAGTTTTGATGCCAATAGGTATTTATTATCTTTGGCAAAGTACGGTACATGACCATAAATGTGAGGGTCGAACTCAGTTGTGATGATTTGCGAGACCAGTTTGCTAGAGGTTGGCACTCACCCATAAAAAAGTCGTATTTTGTGTATTGCCCACAACGGCCAATCTGGTTTATTTCACAAAGTTATTTGACTCTGTGTAGGATCCACCTAGTGCTGGAGTAAAAATTACCTTCAAACTTCTTCAAATTTATTGTGAGCCTTAATGCAACACATGCAACTGAGAATCGATCCATAATAACCCGCATATCCTCCTCGTTATGATCTTTCATGTCGCGATGTAATTGTCGAAGCACGTTTACAAATCATGGAGGACGGCCCAGCTTACCAAGAATTCGGCACAGTGTCTCTCTATCGACGCTGTTAGAAGCCTTTGTCATCTCAACAAAGACCATACAGAGAAGCACTTATTGCTCGCTATATTTCTCTTGAATTTGTCTCGCAAAAACATCGTTTCCACTGTACTCCTCCCTGCCTTGTAACCAGACTGGGCTTCTGGGCGGAACAAAGGGCAAATATCCGTCACTAAACGATTCAATAAAAGCCTAAACAGGACCTTGCCAACAGATTCTAAAAGAGTAATACCACTCGGATTATTGCGCGCAGATTTAAATTCCTTGTCCCTTTGAATAAGGACCAAAACACTATCAATCGAGTCTTGTGGTTTGGGAGTTTCCACCCAACACTTTTTTATCAGATTAAGTATTAAGATAAAACCCACCCACCTGCAATCTTCAACAGCTCCTGAATACATCTGCTTAATTGCCAAGGACACTTTATCGTTTGCTGGAACGTTATCTGTATTGATGAAGTATATCTCTTTGGATCAAATTATCAATATTCACCGAAGGATCAAAAGGTAAGTCAGTGAATCGTTCCTTCCAGCGCTGTATGCTATTTGTTGGATCTCTGAAGAATGTTTTTCCGTCTTTTGATTCTATGGGAACTACGGAAGATGATTGTGGACCAAAAACCTGTCGTAAAAGACCATAAAAGATTTTGGAGACTTTTTTTTTTTAATCTACAGCACTTTGAACCTCCGTTGCAATATTTGACTACAAATCGTTTTTATTCCACCTCAATTCTCGTTGCATAGGTGTCTTACGCGATTTATATGAATTTTCCGAAGACGATCTATTTTCTAGATTCTTGTCTAAAGGAGACTAGAAAATGAAAGGGTGGCTGATGTACAATCATGCATACACAGCCGATCAGATCCATTAGGAAAAACAGGGAAAAAAAAACTCTTTTGATGATTTTGGTTGACGATTTCAAATATTTAGGCAATTTCTATATTGTTTGTCTTTTCTTCGTAGATATGAATTGCGAAGCGAATGGCATGAAATATCTGCAAGGAAACACTTTTTTCACCCAGAAAAACGGAAAGAAATACAAATGCAAATGTCTTGGGAAAGCCAACCAGAAATGCAAAGAATTGTGTGAGTATTTGCAAAAGCTTTTCGATGCTTGCTTCATTCATATTTCGCCGCTCTTGCCATCGGCGTGGTGTAGAGATTGGTCTCCTTCTCGGATGATTAACAATAATAACCACAGTGATCTCTACTTGATCCCCCTCCGATGTTTGCAGATTTAACCTACTGGATGGGGTACTCACCTGAAAATAAGATTCTAAAAGTGGGATGCATTCCATAAAACTAATTATGCACCACCCAAACAACCACCCAAAAATAAAGTTATTAAATTTCATTTATATTGGTTTTTAAGAGTCAAATATTTTTGGTATCATTTTGAACATTTTCCATAAAGGTGGGCAACAGAAGAGTTTTCCATTTGAAACAACCACCTTGAAAGTTATTATTAGATTATTGTTCTTGTTGTTACAAAATAGAAGAATTACTTGTTTTAAGCCCCTTGATATATTGAAAGCTGCTCATTTTTTTCATGTTGTCTAACTTACAGCGAAAGGGATGCCCACAAAAGATAGATTTGGGGGTCTCGAGAGACAAATCTATAACGGTCATCTATTGTTGCCAAACTCCTGTCAAAATTAGAGTTGTCCTTGTTTTCCCCTCGTGACAAGAACAATCCTCACCAAATTTAGGGTAGTAAACTCTTCACTGTGTGTCTATTCCATCACATTTAACCAAACCTATGAATGAAATCAATATTTCCATAGCGTGATTTGAAATCATTACCAAGTGATTGCTATGCAGCCTTTCTACCAACTTAGCCAAACGGAGAAATCTTACGCATTTGCGATTCTAGTTATCATATAAGTGTTGTGATTTCAAATCATTCAAAGGACCATAGCAGTCAGTGAATAAAAAAATCCAACAAATTTGATAATTAAGAGTAGCAGTTTCTCTTCCCTTAATAGAAAATCACTACGTGACATTTTGAGTAGTCAACCTTATTAGTTCTTCTCTCCCTATGAGGCATAAAAATAGTTTCCTCACTATAAAGCAACGTTTAGACGCCCCCCACCTCTTTCACCCTTTCTGGCCCTGGTCTTGTTGGCCATCGAACATGTTTGTCCGACCAGAAGCCACCTCGATTTCCCCAAAGAGCCTTTGTGTACCGACCTGTAAATACTAGTTGATTTCCCTTTGCACACATACCATTGAACTTTTACCCCCCCCCCAAGAAAATATACACGAACTCATACATGACAATTAATTAACTTACATTTACTTTTTTACCTCCAGAAACAACACCAAAATATTACTGGGACTTGTATACGAACACACTTAACAAAAATGCTTCCTTGTTTCTTGGTTGTTTAATGTTGAACAAATAACTCATTTCTAAAGGTTGTGTTTCCCACCTTTTATTGCCATGATATTATTTTCACTTACGATCAGGCTGCGTGGAACCAAAATACACAGTGTGTCCTGTGGCCCTGCTTTAATATAAAATATGTCAATCTTCTCACGAGGCCACGCTGAGGAAATATCCCTAACCCATCATATTATGGAAATCATTCGTCACCTCAATTTATATAATACAAATGTTGAACTAATCATCTTCTGTTGGAATAGAAATAGGAGTGGAGTTTGACTTCGTAGCAGTCGGGTTTCTTATTATATATATATATATATATATATATATATATATATATATATATATATATATATATATATATATGTGTGTGTGTGTGTGTGTGTGTGTGTGTGTGAGTGTTTGTGTGCATGTATGTGTATATATATATATATATTATATATATATATATATATATATATATATATATATATATATATATATATATATATATATATATATATATTATTTCTATTTTTGAACAGTTGATGAATGCAGATTTGGGAACTTGACATACATGGACGGTTCAGTCATTAAAATTGAGAAGAATAACAAACACTACAATTGCGTTTGCCATGCCGGACAGGACAATTCGATTCGTTGTCCCGAAATACGTACGTATGAACGGATAAACAATTATTTTATTATTCATTTCATTAGTTGAAGTAAAATATTGATTGGCCCTATGCATTGAAGCACATCTGCCGTATAGGCTCCAAAGCCTCCCAACACATCGTTGTAATGTGCAAGACCACCTGGCTCTTCCAGTATGTTTCGATGGCAATCGTTAGTGGCAACACGATCTCCATACTGACAGCCGGAAATATTACGAATCATTATTATTAATTTTCATTAATATTATTTACTATCAGCCTAATTTTTCAGTTGCTTTTTAGCGCAAGTCTTGCACAGGCTCACAGTGAGCACGACAGTGAGTAGACAGCACGAATCAGAAATAAAGAATAATAACGGTGTGACTCGAACTCACGTTTACATGTGCCGGAAGGAAGTCAGTCTTAAAAAAAAATGGCGCTGCGAGATCGGTGATGAAGGGCAGATTTAGAGGTTTTATTTGGACTACTGCCATCTGTTGTTCACTCATGGCTGTAGTTTGACGTCCCGTGTAACACTCACGATATAGAGCGAATGAAAAATTAAAATAAATGAAGTAAATAGAGGTCAAAAAATTAATAATGATGAAAGATCATGGGTAAATTTTGATTCAAATTCTGGCACAATTGACATGTCTCTGTCATTTGTTTACAGTATCCTCTGATTTTTTAGAAGGAGTCTACTGGAGTACAGATGCTAACTTTCAAGTCCGTAGACAAAACAGTATGGCCAGGAGCGTTGGAACACACAGAGACATGAACAAACGCGTAAACGTACGATCATATGCACATATAAAAAAGGATATAACCCTTCACCACCTTTGATGGCTATGGTTATTCCATGGTAGTCAAAAAATAATAACATTGAAGAATCATGGATATTTCTCATTTTGATTCTAACTCTGGCATAATTACCAAATCACCGTCATTTGCAAACTGAGTCGTCTGGTTCTTTCAGTATTTATTCGAAATTTAAATTGATGGAAACGTGGGTTTGGCGGAGGAGGAAGGGGAGGAGGATACTCTTGAAGACAAAACCATTATTATTATTATTAGCTGCAGCAGCAGCAGCCTTTTAATGTCTGTCGTTGGACATTGACTTTTCCCAAGATTCGCCAGATCTCTATCGCAGGGCGCCAATATCTCCTGAACCTACCTAAATCATCACGCCATCTTGTTTTTTGTTGGCCTCAGTTCCGAATATGGTCCCCGGGGATCTACGTTGTGGGTCTTTTCGTTTGTTTCTACTAAAAAACTATAACTACAACTGTTCACCAAATATTTGTTTGCTAAATAATAGTAAATGATAAGTCGCTATCACTTCCAATTATTGAATCGTTGCGTCAAAATTTGAAGTCATGTAAGAAAAAACCTACCGTCGAATAAACATGACCCGGATAAATTCTATTAATGACATCACTGGTATTTTCGATTGGAAAACATCTAAAATAAATTTTTTTTAAAAACTTACAGAAACATCAAAATAAGCATTTTTAGAAGAGGTGTAGTGGGGTACTGATATCAATTTTCAAGTTTGTTGACAAAACAGTATGGCTAGGAGCACTGGAAGACACAAACATATGAACAAACACACGCATATATTTGAAAAAAAATGATTGAACCTTTGATGGCTAGGGTTGTTCAATCAAGCTGTAACAGCTATAATCATTCAGAAATTATTGGGAACTACGGGAGAGACCCGACACTAGTATATCTCGGAATTTTTGAGATGAGGTATTATTATTATTTCTATTGATATTCGGACCATCCTCATCTTTGTAAGATCAGGATGGTCCGAATATCAATAAAAATAAGACCCGACACTATTTGCAGATCTTTACTTAATCAGGGACAAGGCTACAGACATAGGGCACCCAGTGAGGATGAAACTCACAATAGTAATACGGTTTTGCGGAACAACCATTAAGGAGTCGCTTACGTGAGTTCTAATAAGATTCGAATGCTGATTTTCAAGGTAGGCTGACACATCCCATTTGGGAATCGGTGCAAAATAAACCTTCCTACCGCACATGTGCCGTAATAATCTAAATTCACTACCATTATGTATCGACTTTCACCCGGGTTACATTCTGGTAGTATGGACGCAGCTTGACCAGGACGTTAATTGAAACGCATATTTCGATACATTCTCACGTGCATTTTAATGAAAAAACTATTGAATTTATTCAGATTTACAAAATCTGTATAGATTTCAGATGAAATCTCAGCTTAGACGAAACCTATTTGAAATACACTCGATTTCAGTGGCTGATTCACGGTGAGGTGAAATATACGCGCGCCCACCTTCTCTATGTTTCCTTTCTTATGAACGCTATGAACATATTCAAATTTGGTCTGAACGAAAAAAGGTTTTGGCTTTCATAGAACTGGCGACTTTCGTCGCAGTTAAAAATAAGTCATTAATCTCCGTTGTCTACTTGATAAGCGATAACAATGTAAATGTATTTTCAAACATTCGGACACACAAACAAACTCAATGAACTTATCCCGTTCGTAAGTAGGGGAAGCTCCTGTATATATAAAGCACAACCATAACTGTTAATCCACAGCTGGTGCCCGAAGCAATTTATAAAAGATAAGAAAAAACCAAATGTGATCAATTTCTTAATGGGCCCCAAAATATCAAATCTTCAGTGACATGATAGCTTGCATCAGATTTATGAAAGGTATGTAAACGATAAAAGTATGTAAATTTCATTGATATTAATTTAAATTTGGTCATGCTTGCAACATGAGTAGAATTGGATTTACATGAGGCTCGTGAGACGCACATATTTCGATACATTCTCGCGTGCATTTTAATGAAAAAACGATTGAATTTATTCAGATTTACAAAATTGGTATAGATTTCTGATATAATCTTTGCTTTGATGAAACATATTTGAATTACACTTGAATTCAGTGACATGAAAGGGAACTTTAGCCAAACTTGGATTCATCATTTTTTTAAAATTTTCTGGGTCGGACTTCCTTAAAGGCCCCTCCTTATTGGGAAGGGATACGATTCTCACTCATTCTCAACATTGACATTTGACAAGTATGCCAGTGATATAATTTTATAACTGTCATGAATTGTTTACATCTGCCAACGAAGTTGAAGGAGGTATATGTATCTACTCGTAATTGTTTCCCACAAGATAACTCGAAAAGGTCTCAATGAGTTTTAATGATATTCAGAAAAAAGGTGGGCCATGGGCTAAGGAACAATTGATTACAATTTAGAATGGATCCTGGGTTTGTTTGTTTTTTGTTTTGTTTTTTTCGATTGAGTGATATTTTTTCTTATATTAAGAAGATACCTACCCTGCATATAGCTATATATGAACTGATATCCATTTATTTTATAGTTGTTGTACTGGATTTTACAAGCAAGCTGTATTCACTGTGTGGAAACTGTTAACGTCTTCGGCTATGGAAGACAAGAATGAAAGACTGACTTCCGGAAGTCGATGAAAACTCCACAACAACCTGTAACGCCGGGACAATTCAAAATCTTTCAATTATTTTTTATCAACAAAGAAATTTGTCCATCGATGATTCCACATACCACCTGTAATTACTGCAATGGTTTACTTTCATCACTCTTCTGTGACAGGCTGGGAAGATTCACATTCAAAACGAGGTCGGATGAAAAGAGAACTGACTTCCAGATCGTTTTGTTCTTCGAATTGTAATGACATCATGAGATTTTTTTTATTCCCTGAATGATTTAATTTCAATTGTCAATAAAGTCAGCATAATTGTATATTAAATTAAACCCCCTTCTAAAACATGACGTCACATGACCTGACGGAAACTACCCGATCTAGTCAATTTTTGTATCAATTTTTTCGTTTGGTGGCAGTCATTTTTGATCGGCAACAAATTCATATTTTTGGTAGCAGGGTTTCAATGCTGTGCCGTTTGGTCATAAATTGATAATGTCCATTTTGATTATGTAGAGTTCATCGATGTACGTCCAACACGGACATTGTGAACAATTTCCTTTCTTATGGGGCTATGTATGACTTTTATATCCATTCATTAATGTTCTTTTTCAGCATCTCATGCCTAAATCCTATTGCTTAGAAGGATAAAATAAGAAAATGTGTACAAAATTTCCCCGAAAAATATTGATGGAGAATTTCTCATCGGTTCCAGAGGTACATTTGGTTTTGAAGAAAATTAACTTTCTATTGAAAAAAAATATTCGGCGAGTTTCAATATTTCAATATTTTTGATCGGACCCGAGAGAACTTTCTCAATTCATTTCAGAGTCCCTATGCGTTGATCTTGGCAACGGAACGCAGTCGAAGAAGATGGTCAGCTTGAAGATTGAGGGCCTTTTTTTCAATTGTACGTGCCTCGAAAACAAAAAGGGTTCCTATACGTGTCGGCCAATCTGTAAGTTTAACTTTCCATTATACACTTTCCCGTGAAATAAAAAAAGGTACCAAACGAAACTTGAAATCACGGAAAGTGGAAGCTGAGAGAAAAATATTGGCTTTACGATCGAAACTGCAGATGACGGAAATTTCCGTCATTAAAGTTCTATTAAACTTTCGTTGGAGTTGATGGCAACTCAGTTCTATCTATGAGTCAGATCCTTTATCTTGCAATAAACTGCAATGGACAAGGGCTTTTAACTTGTAATAGAAAACTTTTACACATGGCACCTTCCGCAGTTAATGGATTAAAGAAACAGAAACAGAATTCAATCAATGCGGGTAATGATTCAGTTCAGCCTATTTTTGTATGAAAATGTATTTTTTTAAATAAATTTTGATGTGTTTTGAATTAATATAACCTTCCGGGAGATTTTCATTTTTGAGAAAAAAAATGTTTCAAATTTATGCCTAAATACGGCTATTTAAAAAATATGAACATGATAAATTTTATTTCTATTGATATTTGGACCATCCTCATCTTTGTTGTTTTTCATACAACGTTTCGGCCGTTGCACTCTACGGCCTTCGTCAGGTATCATCTGGTAGATTTGGGGAAGTAACGAACCGAACCCTTTATTTATTCGACGGGGGTATATTGACCGTACTCCCCTCTTAGCATTAGTAGTATTGTCTCACACTAGGATCGAACCTAGAACCATCAGATTACTTTACAGTAATTATGTCTGATGCTGTAACCACTGCGCTATGTGTCCAAATTCCGAGATATACTAATGATAAATTTTTCAAGATAAAGTGGGCAGATGAGAATGTTTTGTGAATGTCTTGTTCCGAGGCGTAACTGAGGGGGTTACAGGCAGGACTATTTGACAATGTCCACCGTCCCCAAAAGCTTCATCAACTGTTGTTCAGCCATTGCGATACTACTAACAAATATCACTAAAATCCCCTCAAATCTCCAGTTACACCTTTTGTCTTCTGTGTGAAAACCAAACCCTAAACAACGGCACTTGGCACGGAGTGCAATATCTGGGAGCACCAAATGCTATTCAAGTAATGATTCAGAAATAGAACTGAATTGCAATCAGTCATAATAAAATGGGAATTCTATTTAATTAGCCAGCGAACTTCAATGACGGAAATTTCCTCATCTTCAGTCGATGGGTATATATATTTTCCCCACTTTAAAGATCGTTTGCGTAACTTGTAAAATTAGTCATTTTGGTTTTAACACCTACTATAACAATGATTTCCTTTCTTCCCTGAACAGCTGAGGGCTGTGTGTACAATGGCACCATCTACACAGCTGGTCAAACATTCGTTTTGAAAAGGAACAATAAAGACCATGTCTGTACTTGTCAAGCAGACGGCGGTGGATTTTATTCATGCAATGAAAAGGGTAAGGAGAAATTCGATCCCTGCTCGTCGATTTCGTTTTCCGTGTGCATAACATTTATACGAATAAAAAGTGTTTTTACAAAAAACGGAAAATACCTGAAGGTATTTCGAACGATCTCCAATCATAAAAAAATATACGAACTTGTCGCAAAATATGCAAAATATGAACTTGTCTCAAAGTAAAGAAAATAGTGCGAACGTTGTGTATGATATAGTCGGACTATTTTCCTCGTCTATGTGTTTATTTGTGTACAACGTTTCTATCGTGTGTACTCCGGCCTTCCTTGGGTGTTCCTAGTTCTAGAATATGTCATCACTTCTGAGACCGCATTTGTGAATTAATGAACACCCAGACGATGAAAATAGTCCGACCGTATCACACACAAAGATCAATACATCCCGTCTAACAAAGTTCAGACAAGACAATTATGCGAACGTTGTTTCACTATTTCAGCGCTGCTAAATATAAAGATCTAGCATTGTTTAATTCCTATACTTCCCTGTTGTAACTGAAGTCAATGAGGTTTTACTTCGTGTGGTGTGGTACCATGAAGCTCTGTATAATCAAGTGCAGGGGGCTCAGGATTTGACCTGAGATCGTAACCAGCGCTCGTTTCTACCCACATTTGCTTCCATGATGTAACTATATGTAGCTATGTAGTCCATTTTCCCGTCTCGTCGGCGTTCTCCACGGAATGGGTAGCGTGATAGAGAATATAACTGTTTCAGACGAGCAGCTTTGAAAGTGTTTGTAGGAATATCTTCTCCCCTACCCTCTTGTTCAATCTTTTTGCAATAATAAGTCACTTTCCGACCCTTTTCTTTTGAAGGACATAAATTTCATGAATGTTTTATTTGTAGTGCTTTTTCCTTCAGTCGACCCATGTAATCGGTCACAGTCATGCCCATTTACTTTGATGTGGTCAGCCATTTGTTCAATTATTGCTTGTTCTATCACTTTGCATATTATTGAAATCAGGCTGACAGGTCGATAGTCGGCTGGGACACACTTGTTACCCTTTTCGTAAACCGGACTCACAACTGCTGAGTCACAACTGCTAAATATGAAGATTTTCTCTTTTCTAGCAATACTTTACTTCCCATACTTCAATGATGTAACTGTATGACCCGATTTCCCGTATCATTGGTGGGCTCGAAGAAACGGGTAGCTCAATAGAGAGTATAACTGGAAAAAAAAAACGAGTAGGATTGAAAATGTCAAAAAACTATAACTTTAATGTTTTTTTTCTCTCCTCTCCAGTGAAAGGTTGTGTATTCCAAGATACTTCCTACAAAGCTGGTCAAGTATTCACAATGAGACAAGGCAATTTGAACCTTTCTTGTATCTGCATGGATAATGAACAGGGAATCTATAAGTGTCAAAGAATGTGTACGTAGTAATAAGTTTATTATTTTCCGGCGATTGCAACCTTTCCCGTTTCAAACTATAGAATGGAAGGCTCTGATGGCGAATTTAAAGTCAAGGAAGCAGACGATAATAACTCTAACCCTAACTTTGAAAATACTGAATTTAACACTAAATACACTGACACTTGCTCTTGAAAAACCAACCCTAAAAACACTAACCTCACAGCGGGAGAAGCGGCCATTATGAAATGGGGAAGGTGACAATAGCCTTTTTTTCCAGCTATCTGGATTCCAGGAAAGATGCTACATAGAAAATCAAATCTGGTTTTTATATATAAAGTATATCCCGGCATCGAAGATGCTATTTTTTCCTAAGGCAAGTCTTGCTATTTGACCCTGCATTTCAAAAGCCAAAGGTCACTTTTTTCATTGGCTTATAAGGAACAGTCAACCATAATTCTCAACATCATTGTTTTTTAAATTCAGTCCATTTTAGTGATCATTTCCTGGTTTCTGACGCACTCATTTTTCTGAACAGATTAAACATGAAGTGTAAAGCCAGTCGAAAGTGTATTTCATATTCGGCTGATTTCCAGCAAAATCAAATTCTCTTTCTCACGATCAATTGTAAAAGAGAATGCGCGTATGTTCAAGTGGGTAAGCAGTGCCCTTACACTGGCTACGATTTCAGTCGTCTCTGCTTTGGTTTCACGTATCACATTACTCGGTCCGTTTGTGATAGGTGAAATAGACATAGATGCTACAAGCATCCGGGGTAGCATCACTCACTTCACTCAGCACTATCCCACCCGTATGTAAGGGAAGAGATAGATACATGCCTTTCCCAAGTGCGTTGGTGTGAAGTGAACCCAGACTGTCACAACCGGAGTTTGAACTCAACGCGCCGTCCAATCTCCATTCCACTCACAGCCCCTGTACAAGTTAAAGTTCATTTTACGACCGAACATCGGTTAAGCAACATCGAGTTGGTCGGTCATTGGATGGGCGACCATCTGGAAATACCAGGTGTCGCAACCATGGCGATTCTTTCGGATTCTCCTGAGGAGGACACCGATCTCCATACTACGCTCTATAACACCAACGCGGGCAAGAAGAAATGAATGAATGACTACGACTTGAAAAATCCATTATTATCAGGGGGCAATTTTTCATGGCTGACAGTCAACGATGCGGGGGCGGAACACATACCCAATATCTTTCCATTTCGGCTTAGGTCATTCAGAAAAAAATGGCTTTACACTGTCTCCGGTTTCAGGTTCTTTGGAAATTTTAAATTCAAATGCGAAATTCTGTTTCAATTATCGCTTAGAACACGTGTCGCCAATGCATGACATGAATATATATGTATATGAATATACATATATATATATATATATATATATATTATAAATATAAGGGTTTCATTATAAATATATATATTTAATGTTATGAATCCCACCTGACCTACTGGCTTTCAAGAAACGGTGTCCCTGTGTGTGTGTGTGTGTGTGTGCACGGGTATCATACACAGAACATTTAATTATACAGTTGATAATGCTGATATATTCAAATGACACCCAATTAGAGAATGTATTTATCTCAATGCAATTTCGAAGCTTTGAAATAAATTTGACGATATTTGCCGAGTACTTAAACAAAATTGATCTCAGGGGGGAAATTATTGACCATTTCCTTCCTTTCGTTTTTAAGGAGGAAAATGAATTAATGCTGTAATAACAACAGATGGACATCATCGTGTCTCCCCCTCCCCATCCCCCATCATTTGTCTGCATTTCATTTCAAATTCGTTTTGAACAAACTCGTAAAATGCTAATAATTATTGGACAGCTGCGCGTTCATATGTTTGTTCGTCAGTTTGTTTGTTTCAGCTCAGTACTCATGGCCATACCGTTTTGTCTACCGACTTGAAAATTGGCATCAGTACTCCACTTGACCCCTTCTGAAAACGTTTTTATTTCCCACCCTTCGGTTGGCTTTATTCTGACAGGTTTATTGGTTTGCGTGTCACAGCGCCCCAGTCCATACCGTTTTGTCAACAGACTTGAAGATTGGCATCAGTACTCCAATAGATCTCTTCTGAAGATGTTTTGGGGATTTGGGGACAAAAGGCCCTTTTTTTTAACCTTTTTAACACCAAACATTCATGATTTCCGATACTGAAAGAAAGCTTTATTCTGGCGGGTTTATCAATAATGTCTAGATCCTCCAGAATCTAGATGTTTTTGGATTTATTTTATTCTATTTTAGACGTTTTCGAGTGGAAAACGCCAGTGATGTCATAAGTAGGATTTGTTCTGACAGCATTTATTCTTCCATGGAATCTCTTCTTACATGACTTCAAATTTTGATGCTACGGTTGTTCTATTATTGACTGTGATGGCAAGTTAGAAATAATTTTTAGTTTCCCTCGGCTGTCCCAAAATCAGCAGCTGTAATTTTCTAATTTGCCTCTGTTGACGAATCCAGAGAAGTATCTGTATTTAGTGGCGTCTTTTCGTCTCTCTGTCCACACGATATCTTCGAAAATACAGAATGGATTTCGATGAACGTTTAGGAGGGGAGGACGGGCAATGGTATAATGAAGAGGTGATTGAATTTTGATTGAGATTTCGCTTTTTATATATCTATGTATACGGTTACGTCTGTCTCGTGTCCATCCACGCACATTTATCTTCCCTACGCCGTTGTTGTATGTCCACACCACATAATATAGCCAGAATTTCACGGTTTCTTCTCAAGTTCCCAAAGAATTTCAATGACATTTTATGAAATGCTAAACAATAGAGCATGGAAGACGTAATTAAATTTGGAGGTGGATCCATGCACAATTAGTTCCCCTAGAAATGGCGTTGGCGGGTAAAAGCGTGCTCTGACTGCTTTCTAGTTATTCACTTTACTCGGAACTTCCGCTTAGGATTTACTAAGGCTTGGGACTTCTACCTGCAGGAGCCCAGGATTCGTGCTATGGCCGCCAAAGTTTACCTTGCTCAGTTTCCAGGTATCATCTAGCCCCAGGACAGCACCTCACCATTGCGCAGAAACAGGAGTATCGGGTCCTTCACTGGCGCCTTTGCAAAACTTATTGCGAGGACTAAAGCGATTTTTGGAACTGTCTGTATGACTTTGGGTCACATACTGCCCTCGTCAAGAGTTTGTATAAATGAATACACGGACAAATGACCCTATCTTGGTTGTTAACACCACAATGTTTAGACCATCTGGATGCTGATTGAGTAACCAGTATTGTCGATGAAGAGTTCAATTCCTGGGTCAGGTACTTCCGAAAAATCATACACGCTGGTTCAATGGAAGAGGCCGACAAGCAACTTCACAGTAGCAATCCCAGTGTGAGACAATAATCTGATGGTTCTAGGTTCAATCCCAGTGTGAGACAATAATAATACTACTAATGCTAAGAGGGGAGTGCAGTCAGTATACCCGCGTCGGTTAAATAAAGGGTTCGGTTCGTTACTCCCCCATACCTACCAGATTATACCCAGATTAAGGCTGTAGAGTACAACGGCCGAAACGTTGTATGAAAAACAACCAAGATGAGGATAGTCCGAATAATAATAGAAATAGTAATGATACCTTATCTCAAAAATTCAGAGATATACTTTCCTATTACCTTAAGATGAGGAGATATGGTCGCTATTGAAGTCTTTCACCCCCTCTCTACCCCCTCTCTTGCAGTTACTGGATGTACGTATAACGGAATAAGTTATGAAGTTGGAGAGGAGTTCCCAGCCAAAACGGATTCCAAACATTACCGTTGTTACTGCCTCGGGCAGGGTAAGGGCTACTACTTTTGTGAAGAAGCGGGTAAGTCTAAGAAAACAATGATTCCTTCCCTTTATTACAATTAATTTCTTTTACATACAGGACCGGGTCGTCCATTATGCGAACCTAGGCGATCGACTAGGGCGCCAAATTCATAGAGGTACACTCCAAACTGAAAAAAAAATAGTCATTAGAATGTAACCAGGCACAGATTCCAAGTCTCGTCTGCGGGTGTATGAAACTCTTACGCCGACTCTGATTACAAAAAGAAGTCACACTGCTCATTATATATATATATATATATATATATATATATATATATATATAGTAGGTTGTGGATTCGCTACACAAACTAGCTCATGTTTCGGCCCTCTCTGGGCCTCTTCAGGATTCTTCAGATTCGCCTGAAGAGGCCCAGAGAGGGCCGAAACATAAGCTAGTTTGTGTTGCGAATCCACACACTACTATTTATTTCCAGCTCTACTCTAAAACAACTCAACTCCATGAGTAAAATGTTGTATGTATCGAGCACTCTATAAAATAAATCTTATACATTTCAGAAGTGGCGTTACATTATTGATATATAATTATATTATGTTATACTGCTAGCCTGATTTGTACGACATATATATATATATATATATATATATATATATATATATATATATATTAGATAGATTAGATTTCAATTGCATCTTTTTCTAAGATTGACCAATTTGAAGTCATGCTACTCATACACAAATAAGAATTACGTTTTTTGTTTGTTTACTTTTGTTTCTATCTAGCCATTGGATGTCATTATAACGGAAGTCGTTACACCGAGGGCGAAAAATTTATCATGGAAGAAAACGGAGCCTCATTTCAATGTCTCTGTCTGAGTAATAAGATGGGGTTTTTCAAGTGCACCAAAAAAGGTATTTTATAACATTCACAAACTTTTCTTGTATCAACTCAGGGATTCTCAATTCTAGACACAAACATTGAAAGAAAGAGAAATTCACATCCACGATAATCTATGATGAATGGAAAATAAGTGTGCAGTTGGGCATTGTTGCTACAGTCAACTTTTTTCTTCAAAGACCCTCGAATAAACTCTTGAATAAACATTTCTTTCCACAAAACTGACAGATTTCTGCAAGGTGTAATTGATTGAAAGCAATTTCATGAATTGGAAGAAACAAAATTTTTTGCCGATTGTATTCGCCACGTTTCTAATTGTGGTCATCACTGGTCTCTTTAGCAATAAAATTGGATCTTTTCATATGGGCGCGAACGCAGACCCCACATAAATCGACGGTTAATTTTTTTTCGTAAAATTGGATCCTACAATGTATGTAGTAAGTAAATGGTGATCTGCTGATTTCGGATATACCTTTGTTTTTTGTCTGTGGACCCGCACCAGCACACATTCCAAGGTAAACACGCGCAGGCCGGCTCACAACCTGAGACAAACTGGCATAAGCACTGGGAGATAGAATTTCCCATTACATATGACAAACAGAAATTAAAGTTGTAGTTTAGCGTTATAGCTACATTGTAGATATAACTCCCTGTTGTGAAACCTTCGAATATTCCCATCCTCAAACCTGACATATTTCCTTAAAGTCTAATGAATGGGAAATGCATGAAATAACGAGAAAGAAAGTGAAATTTTGTACTTTATATAATAAAGACACAGCAATAATTGCATCAGCACTTAGAGAAAAAAGAAATCTACGTACTCAATTTCTCAATGACGAATAGGGTGAGAGGGCCTAGTTTAGCATTATAACTACATCGTAAATAGAAGCCCCTCTAAAACTTGAGAGAATCATTTTTATCAAAACTGACAAACTTCCATGGGGATTGAAGGTCAAATAGTTTGAAAGAATATAGAATTGAAAGGAAAAAAATGAAGCTTCCTCCGTCGGAGTTGGAACCGATTCTATTTTCCGAGGCTCTAACCACTCGGCTATTGGAAGGCTACGACATTTGGCCTATTGAAT
Source organism: Thysanoteuthis rhombus (assembly GCA_963457665.1). Taxonomy (NCBI): domain Eukaryota; kingdom Metazoa; phylum Mollusca; class Cephalopoda; order Oegopsida; family Thysanoteuthidae; genus Thysanoteuthis; species Thysanoteuthis major. The sequence goes on along the minus strand of OY735206.1, from coordinate 8,398,329 downwards.
CATTACACAAAGATAAATTTTTCCAAAAGCGTTTACCCACCTAACGAATATGTATAGGTTCAAATAAATGATGAAAAACCTTGATACTGATACTGAAATTTGGAACTCAATAGAAACTGCCACGTGACTGAATGTTTTTGGTATCATGCCGGGTTTGCGGGTGATCAATGAAAATGTTACTTCTCTTGGTAGAGATCAATAAAAAAAAAAGTTTGATCTTTCGAAAAACAATCATGAACGCAGTTGGATACTAAGTCTTTGGTCATTCGTCATTTATTTCGGTAATTTAACATTACTAACATATATATATATATATATATATATATATATATATATATATATATATATATATATATATATGTATGCACCTTAGTACTCCGTAATATAGATTAACTTCGTAGATTAAAACTAGGGTCTCATACGATGCCAATTGAAAAGGGCCGTTGGACTCGCGTTAAGAATGCAACATGTTAGAATATGAAAATCATTCTGTACACTATTGTTCCAAAATTGATAGAATAAGACTGAGAATGCCAATACTGTATATTGCTATATGATAAATTATCTCTGTTATCTATATTATTCTATTTTCTCTTTCTTTTCCCCCTTAAACTTCTCTTTTTGTTATTATCTACCCTCATACCAACTTCAGAAAATCCAATCTCTTCAATCTTCGAAGTAGACACAACGTTACTGACGGTTCATTCTACGCCCCTCTTCTGGTATGAAATGTAATATCCGTGAGATACTACTTTTTAAAAATTGAAGAGGGTCGTAGAATGAATCGGTCAGAAATTTGTGTCTACATAGAAGATGGGAAAAAAGAGTTTAGATTATCCGAACAAAAGTTGGTATGTTAATGACTCTTCTCAAAGTTATGGACATTAACTATCTTTGCTTTTGAAAAAAAAAAAATCTAATTTGGAAGTAATTGGTTGCAACGCCCAAGGTAGAACGTTTCCAGCCGGAGTCACATTTGGTCTAAAGATTCAACGGAAGAGGTTCATGTGTCGTTGTATCAGTGACAACAAGGGGACATATTTCTGCACCCAAACTGGTAAGTCTGTTTTATTGCAGTTGCCAATTAAAGTTGATTAAAAATTTGAAAAATGACTTTCTGTTTAACGAGTCGAAAAGTCATTCATTCAATACCAAAAATCAGGGTCAAACTTATTTCAAACATGTTTTAATTGATTACTGATTTTTAGCTACAGAAATTATGTTCAAGTTTGCATTGTTTTTAAGTAAATATGGTAAGTTCACAATTAACAAATATTGGCTTGTTCAGCGTTGATGGATCAAATCAGTTCCTATAATCAAATACATTTTTGATGGTGGACTTGTTGAACTTTGCTGGCTTTTTTTTTAATGATCCAGTCTCATCCTATAGTCTTGGGCTTCTTGAATTAGCTAATGATCCACCGAAGGGTGAATGAAATTATTTCAGGGGTGAATGAAAAAATAAATGAAACATGGCGGGTGAATCACTTCATTCATTCTGATATTTATATTTATCTTATTCTTAAATAGTATTTTTGGCGGTAAATCTGCAAAATAAAAAACAAAATTTCCAAGTTAGAGCCAAAAGATACGACGTTCAATTCTTTCCTGATTCCATTATGGAACGTAACTCTCTCATCTCGGACGTTTCAGTTCAGAAAATACAGAATACTGAACGCAATTTTTTGTCTTATTCTTCTTCTTATCGTAATCATCATCATCACCACCACTATCCTCATCATCGTTTGCTTTGATTTCAGTTTATGTAAGTCCCCAGCCGGGTCTTAGTCAGAGACTTAATTTTATTGCCAACATATTTTTGTATGTATATATGTGCGTGCACTTATGATAAAATGTCTGTGTATGTGTTATTCTGTTCCTGTGAGAAGATGAATCAAGGGTCAAGATCAGCTGACCTCTTCCACAAGATAGCAAAGCAGTAAATGGATGATTTAGGAATTAGTACTGATATGGGTGATAAGAGACCAGAGAAAATGTATGAACTTATACGTCTGTATGTTATAAATGACGCTGCCTCTGCTTTCAATTGTACAGCCGGAACGTTGGTCGTAAATCAAATACCTCGTTAGCACGATATTGATCATTACTCTGGTCAGTAGTCTGATGACGACCGGTGGGAGTCGGACTCTCTGCTCCTCACCTGCCGAGCGAGGGACCTTCACTGTTGTCGGTTCCAGCCCCGACACTGTTATTTCCATCATTTCCTGGATTAGAGTGGTTGACAAAGGGTGACATTCCTTAGTGTTTTATTAGTGACTCCATCACTATGAGGATTGTTCATCAGAGCTAAGGGAGACTCAAACTATCCTCATTTAGGGAGAGTGACCTCTTTGATTTGTTTGAGTGACGACCATGGTTCGACGTTCTCATCATTTCTCTCGAGTTGATTAAAAATGACAACGCTGTTGGAAATTTCTGGTATTTCCACTAGTTATGGGTATTATTTCGATTAATACCCGTTTTTAACTGCGTGTGATAATAACGCTGTAGCCTGAAACAAAATAATGAATGAAACAGAAGACACGAAAAGCTTAGATTTGTAGTAATTTCCGATCTTTTATTAAAAGAAGAAAAGAACAGAGAAAGTTACGGTGGGTTCCATGTTAGCAAAAAAATTGGTGTTTTCACGGGAAGCTAGAGTGATACCAGTTAACAATTGTTTGAAATTGTTGTAAAATGCGTGTGTAGAAGTGGAACAATTCCTTACAAGTTCTGAATGTTGATTGTTGAAGATTGCAAAGTTGATAGATACCACTGAAAGATTAGGGTGTGTTCTTTGTGTTTTGAGTGCACATGAAAATGTAAAAGGTTTTTGGTGTGAGTCCAGATAAAGACGGCTATCGCAAGGAGAGTGATATCCCCTCTATCAACAGGGTAGTCGAAGATTTTCTGTGGGCCAGACCAGACTGGCTTTCTGGAACGGCGAGAGTGAGCGAAATTTCGTGTGTCTGACTGAAGAATTTTGGCGGGGGACATGATTATATGGACGTTCCTCCTTCCCAGGCATGCTCCAGTGAACATTTTTTAAAGGGTCCTGGATTGGCTGAAAAAAAAGGGGGGTATCATGTGAATGCTTATTTCTACGTCTGTATATCGTCGCTGATTTTTCTTTCATTTAGGTAGGAAAATTGCACGTTTTACCCTAGGAGTTGGGGGTCTCATTTTGTTCAAATTATGAAAGCCCCATCAGAACTATATGTGAGTTGCTCATCAATCAACGATGCGAGAAATAAAAATCCTATCAACAATAAAGACTTCCATCAAAAATTTGGTGATGATTATTTGATAACCTTTTAAAAATTACAATGTGAATTTCTTCAACGCTGGTTCGACGTTCCTTTTATGTCTCTCAAAACAATTAAGTGTCAAAGCGGCTACACTATTATCATTTTTTGATTATTTCTTTTATTTGCATTTCCCCACCAGTTGTGTGGTGGTTACAGCTGGAGACTGAGTGACAGCAAGTTTCCCCAGGTCTCCAGCCTTCCTCTTGACACTCTCCTAGTCCACAGCAGTGCTGTGGTTTACAGTTTCACACCAGTGGCCCTGTGGTCATTGCTGAAGGCCTCTCATATCTCCCTCACCTATCACAGCAGCACTGTGGTTCATACCTCCACCACCATTTGTGGTGTTTTTTGTTTCTTCTTCTTCTTCTTCTTCTTCTTCTTCTTCTTCTCCTTCTTCTTCTTCTTCTTCTTCTTCTTCATCATCATCATCATAAAGTAATATTACTATTGATAAAATCATTAATGATGCTATTATTGATAAAAATATTATTATTGATAATAGTTATTATTATTATCAATAATGATAATGACAACACAGAGTCAAAAATAATCAATTATTGTAATGACCATAATTAAAATATATATATATATATATATATATATATATGCATGATACCTATGGTACAGATCAGGCTTGCAGTATAGCATAATATAATGATGTATTAAATATATAAAGCAACTTCTGATATGTGATGGATTTATTTCATAGAGTGCTCGATACATTCAACTTTATACTATGAAAGTCAAGTTGTTTTAGAATAGAGCTGGAAATAAATAGTAGAATGTGGATTCGTTACACAAACTAGCTCATGTTTCTGCCTTCTTTGGGCCTCATCAGGCAAATGATTATCAATGTTTTTGGATTCTAGTTTTGAGGGATAGCACATCCCTATCAGCTCATTACTGGAAATTACACTAAATGAATTATAAACTAACAATTAAATGGAAAATTCTTACACAAACTTGTACCTGCCAAAATTTAGAAAATTCTTGCAATCTCTGCCTAAACAAGAAATTCGAGATTTTAAACTTTACTAAAATTACAAAAAAACCCTAAGGAACATTTACTATAAAAGAAAAAATGAAACAATACTTAAATGCAGGCATTGTTCTAAATTTTCATTAATGAAAGTAAAATAACAGCAACACACATACTAATAAATCGGAAAGTCATGTAGACAATTCACTCCCATGTCCATCATCCCTGAAAGTTCCTATCACCATTTTCCACCTCCAAACATACCCAAATAAAAAAAAAAAAAAAAAAATTTCAAATTAGGAATAATACTATAGGGGCAATAAAACCCAATGCCAAAATACCAAGGTCATGATGGGAACAACCCCCAGAAAACTACTAAGCATCCTTTCAGAGATGACCCCTAGATCCAGTTCACACCCCTTGATAAAATGAGTGACCCCTACCACTCACTACCACACTCAAAAGATTCTCACCTAATTCCCCAAAACTAGAATGCAAAAACATAGATAATCATTCACCTGATGAGGCCCTGAAAGGGCAGAAACATGAGCTAGTTTGTGTAGCGAATCCACATTCTACTTTATATATATATATATATATATATATATATATATATATATATATATATATATATATAATGTGTACTTTAGAGAGTGAGACAGACTCGGGAGTGAAGTTTTTGGTGGTAAGGTTTATTAATCCTTATATATCAATAGTCCATACATGTTTCGGGATTTCTCCCATCATCAGTGGTGTGTGTTGTGTGAGTGTGAATTAAAGTGTACCATGTGGAACCAGAGTCCACTGCCAGGGGCTATGCATTGTGGGTAAGTTTTGTTGTCAGGGCTACTAGCCGCCTCCTGCTGAATGTAAGAATGACCAGCAGGTATTGGGATTTTGGTAAAGCAGCAGCAGTTTGTCTTGGGGAGGGCAGAGTGTGTCAAGGTAGGGGGTAATGTTGTGGAGGTGGATTTTTTGGTATGTTTGGGATAGTGTAGAAGGAGGGGTGGTGGGGTCGAGGAGCTACATAGGTATCAACCTTAAAAGTTACTGAAAATGTTTTGGCTATGATTTGGAATATATATATATATATATATATATATATATATATAATGTGTACTTTAGAGAGTGAGACAGACTCGGGAGTGAAGTTTTTGGTGGTAAGGTTTATTAATCCTTATTTGTCAATAGTCCATACATGTTTCGAGATTTCTCTCATCATCAGTGGTGCGTGTTGTGTGAGTGTGAATTAAAATGTACCATGTGGAACCAGAGTCCACTGTCAGCGGCTATGCATTGTGGGTAGGTTTTGTTGTCAGGGCTACAAGAGGCCTCATGCTGGATGTAAGAATGACCAGCAGGTATTGAGATTTTGGTAAAGCAGCGGCAGTTGGACTTGGGGAGGGCAGAGTGTGTCAAGGTGGGGGGTAGTGTTGGGGAGGTGGGTTTTTTGGTATGTTTGGGATAGTATAGAAGGAGGGGTGGTGGAGTCAAGGAGCTACATAGGTATCAACCTTAAAAGTTACTGAAGATGTTGCTGAAAGTGTTTTAGCTAAGAATTGGACAGGGGTTGTAACAGGCTAAGGTGAAGTTTTTCCTATGGGTCTAGGTGACTTTGAAGCTTCCATTATTGAGTGTGTCTAAGATGTGGGTGTGAGGATATTAATGGTAGGAGTTGTGTGTATTAGTGTTCTGTGTGGTGCGGGTTGTTCAGTTTAGTATTTAATCCATTAGGGTATAGGGTTTTAAGTTTGTTGATCCACATGTCTTCGTGTTTTTCTAGAACTTTAGTTATGTCAATTGGAGTAGTTTTTTCTATTTTTTCTATGATGGTGAAGGTAGCATCAGTGGCAAAATTGTGGTCAGGTGTGCGGAAATGTAGTTCTACAGGGAGTGGGCTACGATTATTTTTTGACTTAATCCTATGTCTATAATTGTTGAGTCTAATATTAAATTGCCACTCGGACTTGCCAATGTACTGTAACTTACACCTATTGCACTCTAGAAGGTATATAATGTTCTTACTGCGGCAGTTGCTATTGTGGTATATGTGGTAACTCACTTTTGTGGTGGTGCTTGTGAATGTGTTGGTGTGCTTGAGGTGGTTGCAACATAGACTGTTTCTTATGTTGCAAGGTGTGCAGAAATTAATTGTTCTAGGTGTATTTTTGTGTACGACTTTATTGTTAACGATAGTATTGCTACTAATCATGTCTCTGATGTTTTTGGGTCTGCGGTAGGAGATAACACATGGGTCTGTGAATGTTTCTTTTAGATCTGTTTTGATCGTGAGAATGTTCCATCTATTATTGATGATGTGTGCTAAGGGTGGGAGTGTGTTGTTGAAGGTTGTTATAAGGGGTATGCGGTTGGGTTTGTTATTGTGGGACAGTAAAAGGGTTTGATCTCTGGGTATTCCAGTCGCTTTTTTTATTTGTTTTTTTGTGTCATCTAGTGGATAACCTCGTTGGGTGAAATATTGTAATAGGTTATGTTTGTGTCTGTTAAGTTCACTATTGGTGGAGCAGATTCTTCTAATTCTAAGAGCTTGTGAAAATGGTAGACTCCTTTTTAAGTGTTGGGGATGGGCTGATTTGGAGTGGAGGTAATTGTGGGTGTCTGTGGGTTTTGTGTAGAGGGTGGTATGGAGGTTTCTGTTGTCATCTATATATATGCGTGTGTCTAAGAAGGCTATGGAGTCAGTGGATGTTGTGAAGTCAAACTTAATAGAGTCATGTGCCGAGTTTAGATGTATAAAGAAGTTATCTAGTTTGTTTTTTTCGCCTGTATATATGAAAAAAATGTCGTCTATGTATCTACCATAAAAGATGCAGTCATTATAAATCTCTGGGTAAATGTAGGTTTCTTCAAATTTACCCATGAAGATATTAGCATAGGATGGGGCCGCTACTGTGCCCATGGCGCAGCCTTTCACCTGGAGGAAGTGTCTATTATTAAAGTTAAAGCTATTTAGGGTTAGAATGTGGTGCATAAGAGTGGTGATTGTTCTAGTGCTAGGTTCTTTAGTAGTTCTATTGTTTAAGGCTTCTGTCAGTGCTAGGATACCTTCGTCATGTTTGATGTTGGAGTATAGGGATTTAACATCCATACTAACTAGAAGTGCTTTGTCTGGGATTGCTGTGATGTGTTTGATTTTGTTTAGGAGGTCTGTGGTGTCACGTATATATGATTTGATTTGTGTTGCTAAGGGTTGTATGTAGTGATCTACAAATTTTGATAGTTTAGTAGTGTGGCAGTTCGTGGAGGAGATGACTGGTCTACCTGGGTTATTTGGCTTGTGGATTTTGGGGAGTAGGTAGAACCTTGCGGGTTTTGTGGAAGTGGGTTTCAGTATATTCTGTGTTCTTTTGTCTATCATGTTGCTATTGTGTAATTCTGTTAGGGATTGGGTTATTGTGTTTATGTATTCGTTAAAGGGGTCTATGGGGAGTTCTCTGTAGAATTCTGTGTTGCTTAATTGTAAGTTAGCTTCTGTGAGGTATTCATCTAGACCCCAGATGACTATGGATCCACCCTTATCTGCTCTTGTGATGATCAAGTTTGTGTTGTTTTTTAGTTTATTAAGGGCCTTTCGCTCTTTAGTTGTAAGGTTATCACGTGTTAGGGTTTGTGGTGTGTTATTGTTGATGTAGGTTTTTATGTCATCTCTGACGGCTAGCTCAAAAGTTTGAATGGTTGTGTCTATGTTTTTTGGGGTGAAAGATTTGTTGGGGTCTTTAAGCCTATCAAGGATGTCACTGTCGTGGCCTGTTTTCCCAAAGTGGGCTCTAAGTTTGATCCTTCTGAAGAAGTCATAGAGATCTTTGTTGAGGGTGTGATTGCTGAAGTGTGGGGGTCGGGGACAGAAATTAAGGCCCTTGTTAAGGAGTTTGAATGTGTCCCTAGTAAATCGAAATTTACTTAGGTTCATTACTTTCCCTTCTGGGTCTTCCTTAATTCTGATGGTGTGTAGTAGTGTTTTAGTAAGTTTTCTAAACTGCTTACTAGTGTTGGAATCAGGTTTTCTAACCCCCCTTCCATATTTAGTGGTAGGGGGGTTTCCTCGTTTTTTGGTAGAGTGTGTGTGTGGGTTGATGTAGGGGTTACCTGCTGGTCAGGGTGTTTGCCTGGGTCTTCAGGATGCTTTTGAAGGGTCAATGTGGTGGGTTGAGGAAGGATGCTACTCTTAGGGCTTTCCTTTTGCAGAGTATGAGGGGTAGTAGGTCTGAGAACCTTGTGGCGGCTAGTGTTCTTGTTGCTATTATCTGTATGCTGGTTTTTGTATATATATATATAATACATAATACATGCATTTATAGAACATGTCTTTTCTATCTGGCTGGACAAGAGGACTTGTAAAACCTATACAATCATTGCTGTAAAAAGATAAGGCCTGTCAAAGAAGAGTACTGATGTAAGATCAATATTTAAAGAGAATGCAACTTGTCAATAATGTTATTTACGTAAAGCAGGACAGGAGCAACAGTTATGAAGTGTATTTATTCACAGAGATCATATAATAATGAATGTATTGAAACAAGAATGTTTTTTGATTTGAATTGGTTCAGAAAATTTCCTAATGACTTGAATTGTAACCATGTGTTCTGTTTTGTTATAGATGTAACCTTTAACCAAAAAGGTAAAAACTTTAAATTATTGTGCAAAACAATATTCATGATTTTTCTGGGTTTTTTTTTTTCAATTTTTATTTGATGAAGTAAAATAAATCATTATTATTTCAAATTTTCATGATTAATTTTTACCTTGACCTTAATTTGTTTGTTGAGTCTTTGTAGCTTAATTAGTGGAACAGGCCCGGCTAAACGGCACTTCCCATTGAGGAGGTGGGTTCTATTCCAACCTGAGGCTTATTCTTTATTTTCCAATCAATGCTATGTACACCCTACCATAGGGAAATCGGCCCGAGTGAATGATGCAATAAAAAGGCAACTAATAAATTAAGATGAAAGTAGAAAGTAGTCATGAAAATTTTAAATAATAATAATCATTAATGTATTCTGATGCCACTTGCACTTGATCTCAGTATGAATAGGGTTTGGGACTTTTTTTTTTTTCAAATTGCTACCCTCTGCTACAAAACTCACCTGCTTTACTTTAGTTGTTTTCTGCACAAAAAAGATATTTCTGGTTTTAGAGAAGAACAATTTTATGATTAAGCGCAGAACTTTTCAATTTTTGACAAAAATTTTGCATCTCTTCCTTTTGAATGATGGATTCAAGTTCTTTCATTCTTCAAGAAACCCTGGGAAGCCATACATAATTTTAAAGGTAATAACGTATGGATTTCATTTATGGCAAAATTATACAAAATATAATGGTCATGTGACTTCATTATGTATTCAAAATGGCTGTAGAATAAAGAGTACACCTACATATGGCCTGACTGAGTTGAGACAAGCATTATTAACAGAGTAAGGCTTGTTATACGTCTGATGAAAAAGCATTGCTACGGATTTTACTATGAAAATGCACAAAAAATGAGGAAGAAAGAATTGTAAATAGTCAGGAATTAATCAAAGTATTTGTGATGGAATGGGACAATTATATGAATAACTATAGTTTACTCATGCCATCAAGAAATGACAGCTGTATTTAAATGATTTTGTGATTACATTGTCCTTGAAAAAATATCAAAAACATTATGTTGCTTTGCAAATTTCTTGTTTATGTTCAACCAGGAAGAATGCAGATTTTTTACAGATTAAAAAAAAAATAAAAAAGGATAATACTCAGTTATCAGCCTTAACAAATACTACTCACAAAAGTACAGACATACATGTGGCATACAATTCATTTAGACAATAACATTTGGAAGATTAGTCAAAACGCAAAGAAATAGATGAAAAGATGATGTTTAACGTATGAAATGAGTGACCATTGTAGCTTTAAGAATCCACGGGAAAGAGAGAAAGCTGTTTGTTTTTTTTGGTTTTTAAATATTACATTATAATGAAAGTTCTGTCCAATGTTTCCATTCATTTAGAAGCATAAATATATTGATGAGTAAAGACGATTAATCTATAAGATCAAGCATAAGCAACCTTTTTGATCTTTTGGTCCACAAAAGACATTTTTCATCTTTATTTTGAGCTGCACATTCACTTAAAAAATGTCAATCATATTACAAAAAGTATACATAATTTTGTTTTAGACAAATATGAATCATAATTATCATAGTGTTGATCAGTGAAGCCGAAACAACAGTAATTTTACAAATCATAAAAATGACTTCCTGAGAAAATATGAGATTTTAAATAAATGCCTGTATTAGTCAATCTGAGTATTCATTTAAAAATAAAAATAATCTTCCAATTAAAAATTGGTAATAATTCTATCATTTATTGGTTGTTTGTAGATAAACTAGAGTTACTTTGGATCATATGATGGTAGAATATTCTAGCTGTATTAAAATTTAACATGGTCAACCAATTTCTGCGAGCGTTGCAGTATGTTCTCAATAGACCTTTGCAGGAAGTCCGGCGGTATGTTGGCTATAACGTCTCGAATGTGCTCCTCCTGTTGATTCAGGGTTTGTGGTTTGGTTAGGTGTGGTACAACTCCTCTTTTCCACAACCCTGCCGGAAGAAGTCACAAAAATAGAGCAATATTTACCGAAGTTACCCATAGTTTCTAAGAGGGAATTCATTTTCAGCAACCCTGCTGTAACATTTACTATTCTGACTTTGATAAAGCACAAGAACAAGTTTGTAAGTGACAAAAGGGATAGAAAGTCACAAAAATAGAGCCATATTTACAAAAGTTACCTATAGTTCCTAATGCTCACCCGCCCTGTTTATTTGGGATTTTGTGGCTGTGGAGGGGGAGCACTTAAATTCAACTTGACGATTCCTTCTTGGATTCAAAATAGATTATCCATCTATCCATTGCAGGGGGTGGTTGCAACGACACCCATCAGAAATTCAAGAATGGAGGCACTTATGAACTCCAAGATGGCTTGGATCGTTACTCTTGTGTCTGTGTGACTGGGGAAACCAGTCAAGTGGTATGCACACAGATTGGTGAGTACTGATATATTCACTGGGGAAACTTGGATGAGAAGAAAGTTAAAGATGTGTGGCCTTTTGAATCAGCATCTGAAATCCTGGGTCCTACCTGGGATTGATCACTACCCGCTATCTTATTAATGAGGATTGTGACACTAATGTTAGTGTTAACAACCCGTTTATATATTAACATATATTTGAGTTATCGCCTTTGGACTGTGAAGAGAGTTGCCACACTTACTGGGTGGCAAGTTGCTGCCCTTGCTAGGTGGCACTGATTATAAACAAAGGACGACCAATTGGTTTCTTTTTATAATGTATATAAGTGAATAAAGAAACATGTGTCACTGTTATCTATGAGTTAGTGTGTAAGTCTGTTGCTACTATAACAGAAAGTTGAATTCACTAAAGGTGAGTCAAGATTTATCAATACTAATAACTAATTCTCAAACATTCTTTTTGAAAAGTCTTTTGGAAGGCTCTTGGTGTGCACAGGATTATGGGCACAACCCACAACTTAATGTGTCATGCTTTACTTAAATAAAATTCAATCATAAGGGCTTGAACCTTCCTTCTAAAAGTCTTATTACAGTAGACTTCCATTATTACAACACCACAGGGGATTTAAGAGTGACACAATAGCAAAGTTACTGTTATAACGTGAATTTTATATGAAGGGTTTTACTAATGAGAAACCAAAAATTACAGACAAAAATGACTTTTTATAACGCTTTCATAGTCTAATGCCCCATGTTACTTTAGGCGGCGTTATTGAGTTGAGATTTTAAGATAATGCACAGTGGCTGCAAGCTAATTTACGACAATTGTCTTAAAAGAATATGAAAACGAATGTGCTGTAAGAACACGTGTCATTGAATAGTGGTATTATGGGAGTTTACTGTGTTACAGAAGTATTTGATTATAAATTAGAGGAGAGTCATTGACATACTAACTTTCATATGGACAATTTGAGGTCTTCTTTCCACCTTTGATGTTGACACGTTTCTTCCGATTCATTCTACAGCCTTCTTCATGTGTAAAATGCAATATCTATAGAGTAAGAGACACCCTTATCAGTCTCACGCCCTCTCCAGTGTTCATTCAATGGAGGAGGGAGAGAAATAAGGGGAAAGAGGATGAAACATTGTGTCAATAATAAAGATAGGAAGAAGAAATCAGATAGTACTAACAAAAATAGGTATAGTTGAGCATCCCAAACTTGGACTCCAGAAATCCTGGTATTTTTAAGAATTGAATAACTTTTAAAAGATTTCTTTTTATTGAAAAGAAAGTTTTCTCTGAATAACAATGTTTCCGAGGCATTTACACAACATGAACATTAATTAAATGACAATTTTATTTTTAAAAAGCCATCAAAAAAATTTCCAGCGGATATTTTTTTTTGTAAAACCAAAAAGTGTTGATAATTGTTTGGAAGCGGTACAAAGATATTTTATTGAGATTTCATAAAATTAAATGGGTCTTTTATTGATTGAGGTACTCTTAAATTCTGGGCTGTTCATATAACTTAGTGGTGTTAATGACCTGACCCAATAATACCTTAAGTTTGGCCTAGCCTATGCTACACCAAAAACCAGGGAGTTTCAGAAAGTCAGGACACCCTTAGTCATGAGGTTGCCCAGTTTGTGATGCTCAACTGTAGAATTGATTACGTTTCTCAAAGATGTTTTGTGATCATCTTCAGGGGCAGATAACCCTTGCTATGGGAGTTGACATCAGAGGTGATGATAGAAAAGATGTTGAAGGGTTTGGGCACCTTCTTTTCAAAAAACTTACACCTGTACTTGATGTCTCATGGGGAAGTGGTCTCCTTCATTCATATTCTTCATTTTGCTTGTTAGGTCTGTTTAAGCTTTATCCGAGCCCTGTTACCCGTACGTTTCAGGAACACATTCCCTACTTCGTCCATTGCTTTCTACAACTTTGTACGAGTCGGAATTTCCTGTTTGAATTTGAGTTGTCCGTCTTTTACACTGGTCACTGTCCAAGGCCGAAGAGCTCGGTTCACTCTATTTACTCACAGCAATTGGAGGGATGGGGAGAAGAGATGAAATCATGCCTTCCCCAAGGGCATTATTTTACAAACTTGTCTCAGGAGGGATTCGAACTTGGTTCACTAATTACCTGTTGCTATACATTGGGCCACTCTCTTAAGGCAACATGACCTTTAAACAACTCCTGATGCCATCCAAATCATTTTCTATTACTTTTTCGAATGCAATTTTTTTGCGAACCCCTCCCTGATTGTTACAAAATTGATATGTACAAAGAGTATATATCATCTGTTACTGTTAGATTGTGACTAAAGACCAAACATAGAAATTAATTTTTTTTTTTAATTGTCAAAAATTGCAACATATCTATATGAAGTTCTGCAGTAGAAAAAAAAAATTTTTTTTCAAAGTAAATTACTAAAAATGTAATGAAAACAAAATCTGTTTTTGAAAAATTAGTGAATTGCATTGGGTCATTTACAATAAAAACCAGAAAAAGTAATTTTTTTTATGGAGATGATAAATAAAAACGGTAGTTATACGTCTACAGTTTTCGAGAAGGGCCATTTACATTCAAAGAGTTATTTGGATCATTGAATGACTTGTTGTTTGTTAACACATTCTGGCCAATTCACTTTATGGCCCTTCAGGTGTACTATCTGAATAATCTCTTTGAAGGACAGTAGTTGCATACTACTTAAAAAAAATTTTCAAATCTTTACACAACCCCCAAAGGGGCCCCTCTCTGACTTTGAGAAGCCTTGTCGTAGAAAATACGACGACCCATTGGCAAATCTCAGAAAAAATATTGTTAACAGCTCTGAACATGAAAATAAAACAGACTATGGCATAGTTGATAGAAATGGGGATCACTAGTGGCTCTTAGCAGCTCGCTACATTTAATTAAACTATTTTCAAAGGATTTCTTCCTCCTTCGTGGTAGAAGGGACTTGTGGTCTTAACCTCTTTACTCTTGTAAAATCCAACGTAATCAAGATTTTTTTATCAATTTGCATTTTCTCGTTGTAGCAAGCCGCTGTACTGATGGTGTGGAGACATATTCACTTGAACAACGGTGGTCAATGGCCGTCAATGGTAGGAATTATTCATGTACATGCAATGGCGAGTCACCCGGACATCGAACCTGTTTTTTATAAACCACACGGCAGTACGAAAACAAGTTGTGAACAGTTGGAATTAACGAGAAATCAGCAAGAATAAAAAAGATGAATTGAGACCAAAATGTTTCTGGGATTCTTTTCTATCACTAAAATTAAGTGCTCTTCATGCATAACACAAAAAATTTTGCACCCTAATCCAAGTGAAAAATTGTGGGTGGGGAGTCATGCCATACACGAATGTACACACAATTTTTTTTTTTTTTTTTTTTATACATCACTGAAATGAAGACCTTTTAAGTATTAAGGAACATTACCCGAGTAAAAATGAAATGAACAGTACAAAAACATTTGAGCAGTCAGGGAAGAGAACTTTTTTTTTTTTAGTTAATTTGAGCTTCAAATTGGGTTCACAAAATGTATTCAAAAAAGTAGGTGCCCTTTTTTTTTTTTCGTTATCCTATTTGATGAAACTAAAATAATTACCATTTAAACAGGACAATATAAAAATAGTGAGTACTTAGTGTGCTGCAGCCATACAATCTGTAAAGTGGAAGCAGAAGACCAAACAGGACAGCCGAACTGTGGCACCAAATTGAGTCTCGTGTTATACAAGAAGCTACAATTTTAGACCTATTTTGCACCTGGAAATCTGGTACTCATAATAATCATGTTATACATGAAGAAATTTGTTCATGAAATTCTAATGTATGACAAAAAAAAAAAAAAAAAAAAATATTCAATGATTAAAAATGAAAAGAAATTAAAGAACGACGTTCAAATTATATTTTAATGGGCAGTTTTCCACCCTTGATAAATTCATGATGGGAAGATTTCCTGATGGGCACTTTTCCGATTACCGCGATTAATAACAGCTGCATGCGTACCAGAGGGGATATATGTGAAAAGGAGTTTTTTTTTTTCTCAACCAAGTGGAGATCCATGTCTTTTGGCAGCATGTCATGTTGGGGTGATTAATCAAATTGGAAGGGGGGGGTCAATAAATGAATTACTTCTGTCGAGTCTTAAAAAGTCCAAATTTTCAACACAAAAAAAACAAAAAAAAAAACAAAGGTGAACACTAAGGGATCAATTTAGCATAAAATTACATAGAAAATCGAACTCCTCATATTGGAGTGTAATAAGTTTTGCCGAAGTTCATGAGGAGGCAGACATTCTTGCTTTCTTCCTTCCGGTCATCTAGCATTAGTTGGAGGTTGTGGAAGTTCTGGTATCACCTTGTTTTTTTGTTTTTTTGAGCTAAAAAGACACAGAGTTTTTATGTAGCCTGATGAAGGATCTGCAGTGACTATATATGTTGCAATACGTATACAGGGTTTCTACAACTTGTAGAGTGATGGTAGAAATTCTCAAGGTCATTTAAGCTGAGTCAAAGACCTTCTTGAAGTCAAATACTAGAGAGAGCAGCATTTTGTATTCTGCTGCTTTCTTTTTTAGTTGATTTATCAAATGGAGATGGGCTATGGGAGCTTCTAAATTCAGCTAGCTCCGGTGGTGTGTGTTCATCTAGCATTTTGGTGATGATTTTGATGATTAGACTTATTGGTCTGTATTTGTTGAGGTCTTCCAGATTATAGATTTGAATGAATAGCCTATGTGAACCCAAATAGATTCATATAAATGTCAGAACACACGACACATGAATAACCTAAACCAAAAACAGTATCTAAACCAGTGTTGTGGGTTGCGATAATGGCGACAACAAAGGTAGTATTTTAATAATTTTGCAATTGTATTGTTTTAAATATCAAATCATTTTTAGCCCTGCAATTCCTTGTTTATATTCAATCAGACTAAACCCAATTTTTTCTTTTTTTCCTCTTCTACACATTTTCAAAAACAATTTTAAAACTCGAGAAATATTTTATGGTTAGCACTCAATGGCTACATCCCATCACGTATGTTACAGACAAAAAAAAAAAAAAAAAAAATACACGTACAGGGGATTGTTATTTAAGTAGGTGCCATAATGTCTAAAAATTATAGATTTCATTTTGTTAGACCTTGATAAAAGATTTTGATCTGCAACAGGGATTGGGTAAATATTTGCTCCAAGCTCAAACATATTCACAAGTTCAATTTTTCAAATGGTAGATAACCAATAATACTGACGTATGCGGCTAATCTATTCTGGACATCTGCATTTTAGATTCTACAAACATATTCCATCAAATCAATTAGTGTTGGGGTAACAACAAAAAAAAAACAAAAAAAAGTTTTTTTTTTAAATTTACACTTCATATTTATGGAAATAAAAAAATTGAAAAAAAAAAAAAAAAAAAAAAAAAAAGAATATTTATAAATATATATTAACTACCAACATAAACAATTAGTTAAATAAAATATAACGGAAAAAAAAATTTTTTTCTTTTTTGAGAAACAATTTCATACAAATTTGCATTTCAACAGCAGCATTATTGATTACCTCCCTTTGAACAATTGAATTCGTTGAGTATAATGGATTTCAGACCCAAAGCAAATATTTACCGAAAAATGATTCTAAAATAAAGAAAAAAAAAGGCAGCACTCAACAATAATTGTGTGTCGATCAGCTTTATTTCCAAAACTTGAAATGCAATGATGATCAGAGAAATGAAGAGTTTTGGATTTTCCAGTACAAAAAATAAATTCTTGAATAGAAGAAACGAAGTACAAACATTTTTTTAAAAACTTGGTCTTTGGAAGGAAGGGGGAGACAACCCTATATAACATTTTCAAACAATTCTTTATATTCTTAGTAGTAGAAGTATTGTGAACCATAATTATTGGGGTAAACAAAAAATTAATAATAACCTTATATTTTATTTGGACAATTGAATCAAAGCTGCCGAAATGGATTGAACCTGTTGGTATATCAATGACCATTTCTTTTTTTTTCCTGTCACCCTGATTTCTCAAATTATACACCTGATGAGGACTGAAGAATAGATCAGCCAAAACGCCATATTAACAACATCAACAATGGGAAGAAAAGATTCAATTATCAGAACTAAATTCAGAACCGTAAAGCAGTTTTAAAAGATTAAAGACTAGACTTATTTTTTCCTGGGGAGGGGAAAAAATTCTTGATCCTTACAATTCTAAAAATAAAATTCAAGAACTAAGGAATGCATATTTATCAAATGATTTAAACAATTTTTATTTTATTTTTTAAACATTTTTTAAAGGTTTTTGTTGGCTTTTTCAAAATATTTCAACTTGTCTTTTGGATCCGGAATAATCTGGAAAAGAAAAAGGATCAAGTTTTTATTTATCCAATATGGATGGACAGATCAACATTTTTGGCAATTATAAATCGACAGTATTCAACTCTCCAAACTTTAAACAGTTAACAAGTTCCCAGTAATTGGGGGGGGGGGCATTATATGTTCCTCCCCTGACTGAAATTCCTCCCTTACCTGAGAGCAAAGAGGTTCCCAATTGAGAATTAGTGCTCTAAAAGGAAAGAGGATATCTGGAATATCTTCTGCCATTTGTGCAACATAGATTATAGACTACATTAATGTTTCTTAAACTGGTCAACAAAATCATTTTTGGGCTGAATGACTTGATTTACTCAGATAAAATTTAAGAAATGATGAATTATTATTAAAAAAGTAATTTTAGGATGAGAAAATATTACTAAAAAATCTAATTCTAAAACTTACATGCTAATCTTACAAACTAAAGAAGAAAAAAAAAAAAACGATCATTATTTTGGTCGAGTTCTTCATCACTCCAAGTTTCCTTCACATATTTTCAGGATATTGAAAAAACATGAATAAAATAAAGACTCCAGGAGTTAATTCATGCTCTTTGCTCAGGACACAAAATTAATTACGTATAAAATCATACAGAAGGGAAAACAAGATGAAAATAAACACAAGGAAATTTAATCACAGGTGAAATGAGATTTTTGGTAATCTCCCTCATCACGTGCGTATAATAGAGGTAAATCCTGTTTTAAAATGAAAAATTATCTCCCTTTGAAAAACATCTTTTGAAAGCTGCGAATTAATTCTATTATTAGAGCGCAGTTTTCAACATCGATTGGATGCGTGAAGTGTTAAACGGAACAGTGTTGTTTTTATTTTAGTTACCCTCCATTCTTAACATCGAGCAGGCGATGTTAAAAACGGAGTACAAATAAAATAGATATAAAGATTTCCAGACACACGTGATGTTCATCATGGAGTACCACTTGGTTAGAAACAGTTGACAAAATAAATTACAAAAAAAAAAATTTCTAACTAAAAACTATTTCCATACGAACATTTAACGCTACACCCACCCGATTTTAAAAATGGATGACAAATAAAAATCAATTTTACAGTTAAACCCATCCAAATCAATTCAATGAAAAATCTTGTTTCAAGGGGAGATAATTGTCAATTTTGAAACGAGTTATCTCCATTTTGCGCGCGTAATTCGAATGTGCTTAGCTCAAGACCTAATGATGAATAACAACACCGAAATAGTTTCAAAAGCACTAGTCTACACCATAATTTGAGTAATTTCACGTTTTAGATAATAAAAATTCAATGAGAAATACTACATTCAGAAGTGAAAGAATGAAAAAAGTGAGAGCCAAAGGACTTTCATTACTGACCGTATCAGCTCCTGGTTTCCAACCAGCTGGACATACTTCTCCATGACTGTCTGTATACTGGAAAGCCTGGACAAGACGTAACGTTTCATCAACTGAACGTCCCACAGGCAAGTCATTCATGGTGATCTGACGCAATATACCCTTGGCATCAATTATAAAGAGACCACTAGAAGAAAAGAAAAACATTTTTATTTTCCAATAGTCGGCTAACACATCAACATTATCATGAACATAGGGGCAAGAATTATTAACCTTCACTTGTGTTTTGTATTTCAATCTATAAACTGCAAATGGATATTTCTGTCATTACAGTTCTATGGCAAACTCAATGAAATTCCTGTTTCATTGTGATAGATGGTAACTCAGTTCTATCTTTGAGTCAGAGCTTTTATCTTGCAATGGATAACTATTACACTTGCCACCTTCTACAGCTAATGGGTTAAAGTTTTCTTACAGAAATCGGTTTCCAAAAGAGTAATTTCATTTTTGATATCATGTTCTGACGAATAACAGACACTATGTATATACTTTATTGCAAGCCAAATGATAATCTGAGATTTTCTTCAGTTGATGATACAAGAGTCTTAAGCAAGGCTCTCCCTATTAAGGTTTTAATGTGTGTAGAGAGAGAGCTACTTGATATTTCAAGTCTATTCTTCAAGCCTTTATTCGGGTTAAGCTAGCCAGGTGGTGAAGGAGGAGAAAAGGGGGTCCGATTAGTCACTCAATAGAAACCATGTGATCAACATCTTTTGAGCGGTATGCTGTTTTGAGGTGGGGGGGGAATGTTCAATGAATAAGTTACCTTTGTTGGACAATAAAAAATTCTGAATAAAAAAAAACAAAAAAAAAAAACATGCCTAAACACTGAACATACACTAGGGACAAATTTAGCATAAACCTACATTGCAAATTTAAACTTCAGCTAAAAAAACTTTTCTCAGACCAAATAAGGATTAAATGTTTAAATTTTCAGCCCTCTAGCTCCATTGTAGTAGCCTGTATGCATAATACATACATAGCCAGCCAGACCAACCGAAAAAAAAAATAAAATAAAGCTGTCAGTTTTGGTGAAAATTTTCGTTCATAATTTCTAAAAGTTTCCAGATAGATGGATGATGAGAAACATTTGAACTTTAAAGGTAATCGCTTCAGACTTTTGATAACAAAAGGCAGAAGATGAAGTGAAATTTCCTTGTACAGTAAAACTTGAAGTTGATCAATAATCCTCTGACTGATTTTAAATAAGACAAACTTTTCAAATTTAGAAATAAAAGATGTGGACTTCTATTTACTATTCACTCAAGCCATCAAAAAATGATAGCAGATTTGAATGACAGCATTGTACTTATATGAAAAAAAATATATATCAAAAACATTCTGTTGCTCAGCATTTTCTTATTCATGTTCAACTAGAATGAATCTGGATTTTTCGCAAATGGGAGACTCTTCTATAATAAGCATTCAAGTTATCTACCTCAACTGGAAATAAATATAGATATACATGTGGTGTATCATATAAGTAGATAAGAACAGCATTTGTAGCAAAGCTGAAGTTTATTTCTTTCACATATCTATATTTTCACATCCGTTTGATTTGAATAATTGGACTTACAATAATATTTTGATAAGAGAGAAAATAATCAGATATTAGAAATATAAAACCAACCTAAGAGAGATATTACACATATCCATTTGATAATAATAACCGGCTTACAGTATCAAGCAAATATTAGGAAAAACAATTCAAGAACAATAACTTCATAATTTTATAAAAAGTTATAGAAGAATTCAGTTCAATTGATTATCTTCATACAATAATGCAAGGGGAATAACTCTCCCCCACCTATTGAAGTCCTTGTTATAAATAATTATGCATTATAAAAAAATTATGAAATTCAAAATCTTCAATTAATTTTAAATGAAGTGTTTGCGACCAACCGATTTTGATAGCAATAACTTTTTGATAAGATTATCCGTGTTAATGATGAACGACCTCTATATTTATAAAGAAGCAAACATTAAATGTTCAAAAGCTTCAAATCAAAGAATGGTAATTAATAAGTGTCTTACCGTAAACTGTGTCCAAGATTCTGCAAATAGACACCATAGGCTTTGGAAATTTCATGGGTGATGTCAGATAAAAGAGGGATTTTCAAATGGCCCAAACCACCTTTGTTTCTGGGCATATTCAACCTTTAAAAAAAAAAAATAAATGAATTGATAAAAAAAATAGAAAATAAATAAAAATTCAAACAATACGAAGAGATTGTGAGATTCCAGTTCCACATTTTGAAATAAGGGGAAAAAAAAATTTTTTTTTAAATGAAAAAGTTTGGGGTTTTCAAGCTGAACTAAATTAAGAGGCAGGAAATTTAACTAATATTTTTATTATAAATTCCGACTAGTTTTTACCTTCGTCCAAATTTTTAGTTTCTCTTTATCATAACTTTGACTTGGATTGTCATTCTACGGCAATGAGTACGCAATGCTATTGGAAATACAAAGTGAAAATCGAACTCACACCCTCTACTCAGAGCTGCCTTAAACCATTCAGCCATGGTACTCCGTAGTTGACAGAAACAGATTTTATCACCTTTACATGGACTCCCTAAAACAATATTCGCCACTGTTTATATTTTGAGACCTAGTGACCTTGAAGCAATCTTTAGTTTATTATTATTATTGGATGAAGTATTGTAACAATATTTTTATTATCAATTTTGACTAATTTTTACATTCATCTTAATTTTCATAAAAACTTTGACTTGGACCTTCATTCAATGACAACAAGTATTGTGTTACATTTCTCCATCTAATAAAAAGAATGGACTGGAGTTTTCACTCTTGAAAATCAGGCATGTTTAAAGTCTTTATCAACTTCTACTAAGATGACCAAGAAAGCATTCAGAGAGCGCATACCTCAACCAATGCTGTACACTAACTAAAAACTTATTTAAAATTTTCTTTTTTTTTTCTTAAATTTTGATTTAGCATTTTATTTATTGATTACACATTTTTACCTCTTTCCCCGCAGAATAATAGAAAATCTCTTGGTGTGTTGCTTGAAAATGTAATGTGAATATTTCAAATGGATTCATTAATGAGATTCAAATCCCAAACTGGATAAATATTGAATTCCTAAAACATTTCTCCACTTCTTTCTATAACCATGAAACCTAACACCTAACCCTAAGCTCAGGATGGTTATTGCATCCAATAAATCAACACTCACACATCACCTGGCGGCACTTCAGGCTGTAAATGCTCTCCTCTTTAATTGGTTAGCAGTCAAATAATCAGACGTCACTTCAGCTCTTGTTTGCTTATTGGAGGTCTTCTCCAATAGTTCATTTTCAGTTGGTTTTTGGCCGCCCACACTTCCATTTTCCCCAGTATTTGGAATTTGAGCCTAATCATTCAGAGCAATACCATATGGCCAAAACTAATTCCGTCCACCATTCAAGGATTTTATTCTGAACAAGACAGATCAGCTCACTTCCTAACGTTGTCATTGGTTGCTAAGTTATTTCAGTACTCCTGTAATAGGGGCCCCAGGGTATAGCATGGGTAAAAGACTAGAAGGTTATTCCTCTTAAAAGATTTAAAAAGAAAAAAAAAAAAAAAAAAAAAAAAGTGAGTCCAGACATATGAAGTTTTTATCATCCCCCACTTAACACAATTTTATTAAAGTACAGATTAATTCATTTTGATAAAATCAATTTAATAATTTGATAAATAACTATAAAATTGTGTAATGATTCATCTTAATACAATGATGCATAGAATAACTTAGTCTTTCATGCCTATTACCCAATTACCTGACTCCCCCACACACACACTACAACGAGAGACCTGTCATTCCACTTGACGCCTAATATTTTCCTTAGACATCAAATGCTGAACAAGTCTTTTCTTTTTCTGGACTTCAGAGGCCATATTTTGCTATCAAGACAAGCTGAAGAGGAGATTGAAATTCAGGAGTGATTTCAATCCAGCTGATGCTGGGAGACCTTGTTGGTACAATATTATAAACATTTGAGATTGCAATGTAAAAACTTACCAAGCCAAGTGAGTGAACTGAGAATCGACAGAGCACGCAACAACTTCAGTATTCAAGGCTCTAAATTCTTCAATGCGGTCGCTGAATGCAATGATTTCTGTTGGGCAGACAAAAGTACTGGAAAGAAAAAAAAGGTTTCAATCAGAGCCTTTGTTGTTCAGTCAAATATACCAAGGACAAGAAAGAAAATGCGATTTTAGAATTGATAGTATTGGATCATTTATCCAGCTTCCAGTAAAACCAGAATAACAAGTGGATTAATTTGTATATTATACAGTTTCCTTGACTTTTCTCCATATTTTTTATATACTAAGAATTTTAAGTGAATAAGATCAAACAGACCTTGCTTTAGAAGTGAATTCATTTGTATCTGTTAAATACATTATTCTCCTTTATTTTTCATTGTTTATTTTATATTTCAAGTAAACCTCAGATCAGCAAACTGCGTCATCCATTGCCAAGTTCGTAAGATGAATAGTGACAACTACTTTACTGTACAGTTTTAGTATTGTGCAATGATAAAGAGTCTGTAGAGAGTGCTGTAATGATTACAGGTTAGGGAATCAAAGGAAATTCTTCAAGATTAACACAGCTAATATGCTCAATCGAAAATATAGTACAATAATGTTGATTTTTTTTTCTCCAATATTAATTCATTTTTTTTTTATTATAGTGTGCATAAGTATTGGCAGATTTTTTTTTTTAAATGGCACCAAGTCGAGATGTTTTGACAATACAAAATTCAGCATTCTTTCAAATGATTCATCAGAGATTTTAAATAAATAATCTTGTGGATGAATAATTGAATGAAAAAAAAAAAAGAAAAAAAAAAAGAAGATAATTTATCACTTGTGGTTCACATTTTTCTTATCTTATAATTCTAAAATCCTTGTTTAAAACACTATCATATTTAATTGTGCACAATGAGAAAAATTCAATATTAAAAATCAGGGTCAAAATAGATGTGTAACATACAAGAGTGTAAAAAAATTTGAATAAAAAAAATTACTGATTTTTTGCTGCAAAAATTATATCCAAGATTACATTGTACACTCATAAATACACTCATTACAAGAATAACAAATTTTAGCTGGTTTACGTGAGATGGGCGAAATCAGTAACAACAATTGGATACATTTTTGACAGTGGACTTGTTGAACTCTTGAGGACATTGAAGCAAAACCTTACTGAAATAATCTCTAATGTAATAAGGAAGAGGAGAATAATAATTTTAAAATATGGAGAGGAAGAGTCCCGTAATATATAACCAAATGATATGCAAAAAAAAAAAAAAAAAAAATCTCTATAGAGAAAATATTTCTACAAGAGTGGGGAGAAGGAAAAATAAAATTTACAACTTACAAATCCAGAGGATAAAAGAAGAATACAAGGTATTTGCCACGGAAATATCGGAGACCAATCTCTTCAAATTTGCCATTAATAACTGCTGTGCCATTCCAGTCAGGGGCAGGTTTTGAGACTGAAAAGTTTAATTCATTTCATTTCAAGATAAATAAAAAAAGTAAAATCTTTTAAATAATCAAAATCATCTAACTACAATTGAATATGTGTGTGTGTGTGTGTGCGCGTACTGCGATTACTTGACAACTGATCATTGTATGAAATTGATGTTTGCCAGATATATTAGTCAGTACACAATGCAAGGCAGTGCAGTGTCAAGTTTGAAGCCTTTTAGATCAGTGATTTTCGAAATCTAATAAAAAATGAATAAAACATTAATTGTAGACCCCCATCCAAAGTTTGATATAAAATATAAAAAATTTGCAACACTGAAGAGAAGTAATCAAAATACTTCGAAGCCATAGTTTCATATAATGGATTGAAAATTATTTTAAATGACTTATGGCAGTGATCCTTAGCCACATACAAGGGGAGGGGGTGCAAAGAAAATTTCTTTGTTTCCTTGCTGATCTTAAGAAAAAGGAAGATCTGCCAGCACATTAAATGATTTTATCAGATACAGACTATTAATCTTGACATCTGATAAATTTTAACATTTTGCTATACTTTTCAACATCAACTTTGCCAATTTCGATTTTGAAATTTCAATTTTATTTTTGGATAAAGAAGTGTTCTAACAGATTTTGGCATGAAAACTTCTAGTGGTGTAGGAGGATAATCATTAAGGTTTTTGGCTTTTAGCCTACTACAGTGGTTTTGAATCTGGAATCAGTCGAATAATGCTCAAAGGTCCATAGAAGTGTTTCCTCTAAACCCGATATTGTGGCAACAACATCATCCATTGCACACCTATCAAAACTATAATTATTGTACAGACCTGTTCAATATATTAGATTTCTAATAAATGTAATCCATTCAAAATAGATATGATTTTTTAATGGTCAGAGATTGCTTTTTATTGTAGTTCATTAGTCTAAAAACTAAATAGGGGTCAACCAGAAGAGAAAAAAATAAATGAATAAAAGATTTTGATCTGTCTCCATCTGGGGGGTAGTAAGCGAAATGCACTTGAAAACAAAAACTGAAAATATAGGATACCATGGCATGCAGGTTGAAACCCAATTACCACCAATGCCTGTGTGGGGTAAATCTCAGGGATAAAGCTTTTACCTTCCCTTGTAGCCCAATCTGGTAATCAACATAAAATCCTTTATCTGTAATTCATTTTTAATCAAAATAGAGATAAGATTGCAGAGAATTTGGAGATTCACACAAAGAACTACCTGTGGGATTGCCCACCACTGAATGTTCACAAACTGAAAGGGAGAAAAGTTCTTTTAGTAGTAGCACGGTAATCCCCATTTATAATGCAGGTAATGGGGTCCAAGAAAGACAACAGCATAACAACTGCAGATAAACGTCACTTGAAAGTTTACCTGTGAATAAAGGGGTTTTCATAACAAAATCAAAGAAATTATATACAAAACACCCTGTAATTATATGTTGATTGATTTCACATTGGAGAGATTTATTTCAGTCATATCAAGCCTTTTGATGAAATTCTGTTTTTATTCACAGATTTCCAGACAAGTGGGCAATAATTCATAAAGGTAAAAATGTTTGAGCTCACCAATCAATCAACCACCTTATATTGTGAACTGCATCATCTTCGGGGACTCCTGTAGTAATATTATCTTAATTTTATTTTCATTAGATGAAACATGGTAAAAATTTACAAATGATAGACAATCATTTTACTCTTCATTTCTGATCTGTACCATTTACCAACTGTTGTAGACTGACAGTGAGTAACTGTGGTGAAATGTAACTAATGAAAGGAAATGATCAAGAATTGATCGATGGTTGATTATGCTTTGGCTAATACAAATAAGTGATATACATCAAATCAAAATATTACCACTACAACTAATATAGAGACAGTAACAAATAGGGTGGGGGAGTTAAGGGATAGATTTGATCTTTTGTAAACCATGAAGACTCTAGTATCTCAAAAGGGGAGCAGTTGCCATACAAAGGCAGGGTTTCTGGAGTAGAAGAGATGAGAGTTCAAATCTCACCTAGAGCTTAATTTTCATTTCAGATCAGTGTTGTTTATCAACTGCCGTAAACTGATAGTCTGAGTAGATGCAATGAAAAGCAACTAAAATTAAGATGACAGAAAATACTAGTCAAAAACTGATAAAAAGGAGAAACAAGTTTGTGATCTTTCACCAAAATGTAACAAAGGCCATGTTCAAATTTTTTCAAATCTAGGATATCCTTGGAAAAAGTGAAAAAAAAAAAATTTTTTTAAATTATACGGACTAAATAATGGAGATATCACACATTTATAATTTTAATAATTATGTAAACTCAAACGACTGACTTCAAACCATAGCAGAGTATGTAACAACCTTTTAAACAAGACTCAAAAATTATTCCGGGTGGAGGGTGGGGGCTACTGTAAAAAGGTGAAAATAAGGTCAGAGTTAACATGACTGAGGTGTTTTTGATGCTTCAATCCCAAAAGTCATTTCAAATACAGTAAATTAAACCAACCAATCAGATAGTTTTCCTATTCCCTCTTAGAAGATGATCCTCAACTTGACAATGGAACAAGAAGAAGGTGGAATATTTTAGAGAAATCTAGAAACAACACTGGATTCAGATTGTAAGGATTAAAAAGCTGAGACCATTGATATAGACGAGAAAATGATCATTTGTGTCAGCCTCGAAATTACTAAATAAGGGTCAAGTTTAGCAGTGCATTTACATTGTAAATCGGATATTCACTATCAGACAATATGTTTGTAAATATACCAGCAAACAAATAGTTTTTTAGTTAGGGCAACAAGTCCTTTGGAAAAATACAAAGACAAAGAACAAGCAAGACTTGGTCCAGACAGAAATATGGATCGGGGGGGTGGTAGCTGAGGGCAAAGGCAGTGGGACAGGGGCCCAAGGGGTGCAAGTGGGATCTGTCCAACTGTAAGATCTCATGGGCTGAGCTTTGGAGATTGGAACCCTTCCGCACTTCTTTCCTTTTGCTCTCCGTCTATGACACCCTCGCTTCTCCACCACAGCAGCACACAGGGGGGCTTAAAGAGAACCCACATTGCAAGCCCTGGTCAGAATGGGGCATTGGGGTACACACTGACTAGATGCAAAACATCTTTAATTCAAGGCCAGTATAAATGGCAACATGACAAATTCCTCCCAGTTGTGGCTGATACACAAGCATGAGAGACAAAAAGTCAACCTGTATGGACTTCACAAAGACTTTGTCAACCAGAACCAGGAAACCAAATCCCAACCCACAGCAAACTGCTAGGCCCAAGGAAACGAGGGTCGGCGTAGGCAGACGACTGCAGTTCCTGGACATGATGAACAATCCTTTGTCCAGACATTGTACCGTAGTCGACCGGAGATCAAAGGATTATTCTGGTTAGGCTGACCCTGCCATGAGAAGGAGGTTGTGAAGAGGTCCACTAGAGGAACGCCCTGAAATACCAGCCTCTGGTCCAGGAGGGTAGGAACAAAGGATTGCAAGCAAAGTTGTTCTCTGTGGAGGTTGGTTGAAGATGCTTTCCAGCAAGATCAGGGTGGCGGCTGTGTTCAGCACTGGGCCTGGACCAAAAGCGAGCAGCTCATGGAAGGGGGTGAAGAAGCAGAACATGCCTCGTGCTCAATACGGAGGAAGAGAGAGGATAAAAACTGGAAAGCCATGGCCAAATAAGCAGTGAACTGCCCACCACTGCCAACCCGGTTGTGGTGAAAGGGTCAAAATGCTCAATGACGGTTGCATACCACCTGACCGTGTCTGTTTCTGACCCCCCCCCACAAAAAAAACAGATACCTAAGGAGGTAACTAGAGAATGCAACCTAACAGGTGCATTACGTAAGTTTGCTCATTGTATAAGTCACTTTGTGACACTGATACATTTTTGGATATTCAATATGAGAGGTACTGAAAAGTTCTCAGCCTGACCTCGAACTAGATATAAAGAAAAAAAAGAAAGGCACAAGGATTGTGCAAATGGGCACTTTTCAGTATAAAAACTTTTTTCCAGCCAGTGACAAAATAATGCCAAGAACCGACTGTTTTACAAGCCGAGAACTTCTCAGCACCCCTTGTATACGTGGAAAAAAAATAAGATGAATAAATAAAATCATAACTCTACAAGGAAACTCAGCAACAGGACCAAATCTTCGTCAGATCATCTTAATATGAGAATACAAGGAAAAAATATGAAAAGAAAAGAAAGCAAACAAATATGGACATTTGAAAATTGGGCCAAGTAACAGTAATTGATATGGTTACAGCATGAACATGATCTAATCTACACAATTAATAGTTGATCCTCTCATCAGAACACAAGACGATTGGAGAAGGAGTTGAACTTTTGCTGGAGAAAATACTACAATATGAGGGCTGATGGGACAGTTTAATTGAATAATTCATTTTTCTTAAATATTTGATTTTATTTTGAAATAACACTTAGGTTGGTGATACTTTTTGCTTGGTCATGTGTGAACTATACTTACATCCTTGGTCAAAGATTAAAGGAGTCAAAAAGTTGATAGAAACATCTCAAGTAAATTCATTACGTTCACTTGGTAGATTCATTATATGGCCCCAGAAAAGCCAAATGGTAGATTCATTATACGGCCCTGGAACATATCTGACCCAACTTGCTATCTTGTATCTGACTTATTTTTGACCCAAAATCGAGTACTGTTCACATATCTGGGTAGACCCCACCCAGGTGCTATCTAGACTCAATTGATTGCAGAATAGTGTGCGTGGATTAGTTGGTGATGAGCTATTCTGTCCCATCAACCTGATGTAATAAGCCTGGTACGTCTCGCTCACTATTTTCATGTAAAGTGTTCAAAGGAGCTCCATCACTTAGTTCTACTATAGAGAGATTTTCCAGTCAGAATGTGATTTGCTCTCCAGTGAATCCCATTCCCACTTTCTGACTATTCCACATATCTGTTGCAATTTCCACTCAAACAGCTTCTTCCTCCCCAATAGCTGTTTTGTGGAATAAGCTCCCGTGAGTGCTGTCTAACAGGATATAATATCCATCTTTTCAAATCCAGGGTCAATAAATATCTTGTGAAGCCAAAATTACTTTAACCCTATACCTAGAGTGGACCCTAGACTTTGTATAAGGTGATTAAATACTAATGGGGGAAGTACAAAAGATATACAGCAAGTTTAGTGGCGGGAGAAACGGAAGAAAGCAGGAGGAAAATAGAAGAGAAAAGGGTTAATGATCATTTATTCTGGTATCGGGTGGAAGAAAAGAGTATAAAAAAAATTTTAAAAATTTAAAAAAAAAAGACAGACAGAGAGAGAGAGAGAGAGAGCAATATAGAAAAAAAGGCCCTTGCCCATAAGTTAAGGGACCAAAGGTTGGTCACCTGAGCAGAAGGTAGTCAGGTGACTACGGACATTCTGTAGGCCCCTGGCAGTAGAAGACCCTCCCCTGAGAGTGAGGACTTTCTTTGGTCTTCAAGCAAAGACTATCAATATATTTTTTCGGTCAGCCAAAGTAAGAAATGTAAAAAGTTTAGATTTTGAATCCTAACTCAATCTCTAATTGCTTCCCTTGCTGCAGTGCATATATATTCAAAGAAACGCAGAACAGTACTCGGTCGAAATCACATTCCATTATCCAACACCATCCCAAAACATACACTCTTTCGACTGAACAGGGTTACTTCATTTTCTAAAGACAATACAAGGAAAAAAAAAAAAAAGAGAAATTGAATAAAACCTCAATCAAAATCCATTAATTATTTTTCACAGGGATTTACAAATAGATCATTCGGGGGGGGGGGTATTGTTTCATACAAATAAAAATATCCCCGTGATTTTTTTTTTCACAGGTATTAACTTGTATGTTATAAATGACGAAAGAATTGGGAGTGCTTTATTCAGCACACTGTTTGAGTGAGAAGCTCTCAAAGTGGGCAACTTTTTCTGTTCAGGATTTTCCGTCATTTTCAGGGGCCTTGGAGGAGGATCTGATCACATTTACAGAAAAAGTTAGCTCCAGTCACAAAGTTCTGAAATTGTACATGCCATATGAAAGGAATTATGAATATTGGGAGTTGGGCAAAAAGACTTTTTCTGGCAAAATGCTCAAAATTTAGTACAATTTCAATTATTTTCAATATCAAAACTATTAGAGATACAGACCTAATTTTTTAGGATTTCTCCTTAAGTTTGGTATAAGAACACCAGCAATTTTTTTTCAATGGAATCTGAGAGTTGGACCTGGGGAGCCCTGGATAATTTTATATGGAACTTATTTATAAGTGGATGGTTGATAAGTCAACTTTCAATTTAGTCAAAGCAATAACGATTGGAGTTACGTCCCTTTGTGCGTATCTTTCTTGTGCATCCATCCATAGTCGATTTTGACAATGGTTAAAATTTTTGTATGGTAAGAAGAGATTTGATTATCCTAACGAAAATTTGAATAAATAAATGAGTTTTTATTTAATTTTGACTTTCATCTTAATTTCAATTGCTTTTTATACAACTTTCAATTCAAACCATTGTTTCTACGGCAACAGTTCTGATAACTGTCAGTCCGTTCGCCATGGACTCAAAAATTTCAACACTTGAGCATATCAAATCTTTTACTTGATAAAGTCCAAGTCAAGAAAAAAAAAGGAAACACAACAGGTTTGGTTTGTCACTCAATAGAAACCATCATGTGACCAATATCTTTCAGCAGCATGCTCTGTTGGGTGTGATCAATTAAATTTAAAAAATTAAAAAAATTCTATCGGGTACAAGCTAAGGGACTAACTTAGCATAAACATATATAGTAAATTGGAATCCCTCTCTAAGGACTAATTTGGGGAGGACAGGATTTTTCAAAATGTTTTTTTTCTAGGCATATGGAGTAAATGTTGGAATTTCCAGCCCCCTAGCACCATTGGTGCAACCTGTATGCACGACACATACATAGCCAGCCAGAATCATTTGAAAACTGAAGAAACCTATGCTGACAGTTTTAGTTGATGGTTTCTAATATTTGGAACATGCACGCACACGATTCTGAATTGTGTTGGGTAGGAATTCTGATAATCAGGTGATTAAATGTGCTCAGTTCGAGTGACAGGTTCATTCATAGTGGCATAAATAATAGTTTGCAAAAAACAAGGGAGACTGCTGCCAGACACAAGCTAAGGGATCAATTTAGCATAAACTTAGATTGCAAATTGAACCTCACCAACACTGAGAACCTATTAAGAAAAGGAATTTTCAAAAATCCAAGAGGTTTTTTTCTAGACATAAGGAGTAATGTATAAAATTTTAGCTCCATTGGTGCAACCTGTACATGCGATAAATGGCCAGCCAGACCAACTTGAAAACTGAAGAATCACGTGTTGACACTTTCTAATATAGGGTAGCCACTCCCACTTGATGTATAACCATAACTGACAACCCCTAACCTTAATCGATTGGAAATGATATTGTGAATGGATGTAGACTGCAAGCAATCTGTTGTAATGCAGCAATGTAGTTTCCCATTATTATTTCTTTCTGATAGACCAGCATAAAATGAAAGGTCGCCATCGTAGCAACAACAATAATTTATTTCTTCATGAATTTTAATTGTCGTTCTACCGTACTAAAACTTGGTGCAGCATTGGAATTGTGGTCTCGATTGGAATTCGGCAGGGATCTGTCGAAAATCTAGGAGCAAAACCATTTAACAAACAATTTATTCAAATCTTTGGATTTGTGCCCGTGCAAATATTAACCACAGACGAAATTGACTATGGATGCACAAAATGGCATATTGTATAAAATTGGTGGTGCAATCTAAGTTTTCCGAGAAATAACACGCGTGTATTGACAGAATTGTGAGACAAATGGCTTGAACAAAAGATCAAATCGATATAATCATTGTAAATTCCACAGCTGGTGATAAATTTAACTTCAACTGCAACCACAACCAACGTAGGTGTCTGGGTCGGGGCAGCAAGTCTATGCGGTCTTTCAGGGAGGGCACTCACTCAGTTATATCAAAATACCTAGAAGTGGATATCTAATAAAAACAAAACACTCACTCCATCAGCTATTTCAACCATATAGTCGGGAGCACACTTCGGAAAGCTGAACTGAACCCTTACTTTCCATCTGTCGTACAAAAAGGCTTTGAAGTATTA
Organism: Thysanoteuthis rhombus; assembly: GCA_963457665.1. Lineage (NCBI taxonomy): Eukaryota > Metazoa > Mollusca > Cephalopoda > Oegopsida > Thysanoteuthidae > Thysanoteuthis > Thysanoteuthis major. The sequence goes on along the minus strand of OY735206.1, from coordinate 8,365,591 downwards.
CGGGGGAGGATTCCGATAAATGATGGGTCTCATTTGGTAGACTTATTTGGTTATCCAAATCTTCAGAAAATGACGATTGATAACAAGCCTTCGAATAACGTATTCATGATGGTAAAGAAAGAAACTAACAAATAAAAACAGACAAAATGCAGGGAAGGTGATCCCGATTGTAAGCTTCATACCCTCACTCACTCGATGTTAAAAAATGGCGAACAAATAAAATATAAGCGATTGGAAAGAACTAATGTATTTACTGCTGTTTTTCTTTCAATAATTCCCATTTTTTACTTGTGCGCCATTTTTAACATCGGGTAAGCGGTGTGATACTTCACAATCTGGGCCACTACCTTCCCTACAGTGTGCCTGAAAATGAAAAATTAAATAAATAAAAGAGACGGACAGAAAGTAAAAAGGTTCAGTTTGGAATTCTGAGTGAATTGAATGAATTGAATTGTTCGGGCCTTCATAAATGTACGTCGAATCGCGTATCTACTTAATGTCAGCTGGATCCCAATCGGAACTACCTTCGCTAAATAGTGCTGAAGTTACACCCATGGGTGGCTCTATTACACGTGTCACTGTGTGACACACTCAAGATGACCCTGGAGAGAGTAGGAAGCAGATGTGCCGTTGACGGTGGAAGTTTGAATAAAATAAGCAAATAAGTTCGACTTGAATAGCGACCATGACATTCATATAATTATTTCATCGATTGAAAAAAAACAGTCGAATTGATGTGAAAAATTTGCTAAGTAGAACGAAAAACTCATCTGAACTGTAGACTAAGAATTTTTTTTTAAACTAAAATAATAATTAAAAAACAAAACAAAAAAAAAACTTAATTTAGAATATTTTATAATATGAACGTAGAGTAGTCATAGGTCTTGAAAGAAATTACACATAGACAAACTAAAAATGATTTTTCTGCAACTAATGTTCATACTTTTTGATGAAAAAAAAGGATAATGTCAAGTTTGTAGTGTCGAAAAAGATGAAGCATAGTAAAAAAAAAAAAAAAAAAAAAAATTGTGTTCAATTATTTTTCCTGAAGAATTCTCCTCTAAACGGATAGAATTGGATTGGACGAGGGTTAGGATATGCAAGCACTCCCTCATTATACAACTACCGGTACCTATCATCAAAATTGAAAAATTCTCGGTTTAAGGATTGGAAATTTATGGTTAAGCCTTACCTTAAACCATATATCCAACTGAAGATGGAAAGTGTAAGATAAAAGCTCTAAACCATTGCAATGCAAAATAAAAACGTACTTCATTATGCTTAGTATTTTGGTGGTGAGGGTTTAGGGTCCTGTTTCGAAAATTAACATTCAAGGGTAAATTTTGCTGAAATTTCAATTTAAAAAAAAACAGAAAAACTCACAAACACCTACAAACTTTAAATAACTTTGGAAAAAAGTGAGAACAAAAGTTTAGTTCACACCAAGAAGTAATTCTTTCAAATTATAATCGGCACATGATATGATAAATACTAAGTCGAGTTCAGCGCCAGATAGAAATTTCGATTTATTAATTTGGATTTCTGATGAAAGACTTTTCAAATCCAAAAGGAGATAAGCTCGGTGATGAGGTTAGGCAAAAAATGAGGGAGATAATTCAGTATTTGTAATCCCATATTCATTTCGGACCCTATACCGGACTTTACCCCAAAACTAGACCATTTTTTATGATAGAGGGAGGTTTTCGACCTTTTCAAGAGAAAATTCATAAGAGAAAATATTCTTAAAGGACAGTAAATGTTATACATAAGTGATAAGAACAACCTAAGGAGGCGGCTAAAAAATTCTGGAAAGTTTTCTTGATCTTGAAATCAGAAAGATAAGAAAAAAAAAAGCCGGTCAGAATTTTTTTTTTCTAAAAAAAGAAAAAAAACGAAGTGTTTTTTGGTCTGTGAGTCACTGAAACGAAATTAAATAATGCATACTTATAGCTTTACTCCACTGGATGGTATGTCCAGAGGTTCTTCGGTCTTCTTGGGGATAAACTTGTCCACCTGCAAACGAATAGCATTTTTCGTCTGCAATGCAACAAACTGCAAACGAAATTAAAACGATAAGACCAACAACATGCACACTGACAAGAGCCATTTTAGTTCCAAATCCACGTTGTCTGAAGAAAAAGTAAAGTTATCCCCTTTAGTTTCGGATACTAACTTCTATAGACGTGGTTGTTGTACTGATTGGATTATCAGGTTTCCGATTAAGGCTCTTATAATTTTTTATTCAAAGGTACATAGCAAGCCCCCATATTCGATAAACACGATGATTAAAATCTAATTGAAATTAATGTAGTTAATGATAAAATGAATTTTCTATCTCTGTTCTCTTCCAAAACGTTTTTTCGTTTTTTCCCACAGAGGGGACCTCCGCGGTATGTGCGCAAAGCGCGTACTTAATTAATTACTAGCGACGAGCGAACTATCTATCAATTATCGAATTTCAAAAGAAGTTTTCAGTACTTGATAACGTAAAAATAGATTTATTTAAGAAAATGGTATCTTGTAATAAATGTTCAGAGAAATGAAATGTCCCGATGTTTCTTTTCAAAAGTAATCCTGAAATGTTTATTGTCCCCCTTAACTTTGAAATTATGCATTTAAACTTTACAATTATGCATTTTTAATTTGAAATTCAGCATTAATTACTTTATTTCAACTGGTTTTCAAGTTTAATTAGCGCGATTTCTATTGGCTTAGATTTTTTTTTTTTTTTTTTTTTGATGCCGCACTTACCACCCGTCAGTGAAGGGGTCTGTTTATCCAAAGGATAATTAAAAAGCAAACAATGACTTTTGTTTTCTTGAAATTCAATTGTTATAAATATTTTGAATACCATAAAACTTGAAAATAAAATTTGTTTTTCATGCATGGACATTTTTATTTACAGTATACGAAAATTTTATTGAAAAAATGTAGCCATTTGTTTACAGTTTCCTTAGCAACGAGCCGCGTCGTTTCTTTTTCTATTTTTATTTACAATGGTGTTCAGCAGGAGAGATGTGGATTCTCTGGAAAATGATGATGGACAGAGGATTTTGGACGGGAATATGTCACCAGGAATAATACAGAAATTCAAAATTGATTCTCAGGCAAGAAGACTTTTTTTCTAAATTCTTTTTCCCCCATCTTGATCGTTAAGAATTAAATAATATTTTAATTTTCTATGTCTAATTTTTACATTCATCCTTTTTATCGCAAGATGAAGGTAGAAAGTAATCATAAAGATTTACTTTAATAATGATTTATTGTACTTCATCTGATAAAAAATTCAAGAAAAAAAAAAACAGAAAATATATTGAATGATAATAGTTTCAAACGTAAGTTATACACTTTGACTTCTAAAACTTTTTTCACGCGTGACCCCCTTAGCAGGGTTGCTACAGAGTTTTTCCAGAGGTACCTAAAGCTTGGGAAAACGTACCAAATCACCTATAAAGTACCAAATAAAGAAAAAGATTTGTTTCATTGTTCATTTATATTATCATTAAATGGAAGATAAATTGTAGTCAAACGAAAAAAATGTAATTGTTACCTTTTCTGCGTTAAATTCAAAACATATAAATAGCATGAGTTTTTTTTTTCAGTGGCAAAACTATCTTCGCGATAATGACGTGTTTGCTGCTTTTATTTGGTTCGTAATTGACTTGAAACCTAATCCTAGACATTAATCTCATCTTGAATCCTTTGTAGCTAAATTTAATAAAATACTTTTTTAGATGGTCGAATTTTCTGTTTTTAATTTTGAAAAATAAATTCACTGATAAGATTTTTTAAATGAAAAAAAAAAAAAAACTTGAAAAAATTCAAAATTTACGAAGACAAATGCTGTTCCGGGGTCCTTCGGCATAATTCAGCGGAACCTGACGCAGAAATAGCCTGAATTTAACACGGGCAAGATAACAATCGCCAAAAAAGATGTTGAATGAATTTAATCAAACTGAACTCAAATACTTATAAAACTGCACCATTTTCATCTGTATTTTCATTTGAATGGAGTTTTTTCTTCCATTTCATTTAACAATTTTTCCGATGGTTTAGTAGTAGTATTAGTATTTATAGTGGTCTCCCCCTGCCCACTTCATGCGTGGTTAACCCCAACCCTAACACTGTAGGAGGGGTGACTAACAAAATGAACTCAACATATCATTTCTCACTGATAATGAAAATCTTGGTCTGGAGGGGATCAACAAAAAAAACCTCTAAATGCCTCTTTCTTTATTCTTCTTGTTTCAAACTTTCGGCAGAATTAGCCTCTTCGAGCGAAGCTGTAAAAATCTGACAACTTCACTTTCGTGGAACCAAATTGAGCTGAAGTGAATACAACACTCAGCTACATATGGCACTTGAATACATTGACGAGGATATCTACTTAATAATCCTCTGGTACGTTCCCACCCAGAGTTTGGTTCTTACATATGGTCTCCTCACATGAAGTACCACTCAATTGCCACGAAGAGAACAGAACAGGGTCACCAAGATCCTTTCTGAGACAGGGAAATATATCTTACACTGAAAGATTAAGACAATTTTGATAGACGTTTATTGCTCAAAATGCCCTGATAAGAAAATGCTGACTCCATTCAACTCCAGCGGAAATGGGGGACAGCCATAAAATACTAATTCAGAACTAATACATAGAACAGCCCGAGTGAAAAGACGGTCTCTTCCGAGAATATCAACACTTTTTTTTTCTCAAATAACAGTTATTCTGATATCAGTTATAACAAAATCAACTACCAGTTTTCTTATTTATTTACCCCCTTTCCAACTAAACTGAGGTACGATTAATGACGCCATTAACTGTCTTGGGGAAAAAAATATTTCACATCCATATTTTCTAGGACATAAAAAGATATATAAAACTGATCATTGGGGAGAAAGGTTAAAATGTTTTGATTTCCCCAGATAAAACTGCCGTTAAAATTTAACCCCAAACTAAAACCACAAATTGCACTTCTTGTTGCAGATGGCAAAAAAAATGATACTTTTTTTTCTTTTTTTTTCTATACTTTGAAATATTGAACATAAGCTTTTGGTGGGAACTAACAAAAAAGCCCCTTTGGATGCCTCATATTATACCAGAAAATCAACTAATATTACTGTCATATGAAGCAAATGAGAGATCACACCTCTTGTGGATTTTACTGGGAGTCTGCCTTATAGCAGAGGTTAGCAAAGTCAGAGCCCTGAGCTGAGTATTAGTATAATGACTTTGATCCTTACTGGCCGCCCCACTAGACTTACTGACCATTGTTGGTAAATTCAGTCCTCATTGAGTGTCAGACATAGAGTGCATCACACTGGGACTCAGAGGGTAAAAAATGGGCCTGTAAGTTTCTTGGGTGTATTGAAACTTACAACTCAATACTATACATCCATTGATAAAATAGGTTGACTGCCATTAACCAACAAGCAGTATGGTATGCTAAAAAGGTTATAGAAGATGGCTAAAGGAAGAGGGTGTTTGTGCAGTGTGTAGGGGGGGGCCTGAAAATGGTTTTTCATCAACTTTAAATTCCACTCAGAGGCCCTGCCAGACTAAGCAGAGCGGGCAATCTTTTGTTTCATGTCGGTAAAATAAAAGAATAAGGGGAAGTTACTCCCACTTAAACTACAACAGATTGCTTGCAGTCTACATCTGTCCACCATTATATTAATTCTGAAAGACAAGGTAATATGCGCAAGCATGGGAATCCAACATGGGGTGGGGAACCAACGGGGTACCACCACCGCTTTTCTCACTTGAAACTTTATGGGCAATAAAGGATAACGGTGCTGTACAATTGTTTTATGTAACCCCAACTTAAGGTACCCATATAAAAAGATGGTATTATTATTCACTGTTAGCAGGGTTGGCGCTGAGATATAAACTGAATACAGTCTTTTGCCCGACCTGAAAAATCATTACACTTCCACCCCCTCAGAGAAATGGCAGTAGAAACCGCAAAAAAGACTGTGTTCCTTCTAACAAACATCACACTATGCCATTATTGTTTGTTTTTTTTCCACAAAGTGAAATGCGTGGGTTAGTTGTAGCACTGTTGAGTATTAGCCAGTAATGCACGCTTGGCAAGCCACTCAATTGTTCTATTATTGTCAACAGTTGCACAATGTATAACTAACAGAAGATAATCATCCAGAGTCAGTAGAGCTGCTGATATTACATTAACACCAATGACTGGGGTTTCAGGATGACCTATGCATGCTTGAATAATGAAATAACAAGGGACAGAAATAAATAATTATAAGCTTGACTGAGTTAGGGTAAACTCCTTTGCTTCATTAAAATCTAAAAGATAAACAAAGCAGATTCCATTTCTGCATACAATATTATTCCAAATGTGTCCCATTTCAACTCCTTTTTTAGAAGTTCCCATAATAAAACAAGTCATTCTGAGTTGAGAGCATGAATTCATCATCAGTTTTTGTGTATGTAACTCTTATTCGTGCACTGGTTTTTGGCGTGGTCATTGTCATGGTGGTGACAAATGAAAATGAAGCAAAAACTCAATAATACAAGTTTGATAGAAAAAAAATGTGTAGGTATTTCACTGAATTAACTGAAATTTTGAACTGAACCCTCTATTCTATCTACTGTTTGAAATCCCAAGTGTGTTACCAAATAGGAAAGAGACCTGAAGGATTCTGGAGTGTACAGCATCCGAAATGTTGTGACTATGACAATCAAGATGCGGACAATCAGTGTGGAATAATGATATGTTCTCATCTTCAAAATTCAGATAGATATTACAATGTCTAATAGATAGAATCATAGATAGATCAGATAGAAATTACAATGTCTAATAGATAGAATCATAGATAGATCAGATAGAAATTACAATGTCTAATAGATAGAATCATAGATAGATCAGATAGAAATTACAATGTCTAATAGATAGAATCATAGATAGATCAGATAGAAATTACAATGTCTAATAGATAGAATCATAGATAGATCAGATAGAAATCACAATGTCTAATAGATAGAATCATAGATAGATCAGATAGAAATCACAATGTCTAATAGATAGAATCATAGATAGATCAGATAGAAATCACAATGTCTAATAGATAGAATCATAGATAGATCAGATAGAAATTACAATGTCTAATAGATAGAATCATAGATAGATCAGATAGAAATTACAATGTCTAATAGATAGAATCATAGATAGATCAGATAGAAATCACAATGTCTAATAGATAGAATCATAGATAGATCAGATAGAAATCACAATGTCTAATAGATAGAATCATAGATAGATCAGATAGAAATTACAATGTCTAATAGATAGAATCATAGATAGATCAGATAGAAATCACAATGTCTAATAGATAGAATCATAGATAGATCAGATAGAAATTACAATGTCTAATAGATAGAATCAAAGATAGATCAGATAGAAATTACAATGTCTAATAGATAGAATCATAGATAGATCAGATAGAAATCACAATGTCTAATAGATAGAATCATAGATAGATCAGATAGAAATTACAATGTCTAATAGATAGAATCATAGATAGATCAGATAGAAATTACAATGTCTAATAGATAGAATCATAGATAGATCAGATAGAAATCACAATGTCTAATAGATAGAATCATAGATAGATCAGATAGAAATTACAATGTCTAATAGAGTTGATTACTTGACAAATAAAAAAAACTAACATTCTGGTTAATAGAATAAAAACAATCACTGAATAGTCTGAATGTTCAAAAATATACAAACGTGAATGTAGCTGGACACAAACTATGGGACCAATTTAGCATAAACTTACAATGGAAAGTGTATTCCCCACCCTCCCTTAAAAACCTATTATGATTACCATGAATGCTTGCCCAATATTCTTATCATGGGATCTGGTAATGATTTGAGCCCAAGGGGAAGGTTTCACATGGGAATTTTATCTGGAAGATTCTTCCTTGTCTTGTGATGAAATTGCAAGAAAAGTGGTAATTTCAAGGAGAAGTGTATTCGATTTTCTTCTTTAAGAAGCTGAAAAATGGTGAAAATTTGTCTCTTTAGTATGTCAAGTAGTGCGGATGAAAGCATGTTCTAATTCAAAGACAAGACAGAATGCTGGTTGCACTCTGCTAAAAACAGTAATTAGTATCATCGAAGGACTTAGCAAATCTATACAAGGCTTGTAACGTGCAGTGCAATCTCAGTACTGTAAGAAAAAAAGCTTTGTGAGCTCTATTTTCATGCTTGCAGAGGCAAAGAAGAAAAACAGACTGACTTGGGTGAAGACTCAACAATATTGGACATCTGAGGGCTGAATGAAGGTAATTATTGATGGTATTGCATGAAGAATGTATATAAACCGAAAATAATTTTACGATTGTGATTTATATACATTCAAGATGAACTTCCATTTGCCACCACCATTTTGGGGGGTTTCAAATCATTACCAGATAAAATGATGACAATATTGGACAATCACGCAACGTAATCATAACTACAAGATTGACATGTTTGATTTGACACCTGTTACTAAATGAGGAATTAGTAGGAAACAGGAAGTCTTTAAAGGGCACGAAAGTTCACCTGAGGTAAAACTATCATCCTTCAGTTTTTTAACTTGGCTGGCTATGTATGTATCACTTGTACATGGCTGCACCAATGGTGCTAGAGGGCTGAAAAATTGAATCCTTATTATGTCTAGAGAAAACATGTTTTTTTAAAAATCCGTCCCAACAGGTTTTTAGGGGGGTGTCCATTTTTAATGTGAGTTTATGCTAAATTGGCTCCTTGGTGTGTGTCCAGCAGCATTCGTGCTTGTTTTTTGAAAGTTTTGACTTTTTTTAGTGATCACTACCCAACAAAAAACGAATGAAGTAACACATTCATTGATCACCCCTTTTTCAAATTTTTTAATGATCATCCCCAACACAGCATGTTGCCGAGGGATATAGGTCATGTGACTGTTGCTATTGAGTGACTAACCGTACCTGTTTCTTTTTTTTTGTTGTTCGTCTGCAAAGTGTTGCTAACTTTGTAGTTTATTTGCATTAGATTCTATCAATAAAAGAGGAAAGATATCTCTCGTCTTTTCAGACTCTTGAGTTGTTGCTATTCAAAGCTCAATGGCATTTAGTAAAATGATGAAGGTTTGTGATTGATTGAGATGTCAATCATCTGGTTTATATTTACTGAAATAGCAAATGTCCAATGCACTCAAAGCTGCGATAGGGAACACCTTGAAAATTAAATACATTCAAGAAGAAATCAATCGATCGATCATTTTTGCCACCTAGTAAGCACTCAGAGAGTATGTGCCTCTGTCAATGCCAGAGAAAATCATTGTCAGGGAAAGAAATTGTGCATGGATCCAACCCAAAATTTAATCAAGTCTTGATTTCAAGTCTTGATTTCAAGCCTTTCTCAAAATGGATGAGTTTGTCAATTTCATTTCATCCATATAGAGATTTGAGAACTGTCTGTTTGTCTGACATACTATAGAAACCACCTAAACATGGACACAGCCCTATCAAATTTGGCATGCATACTTAATGAATATAGGGGAAGGTTTTAAAGAAAAAAGATTTGAGATTTGGGGAGAAACAAAAATTGTGGGGTCTGTGTTTTCTCTCACCCCAATAATAATGATCAGATTTTCATGTATTTCTCTAATATACAAAAAGTCTTATTAGTCAAACCAAATTTGCATGTATACTCAGGGGACCTAGGGAAAGGTTTTAAAGTGAACATTTTGATTTGAAAAAAAAATGTTTATTTTCATCCATCAGATATTTGAATTAAGTGTAATGCAAGAGTTCATAATGGTGATGCTTTTTTTAAATAATGTATGATTCAATAAATACATAATTCAAACACATGATCTCTTCTCTCAGGGGAAAACAAGCAGAATAATAATATAGATTCTACCTGATCAAAGAAATTTGGCCTTTGCAGGAACTAGCTGAAAATCCTAGCATATGGTTGGGTTTTCAGTCAGCATGTCAATAACTGCACACCACTTGATATAGGCCTTTTATATTTGACTAGCATTGTACCCGAAAAAATTATGAGATTGTTTAAGTATGGATCAGCATGTCTGTTTAGTATTGGAGTATCTGTGCGTTCTGTCTAGAATTACTCCCTGGCACTTCTGCCTTGAATCAAAATGTCACTCCTGGGACTTCAGCCCAAGATCAGTGTAGTATTAGTGCACTCATTGAAAAATGTCACACACAAAAAAAGGACAGGTTGACACAAAAGTCTTGAAAGCGTTTTAAACATTTCTATCTTTTTAGTTGTAATGATTTTTTTTTATTTAACAAATGGAATACATGAACAAAGGAAGTATAATTAACCTATGTACGAATAATTGTTTCCTTCAAACGCTCACCATTTTCAACTTCATAAGTTCTTTCTCTTTCGATACTGCAGAACATTTTGAGGGATATCTGGTCTTGGGCCACATATTTTGTCTCGGATATTATTTTATCAGTTGTTAAGTTGTGTATTTTTCCAAGATAAATTCTCAAGTGTTTCCTTATAAATCTGAAAAGAGAAAAACAGAGAATATTGAAAAGAAAAAATTATGATTGTTTTAAACCTCTTCGCGTCTTTGACACTATCCTTTATAAAGGTATATGTCGTTCAACATTCGGGTTATGCTCTGGCCAGTAGGACGTAGAGCGATTTGGATATTGAGTAAACATCATGAAATACTTATTCTGCAGTAGCCTATTATGGCATATTGGACCATAGCCACATCACTTGTACTGACAAAATAGCCAAAAGTATGTACTATATTGCTTATAATATGCTCATTTTTAAATAGAACATATTTTAAAAGATATATATGACATGCGTCATAAGGCTAACAAAACCAAAAATCAATAAAGGAATTCCCAAGAAGAAAAAACATGTAAGAAAGTTACAGTTGCACGTTTATTGTTCTTGTTTTTAAAGACAAAAATTTGGATTCTTTTCTTCCGAGCAAAAGCAGGGAAAAATTTGATCCCGTTTTTTTCAAAAATTTAATTATGTTATGAAATAGCATATCAAAGATTTCACAAATTGGGTAGTCAATCTTATATTGCAACAAATTGCACAAAACCACTGTAAACTTATTTGTGAGGAAGAAGGATTTACATTAAAATGATGATTAAAAAATACAGTTCAGTAATCTTGAGTCAGGAGAGGAAATATGTAAGCCTGTAGCATACATTTAATGTTGCCATAGAGTATTATATGTTGTGTATTCAATGTAGATATGTATGCCTGGCAGCGCTATTGCTGTATTTACATTCTCTACGTCCGAGAAGCCAATCAAGATTTTTCAACTTTATCAAAACCCCATGGGACCTTGGACATATAAGCGGTCAGACATTAAGCAGAGATTGTTTGCAGGTTTGATTCCTGCAGCAGCCCCATTTTCTTTTATCATTTTTTCTATTTACTATGTCTAAATTGAGTGATATATTAACCATGTAACGATGGGAGATCATTTCAAATAAGTTTCTATATAATATAACGCAATTTATAATTTATAATTCATTCTGTCGGACCAAATACGTCTATTTCTTAGATACATACCTGTTTATATGGATTAGATACAAAGTAAAAACAGAATAGGGCGTAAAGTTATTTACTGGTGACAGAATGGAGCCAATTTCAAAGGTTGTTTAGTTACTATCAGAGAAATACAATGGCATGCTGTAACAAGTAAATCATGTTTATAGGTATAATCGACTTAAAAAGATTTTCATTCCATGCCTAACAAAAACTATGTACAGACAGTGACAATTTATGAACATTGAACTGTCACAAGCCCATTGTTTGGGGATTATAGTTGTTTTATTTTCCTCTATTTATCATGAGTAGCAATGAGGAAAATATTTAACCCATTAAGTGCAGAAGAATGATAATCATCCATTGCAAAATAAAAGCCCTGACTTACAGATAGAACTGAGCTGTCATCAATCTCAACAAAACAGAATTTCATAATTAGCCAAAGGAACAGTCATTTCCAATTAGCCAATAGAACAGTCATTTCCAATTAGCCAATAGAACAGTCATTTCCAATTAGCCAAAAGAACAGTCATTACCAATTGGCCAATAGAACAGTCATTTCCAATTAGCCAATAGAACAGTCATTGCCAATTGGCCAATAGAACAGTCATTGCCAATTGGCCAATAGAATAGTCATTGCCAATTAGCTAATAGAACAGTCATTGCCAATTAGTCAATAGAGCAGTCATGGCCAATTGGCCAATAGAACAGTCATTGCCAATTGGCCAATAGAACAGTCATGGCCAATTGGCCAATAGAACAGTCATGGCCAATTGGCCAATAGAACAGTCATGGCCAATTGGCCAATAGAACAGTCATTGCCAATTGGCCAATAGAACAGTCATGGCCAATTGGCCAATAGAACAGTCATTGCCAATTGGCCAATAGAACAGTCATTGCCAATTAACCAACAGTCATTGCCAAGGACAACAATGTATATTCAGTTGGTATAAGTATTTGACAAGGCTCCATTCCCTTCTTCCCACTCTGTGTTCAAAGATCTGAGGAAGTGATGTTGGAGAGGTTGGTTGAAACTGTCAAGTTGAGTTGATCCAGTCATGAGACAAGGTCACCAATGCTGTTGCCAACCTTGAGGACACTTGATGAAAAATTTAACAAATGTGAACACGTTAATGAGGAAAGTTATTATTATTGATTTAATCTTTTCCATGATGCCGATTTCTTGGGCAAAATTGAGTTGGTCAGGTCTGCGTCTAATCTGTCTAAAGCCAAGGTACTAGTATGGCAGGGATAATTGAGGGAACAAGTTGGAAGTGGTCGGCATTTCTTCTTCCTCCAGCTCTATACTTGACTAAATCGTCTCAAACTATTGTTTTACCAAGACCACAACTTCATCGATACTTTGATTCTTGGGTCAGGTGGTCAAAGGAATCTGGGTGGTCTTCTCTCCAGTAGCAGTTTTAGTGACTCTTTTGAGCCAACTGCTGAACAGCATGCAGCTGCCATCAAACACTTATTGCTGCCCTTTAAGTCCTAGTCTCTGGAATCTTGGGGTTATTTATGGAGAAAAGAAGTCTACATCAATGAATCAAAATTGAATAAGTCAAGTATATATTATTTTGCTTTAAAGGCATGGAAAGTTTCATCTAATTCTGGTGAATAGCCAAAAGTTCTCCTTTGTCATTATTCGTAATGACAAGTGAAGCACTCAAGTGACACCTACATTGCTTATATGACCTTTAGCCAAGGTATGATGGCTTATTGACACTTCTACTTCACTTGGCATATTTGATTGACAGGTAACCATAATGTGTACCTGGCTACCATTGTTTTTAACCAAGTTTTTGTTTTCTATAGACACGACAAAATCAGCTTACTTTTGCATTTTAACATTACTTTAAATTCCTGTTCTGAACTAATTTAACTTTGATGCTTGCCTAAATTCTATATGCTTCTAAAATCCACAAAACCTATAGTGTCATTAATATTAGTAGAACTCGTAAAATGGTAAAGTAATTTTTAGCAGTGAGGTGCAGAATGGCATGAGAGATACCAGCACAGAAAATTGAATTGGTGGACCAAGTTCAAGTTCAGTCCGGAGATGTTTACATTCACTTTGCACTAATTACCTTGGGGAGAGCACGAATCCACTTCTCCAATCCTTACTCTCGACTATAGGTAAATAGCAAAACAGTTAGAGCTCTTTAGCAATTCTAAAGCAGTCCATTCAAAGAAAAGGTAACTCTAATAGAGAAAAAAAAACTACACCATGGCAGTTGTTACAGCTAGTCCCAAGCACGAGTAAAGGAGGGGGAGGGTTGTGTATGTGGGGATGGCTAGCAACTCTATGCTATAAAAAATCTATTTACTTCTAAAATCACAGCAGATTGGCTGCAACTCTGCTTCACAAGGAGTCTACCGTAATAAACAATATACTCTTTTTTTATTATTATTAATTTTAAGTATTTTTTGCATCATCTTAATTTTTAGTTGCCTTTTATCACAATTTCAACTCAGAACGTCATTTTATAACAACAAGTAAAAAGCACGATTAGAAGTAATAGATGAGCGATAATTAAACTCACACCCCCTTGCCAGATGGAGGCCAGTATATGCCTGTTTCTTTATTTCCAATCTTGCTTTTTAATTGTTGTCTTGAATGGTAGTCTGTGTCAAAGTTGTGATGAAAAGCAACTGAAAAAAATACTTTATTCAATAGTAAGAATAAATTAAAATGATACTCTTGTTTCGTGATTCTTAGATGAAGTATTTTCATTATTATTTGTACAGTACTGGACCATTTATCCAGCAAGTTTGGTATTAGAGGTAACCTGGATTTCTGAACCAAGGTCTGATAAGTACTAATAAGATAAGATAATCACTAAGAATAACTGAATACACTTCTAAAGCAGGGGCTTTTTTATTTTTATTATTCCACTTGGAATTCTTAAAATGTTAATCCACTAATATTTATCTGAAGACAACCCACCCCAGCCATGAAAATTAAAAGAGTAACCAAGCCAAGAAATATTAGGAAACTCGCTAGATTCAAAATGAATCAGTTTCAAAAGTAACCAGTTTTCTGGAAGCTGTATAAATGATAAGGTGCTGTATTTCATTATTAGTTTTGACTAGTTTTTTTAAAAACTTTTTGTTGCTTTAAGATAATATCCAAGCTGGTCCTTTTAGTTTGACATCCACAGAATAAATTAGTTGAAACTTTGCGGTAGAAGCAACAAGAAATTAGAGTAACTGTGAGTGTAAGAAAATTCGGAATTGAGCATTAGATTTCGGAAAACAGACTGAATCCAATATAAGACGAGTCAGTTATTTTGCCCTGACATCACCATGACAGATATCCCTTTCTTATGAATACACCATTTATGATCAGCTGTTCCTGAAAGATTAATTTTTTTCTTCTTTAACGTATCGATCATTGTTTTCAGGTCATAAAAGTGAAATTCTCAACTATGATGGACCATGGTGAATATACCTGAAAACAGGATTCAAGTTGGATATTACTAACTGTATTTTACCCACAGAGAATTTCGTTCAAAACCCTAGTAATCAATTGAATTAAAACAGTGGGCATTATCGCTCATCAATATGTATTGTATCAAACGATATTGTATTCAAATACAAGAGTTTTGGCCATTTTTAACTGACCTGTGTATAAGTCAAACTTTTGTTTTGGAGGCCATTTTTTTAGTAAAAAGAAATTATCTTATATTCAAGAATATACTTCAATTATGAAATATGTAGAATATTGAAAGTACTTTATCTTGCAATCTTAACATAAAAGTACTACTATCACTATATTCAGTGTTGCCGTTACTGCTGTAGTACTGTCACCATATTTAATACTGCCACAGATTTTTTAAGTAAAGACAAATTCACACTGACCAAAATTGAACAGGAAAAATTAAATTTTAAAATTCTTTCTTTATTTTTCTGTTCACAAATTAAACCTTATTTCAAAATCAGCCTTTTTTGGTTCATTTCACACAGGAAGTGGCCAGCAAAGCAACACCGAATCAACTTACCGTTCCTGAAGTTACCAACCTTGCTGAACGGCCTTTAGAATGGAGAGATCATGACCAACCAGAGTTGAGCCAAGCAAAAAAAGAGACAGAAAATGTTGACAAAGGTTTTTCTCAAATTATTTTCAGTTCACTTTTTTGTTGCTTCAATGTTGTTTATTCAACTTGAAAAACCCAATTCTATTGGGTCACATAAAAAATTTCTTTCATTTATTACCTGAATAGAAATAAAAGACAGTTGCTATTTTCAACATGAAGTCCATTGAACAAAATATCTATAAACAGATTTGGTTAGTCATTCAATAGAAACCAGTACATGACTAATGTCTTTCCGTGGCATGCTGTGTTGAGGGTGATCAAAAAAAAAAATTCGGAAAAAGGGGCGATCAATAGATCAGTTACTTCTTGCCTTCTGTTGGATTGTGATCACTAGAAAAGTCTGAGTTTTCAAAAAACAAATGCGAATGCTTCTGGATGCAAAGTGAGAGATTGATTGAGCATAAACTTACATTGCAAATTGTACCCACCTCCGATTAAAACCTTTTGGCAGGGTGGGGCAGGGTAAAAAAAAATTTTTTTTCCAGACATAATGAAAAATGAATGTTGAAAATTTCAGGCCTCAGGCTTCATCAATACAGTCTGTACATGTTAAACATAGCCAGCCAGCCAGCCAGCCAGCCAGCCGGACCAACTTGAAAACTGGAGAAACTTATTTTGACAGTTTTGGTTTCTAATAAAGTACCCCCCTCCACTTATGAAACAGGTGTTGGGGTCCAGGAAAGATAACCACATTATAATTGACCCACTTACAATCAAAAAGTCAAGTTCTGGATGAGTGGGCATTGATAAATATTGGTAAAAAAAATGGATACAACTGCCTTATTTCATAAACCATGCTACATTGAACTGGGCTATATCAGGGGATGCCTATGTATTGTTCCGCTATTTTCTGCCATCTTTCAGGCAACTTCATAATCCATTCACCCAGAACTTTTTATCTTTCTGAGCAAACAACTGCTCCAGGTGCCTTTTACAGTCTCCCAGTTAATTAAAATGTTTTTTTTCTGTAAAGTCTGTAATAAATGGTAATCCAAAAACGCAATCTCTGATGAATATAGAAAATGGTTGACAACTTCCTAACCAAGCTGTAACAATTTTTCCTTGGTCCTCCAAAAAACGTGTGGTCTAATGTTAGCCTGATTGTATATTACACGTTTTCAGTGAGCTAATTTCACAGACTTTTAATTTGGTCTAATAGGGAGCAGTACTAGTTCGAATCAATCATTTAGTTCTCTAGAAAGGAGCTCATAGTAAAGTACTCTGTAGTGATTATCTATGTTACAAATTACTACAACACACTGCTCTAAAATAGCAACAACGTCACTTTCTTCCCCTAAAATAGTGCCAAGTGACATCACTTCCTGTAAAGCTATTGTCTACGAAAGTAACAGTCTTCTATCTCTCACCCGCTTCTACACCTTTTTATTTGGGACTTTGGATGGATCTCATGGATCTCTATAGAGCACATGAGGTCATTTTCTATAATTGTGAATGTTGAACCAGAGAGTTAATTGATCTTATTTGATTGTACATTGCATTCACTCCTACAATATATGATTTTATCTCACACACACACTCTTGTAAAATTTTACTAGCCAAAGTGACACCAAAATCTTACAAGGAGCCTTAAAAAGACAATTCTCTAAAATATGTATTTCTTCTTTGTTGCCCATGAAATAAATAATCCATTCTCTTTAGCATATAAAAAGGAATTGTTTTTCTATCTTTGTTACATCTCACACAAAATACATCACAAAACCAATTATTCAGTCTACAATGTGGTCAAATTTTCTACAGAATATATCTGATGTACAAATCCCCACCCCGGTGATACCTTTCTTTATCACACTGGTAACCTATTCTCAACATATTATATTGTGGTGATCATAGTGACATCATAACTTCTCACCGATCCTTCCTTATACACAGCATCACCCATTTTGGATAAAGACCGGTCTTCAGTATGGTTAGTGGTGGTTCATTTTGCTTGTCCCACAATTGGTTTCAACAGACATAGAAATATAAGTCAAGTATGTTTTTTTTTCAATTAACTTATGTTGAAGTCACACATCAAAGCAACTCACTTAACAAAGCTGTTGTAAATGATTTTGAATACTTGATTAGGATATATTGAGTATGGTGGTTACCTCCTGCATCGTACAATATTGAGCATTCTCAAATGATGTCTTCATTTAATTGTTGTCAATCTCGATCAGTCTACCTGAATGGGAGTATCAAGAAACTTTGCTATTGAGTGGCATTTTTACCTTTCTTAAAATCATAAAATGTATAATATGCTGAAAAAGTTGCCTATGCTTATTCTTTTTCATATTTCTACCATTATTTGACTGTACTGGAAAAAAGGGTATCTGTTTTTGTCCACCCATAGTGCACTTGGAGGCTGTACGATGAATCAGCCAGAATGTCAGGGAAACAAGAAAATTGTCAAAGTGTTTGATTATTCGAAAACCTCTTTGAATATTAATGACTCTTCTCAAAATTTTAGAAAAGAAATAAACTGTTTTTATAAGAGACCATCAACCAAAACTGTCCACCAGTCAACATAGATTTCATTGGTTTTTAAGTGTTTCTTCCTGGCTGGCTATCTATCTACTTATGTCTGTCATGTGCACAGGCTTCACCAGAGGTGCTAGAGGGATGAAATTTCAAACATTTACTAATTATTATATCAAGAAAAGCCGCCTTTTTTTTCTTTTTTTTTTTTTTGAATTTTACCCCTAAATAGAAAATTCAGACTTTTTAGTGATCATCGCCTAATAATTGATCACCCGCAATATGGCATGCTGCCAAAAGATGTTGGTCACATGACAATTTCTATTGACTGACCAAACTGACTTATTTTACTAATTTTTTTTATCTGGAGAAAACTTATGCTTGGTTTCTATTTCTTATTACTCTTAGATGTTTTGACCTCAAAGGAAATCAAGACCGAGATATCAACAGAAGAGTGAGTATATCAACTTTTTTTCATCCCATCAGAAATTTTGGGTGACAATAGATTGAAGAAACAACTAAGTTAGTACAAGAATTAAGAAGTTCTAATGAGTTATGGGGATAGGTTAAAGGTGTTAACATTGAGAGAAAGAAGAATGGATCAGGAAGACTTAATAGAAATGTTTAAGAGTATGCGTGGCAAAGAATTAATAAACCCTGATGTATTTTTCAATAGAAAGAACTACCAGGGACCAAGAGGTGATACATATTAGAGTTGTGGGACTCTGGAACACGCAGTGCTATCAACAGACATAAACGATTGTGAGAAGAACTTGCCAGCACAGTCAATAATTGAACAACCCTAGCATCAATATTTGAAGTCATGAGAAAAAAATTCCATCAAAGAATAAATACGGTCAGAATTATTTCTATTTATGACATCACAGGTATTTTCAATTGCAAAATATCTAAAATAGAATGAAAAAATCAAGATTCTGGAGATTCTAGATGTTATTAATGAGCATGTCAAAATAAGGCCCAAAAGAAGTCCAAAAAGCTTTTTTTCCCAAAATTAAAAAAAAAAACATTTTCAAAAGGTGTCTGATGGAGTACCGATGCCTATTTTCAAGTCTGTAGACAAAACAGTATGGCCATAAGGAAACTCAAACACATGCATATATTAAAAGGAATAGAACCCTTTGCCACCTGAGATGGCTAGGGCTGTTCAATTATAATGTTTATTACACCACCACTATGACCCTAATTATTGTGTAAAATTATTTTCATGATACGTCTTTGTACACATAATGAGAAACGGTTCACCAAAACTGTTAAAAAATTTGTCAACATAGGTTTCAAGTTGGTCTGGATGGCTATGTATGTATGTATCAAACATACAGGCCACACCAATAGAGCTAAAGGGCTGAAAATTCTAACAGTTAGTTCATGTTTAATTGATCCCTTAGTTTGATTTTTGAAAATTCAAGCTTTTTAGTGATTACAGCCCAACAAAAAGTGCGAAAAGTGACTTATTCATTTATTGTCCCTTTTTCCAATGTTTTTATTGATCATCCCCACTATATCATGCTGCCAGATGATGTTGGTCAAGTGACGATTTCTATTGACTGACTAATCAGAATTGTTTTCAATATATTCCGAAATTGTCACACACAGATATCCTCCACTTTACAAGTTTGCTTTACACTATTTTGCGTGCATAAAAGACCAGGAATCTCCGTAGCTTTTAACTGCGTCCTTGGGCGTCTGTGCTTGATATCAGTTTATTTTGAGCATCTGTCAGTCAGAGGGGAGTGAAAGTATCAGAAAAGGCTAAGAGAGCTTATGAGGGTGTTGCACTCAGCGTAAAACTGGCTGACATTGATGAAAGTTATTTTTTTTCACCTGTGAACACTCAAAATATATTTCCCAAAATAAATTAATGGTAATCTCTTCTTTGCTTTATGCCATTTCATTTTACGAAAGGTATCATAGGAAAAGTCTACTTTTGGATCATGGGATTACCTGTGTATCATTTCACAAAATGTTCCAACTATCTTCATCGTTGTTGTTTTTATCATATGAGTTAATGTGTTCTTTTGCATTCCTCAAGTGACTATTACGTCTGGTAATCTTTGGGCATTGTCCGGTAGATTTCATGAACCCTACCACATTTTCATTAAACAGCAAGTATTTGACTCATACTGAAATTTCCTGTGTATGCATTAGGCTTTGTCACTCTGATCTGTGAATTTCCTTTCTTTTCTCTTTTTTTAATCAAATAAAGGAATATTTTATATGAATTAATTGGTATTCTAAATTTTTCAATTCATAATGATATGATAATGATATTTTAGATAAAATAAGTAATATTTTGATTCATGTAATTGATAGTAATAAAATAATATTTTTAATAAGATAAGTAAAATTCTTATTTATTTAGTTCATTGTAGAAATATAAGAAATACATTCTCAAGGAAAAATTCTCTGGTTTACTAATCCGAGGATAACTCAAATTTCTGCTGCCTAAATTCCCTTTCTCTTGATTGGTTAGTTTTTGACGAATTGACCAATCACAGTGTAATTTATGGAAATTGTCACAAGCATATAAATAGTGTAGATTTTGGCAAACCATGTTACTACTTACCTTAAATTCTTACATGTTTATTTTATCTTCATTATTTGAAGATTTTTACTCATTTCAGCCAAAATCCAGTGGAAGGTGATTTCTCTCAAAACAATAACAACCTTAGTCAGGTAAGCATATCAGATTTAGACAGGCTTCTCTTCCAAAAAGAAAAACAAAATTTAGTGATCATATAAATGAATAAATGAAATTTAGCAATCATGATTTATATTTTAGCTGTCAACTTTCTATTGCCTCAGTCGCCTAAAGATTTTGTGAAAGAAGACAGAACTTATATGACTGAATAAAACTGAATGTAACTTTTTTTTAAGCAATGTTATTTGGTCAGATTTCATGGTTTATCTTCACCAGAATTTCCCAAACCTTTTTTGGCCACGACCCTGAGCACAAACATATTTTAGCCTAGCAACCTAGCAAGGCAGAAACCCACTTTCAGTGTTTCTTCATTTAGTTTTAACCCATGAATTTCACTGAAATTTACACTAATTCAATCATTTGGTACAAGTATTGGACATGAAAAGACCGGAATATGTCAGGAGTTTTCATACATTCTATGCTTAATTATTCACAACTATTTTCTTGTTCCAGAGTCTTGATGAAGCATTATATTCCAGAATTGTGATGGAAATATATTTGCACTATATTTTTCTCTTAACATAGGGGGCAATTTTTCATTTTTTTTTCATTTTTAATTTTCTTATTTTCATTATAATTTTTTCAAACCATCCTGTTACCCCCAGGAGCATCCTAGCAAACCTCAATTGAGTCTCAATAATGGGTTTGCGATCCACTGGTCTATACGATAAATTTTTAGTATGTAGCCAGTGTGCACAAAAATCTTATGCGCAATTTTTTCTCCAGTAACAAAAGTATGTGTGCATTGAAAGCTTGCACAAATGTAAACTTGAAATTGTTTCAAAATAATTTCAACACAGCCTATCTCAAATCCAAAGCCTTCCAAATTGTGTGTTATGGCATTTTAATCTATCACCAGAAATTTCTAGGTATGTCACAAATTTTAAGTATTATGTATTCTGCTTGGCTCGCAAAAACTTTAATAATGTGTCAAAAAAATATTTTTAATATGTGTGTCACCGATACAAAATGTTTGTAAAGCTCTGCTCGAATAGCTAACAAAACAGAATAAGTATTTAGAAAACTGACTGCTTAGTTAACAGAAACAGTTAACAATGACATTATTTTTTACAAGTATAATCATCATTCATTATTATTATACTCCCTAGGACAGTACCTGTTTTGAAGGAGTATGTTTGAATGGGGCCATACTTTATGGTATTGAGTAGCCTACCATAATTATCATGTAAAATAATTTTCCGTCCATGATGCGAAACAACAGCTTTGATGTATCTTGCTTACTTCTCCTCTCTGTTGCCAATTTAGATAGTTTCTATTTAAATTTAGATAATTCTAAAGAGCGGATGTCAATTGATAAAAAGTATGAAGAGAGATCTATAATCTTCAATTGTTTTATTTATTTCTACTAAATTTCTCAAGAACCACTGATACAAACAACTTTATACTAGGCACAGCACTACCTCATCTGAAGACTAATATATCTGGCAAATGCCAACTTTATGCAATGGCCAGTTGTTGAATAATTGCAGTGCACACACACACACACACACACACACAAACACACACACAAACACACACACACACACACACACACACACACACATACACACACAAACACACACACACACACACACACACACAGATTTCTTCAATTGTTGTTAAATGATTATAGGTATGACTATCAATTACTGAAATGACGGAAAATGAAATTGCAACACCCTGAAGGAAAATGCTGATTTCGACCTGGGTACAGTATGTACAAGCATGGAATAGTAGAAATTCTGGTTGTAGAAAGTTTTCATTCATCTTGTGACATAGGAACACACATACCAGTGCATTATCTGTGTCCAAGCTTTCATGTACATGCCTGTGTTCATTTCCTAAGAGGATATACAATATATCAAAATGGGGACTGAGTACTGTTTATATATCCTTAATTTCGGAGCCTGTGTACATCTTGATCTGTATATGTGATCATTCACTGTAATCAAACGTTTAATCTTGAGTAAATTGAAACACATATTCGAGGCATTGCAATTTGATTTTCCATCTTGGTATTATTTTAGGTAATGAACCTTTTGTGCACACTTTAATTTCCTTTGTGTGCTGGTTGCAAAATATGTGTGCCTGCAAACACCCACCCCCCATGCTTAGAGGGAATTGTGTTGGAAAGGAAGTGGTGTCAAGGAAAGTAACAATTAATGCCAACTCCTTCTATTGCAGAATGCTCTCCCAAATTACCAAGATAGCCAATTTGAAGATCCTAAGAGTCAAAAACAGACCAAAAGTGATTCGATACAAACCCCCCTAAAGAATAAGGAAATACTGCCAGTAAAAGGCAATGTCGCCCCTTTCCCTACCATCTCTATTGTTTCACCCCAGGGTGAGGTGAAAACTGCCAGTCTAGATAAAGAAGAAGAATACGAGAAGGAAAGTGAGTATAAAGATGTAACGCAAGAAGAAACAAGCAGGGCTTCGGGAGATTATTCAGATGCTAAATTCATTGAAGAAGGAAACTCACCATCTGTAGAATCTTCCAGTAACCTCTCTGATAAGGATTCAGATGATGGATCAGTCACTGACGACCAAAGAAGAGCTCTTCTGGAATTGGAACGACAGCAAAAGGAGAACACCAATTTAGGTGACTATCTGATTCAATTACATGATTATCAACTTTTGTTTTTATTTTTTGACAACATTTTTTTCAGATCACAAGATTTAGACTAATTCTGGTATCTTTATATATTACGTCACATAATTGTCTGTATATTTTGTCGCTAATATTTTCAAGGGAGATAACTATTGATTGCCATTACTTTTTTATTTCTTTATTTTTTTTTGCAAGTGTGTAAAAAATTTGGGTGCATTCTGATTGAACATTAACAAGAGAATACAGAGCAACATAATGATATTGAAATTTTATTTTATAAGTACAATGTAAATGTAAAATCATTTGAATACCGCTTTCATTTTTTTATGGCGTGAATGAGCTAGTTACATCATAAACAGTTTTTGTTTTCATTTTTGACAATATTTTCTTCTGACCACATCAAAGTTTAACATAATTCTTGTACACAAGAAATGAAGTTTATCACTGCTGTCAACATTGTGATCAATAATACTTTGGTTAGCATTCTTGATATGTTCCTAAAAAATGTAATGATAAATGAAGTGGTGCTATACGGGGTCATTATAACTGAAAAGGTAGCTACAATAACCACTGATCCACTATTGCAAAAAGTTAAATCCAATAACAGTAAATCGATGAACCACTAAAAATTTAGCAGACACTAAGGATAACCCTTGACTTATATGAATTTAGCTTTGGTTTGTGTAATGGGCTCTAAAACCCTTTGAAACTAACCTAGACAGATAAATATGTTGTAGCTTAGACATAGAGCTTTCCAAGAAGGTATCGCATGCTAATATCAGATGATGATCAAGAAGTGCCGTCATAATTAAATGAACAAACAAAATTAAGTGTTGGATTACATTCAACATTTAATTTACTGTACAAAGAGAATTAAACAAATAAGAAATATCAAGAAATAAAAATACGCATGAAAAAATAACTTGAATAATCTAATGCATTCACTCTGGCTTGGTGTCCTGCTCCTTCTCCATCATTTCAATGTGATGCTGCTTATGAAGATCAGCCTCTCAAAGTTGGCATCTGACAGGGTGGCTCTCTTGGCCCTCAAGATGTCCTTGGCCTTGAGGAACAGATGCTCAACTGCAACACTGGATGGGATGGCTGTTTTGAACAGGTCAATCAGTACTTGTTCACCCAAGAAGGTGATGTCCTTGAACGGTGGTGTGGTGCTTTGAACTTCAGTGACCTGTGGCTTGTGGTCTTCTGAGGCTTTGTGATTCTTCTAAAGAAGTCATCTTATCTCATCCTTATTGCTGTTGGTGCTGCTGCCCTCCTCACTGGTCTCCTTAAGGGTTGTCCCCATGGCTTTCTTTACTCTAGTGAGCTGACTGATTATACTTCTCCAGCCAGAACAGATGAAACTTGGACTAGAAGGCATTAGCCAGCTGGCACACCTAGTATTCTAAGATGTACCCAAACCTTTCATGATGCCTGACAATATTATGTCTACCAAAGGACTGTACTACTGGAAGCATTTCGACTTTATCTCTTACAACTTCAAGCTGGTAAAAGCCACAGTTAGCAGGATGCTCCTGAGATAGGCCTGGTTCTCGCCCTGGATCTTATCCAAGGCTGTTGCAACATTGGACATCACGTTGACGTACTTTGTTAGAGATTCAACCAGAATCAGTGGAAGTCTGCAGCTTCATCTGAATTGTCACCCTGTAGAGAGGTCCTCTCTTCTTCTCCAGCAGGTTTTTGAGGACAACAACAGAGTCATAAGTGCAATTCCATCTGGTACTGTTGGGAGCCACCAATGTCCTCTTCATCATCTCCAGAATACTGCCTCCAGACAGTGTGCTGCGGCTGTGCTGGTTCCGCGGCATCCATGCATTGGACATGGCTTTCGTATAGGACAACTTGAAAGGTTTGTCCCATAAAACATCGAAAATTATCTTGAGCAACATATTTCACCACCAAAAGTAAAACTTAGTGAACTTCAAGTTAGCAGAACCAAATTTAGCATCAGCTAATTTGTTTGCTAACCCTTTTCAAATTAGCGGTTGGCAAAAATATGCTCACCACTGATTATAAGATAGCATTTATAGAGATTGTAGTAGCAAAGCCATCTAAAAATATCTTACAAAGAACCTATAAAAATGACAGGTAACATTTTTGCTATATTGCTCTAACAAACCAACAAATATACATAATTTGGATCTTGAGGTAAATTCACACCAAAAGTTACGGAGCAAAAGCAGGAACCATGTCAGTTTTAGCGTTTGTGGTTTAGTCTGTGTGTGTTATTTAGATGTAGAATCCGACAATATTAAAATATCATGACGTTGGGGAAAATCTATTTTGCTTTTTTCCACCTATTTGGCTTCATCAGTGAGTTGAATGCTATTTTTTGAGACTTTCATTATTTCTGTTAAAGCTAGATAAGCAGAAGATGTATCATTTATTCCCTTCCCTGTCGTAATACTTTAATATTGTTGGATTGTTGGATTGTCTGAATGATACACTTTCTATAGATATGGAAGATAAGAAAAACAGTGAGAAGAAAGCCAAACTGTTTCAATAGTAGGATTCATATAAGACATTGTATAATCAACATCACAGCAAAAACCAAAGATGTGGTAACCTATATAATATCTGCCTTATCCTCAATGGCATGAATGTAGAACGTGGAGTGAAAGCTATTTTTTAAAACTGTCGTTTGGACGAAGCCAAGCAGGTGAAACATGTAAAATAGATTTTCCTAAATGTCATAATACAAGAAATATATACCTTATATTTGGAGTCACATTCACTCGAGTGAATGTTGTGATGAATTTTACAAGAAAAAATCAATTAAAGTAAATTCTTAATAAATAGACATTTTGTTATTGTAGCCCATTATATGATTTTTCAATCCTGCCATAATTTGCTTGTCGAAATGATCTATGATTTCTGGTGATATAATTTGTTTTTGTTTTATGTAAGATTAGGTTGTCTGTCAAGCAACTGACTAACAATACGTGGCGGGAAATCCTGAGAGATATCATCTCTGAAGTGGTAGCTCGTGTCTGTGTCACCTGTCTACCAAGGTCTATGTCAGACAATCAAACCAGGGTTGCAATAGTGTTTTTTTTTTTTTTTAATTCTATTTGGAATATCGTGACATACAAATAAATATCTGCACCAAAAAAAGTGACAATGTTTTTTTTTATAGTTTGATTATGTACTCATGAAATTGGTAACAATTAGTTTCATTTTATTTTTCCTAATGTTTAGTCCTGTGTGGAAGTATTTGAAATGTTGGAAAAATAAATGTAATCGAAGCGAATTTGATATGTTTAAAATCAATTTATTTCACCTATAAAATAGATGTCATTGAAAGAAAGTAAGAAAGAAATTGAAAAAGGAAAAACACACGTCGCGAACCTGTGCAATCGGTCGAAGTTACAAATGCATTCAAACACTCAGTTGTTGCTTACGTAGTAGGTAAAATTAATGTTTATAAAACAAGAAATTTCCATGATACTGCCACTGTTTAAAAGCTTCAAAAATTCAAATCTCTCACCACTTTATTCTTTCTTTCAAGAAATAATTCATTCCACCACTATTGCAATAAAAAAATTACAATAAAATTAATTCTAATTCACTTTCATAACATTCCATATCAACTTGAGGCCATTTTTCCAATTTCGATCTTTTCATCTAAATCTCGATATTTTTATTTGCGTCTACATATCACCGATTGCTATTTACATCATTCTCAAGAAAATAACTCCGATTTCTGAACGGTTAAACTCAATTAGAATTATCTGTAACATTTACCAAATAGATTGCACAGATTTTACATAGATATATCGACAACCACAGGATTTTAGTTTTGAAAATGGGAAAACAATTTTGAATTTCTATCATTTTTATTTAACATTATTGAGATACGACGAATTATTATCGGATATTGACTTGAGTTGGAAGACAAAAACTATTCCATCAGTGCAAGAAATACTTTATTTTGTGAACTGATTGTTGATATGTTTTTAAAAGATTCCAAGATTCCTTGTATAAAGAAGAAGTTTGTTGAATAAATCGTTGCATAAATATTTAATGAAGAAAATAAGGTTTTTACAAGCACTTGTTGCAGTTTCTAAAATTGTTTACTTAATTGGTATCCGGTTGTAGGACTTTGTTTTTCCCATGTAAAAATAGTTAGAATGGTCTGGTTATGAGGATTTCTGTGTAAAATCTGTGATATAAATCATATAGATGTTGCTAATAACTATAATTGTGTTCAATCGTTGAAAAATACGAGTTATTCTGTGGAGAATGATGTAAATAGCAATCGGTGATATGTAGATGCAAGCAGAAATATCGAGATTTGGATTAAAAGCCTGTAAATTGGGAACACTGGTCTGTAGTTAAGATGGAATGTTGGGAAATTGTATTAGAATTAATTTTCTTGTGATTTTTTTTATCGCAATGGTGGTGGAATGGATTATTTCTTGAAAGAAAGAATAAAGTGGTGGAAGATTTGTATTTTTGAAGCTTTTCAGGAAAAGCAGAGTTATGGAAATTTCTCACTATATCAATCTTTATTTTCATTGTTTAATTCAGCATTAGCGACGTGGTCGAGCGGTTCCGTGTCTTCGGTCGATGGCAGGAGAACGGAGGTTCGCGCCGCGTGTTCTCCCTTTTTTCAATTTCATTCTCCCAATCTCATCTATTTTACACGTCAAATAAGTAAATTATGCACGCATCAAATTCATTTCAATTACATCTATTTTTCACAGCATTTCAACTACTTCCCAGCGAGACTAAACATCTGCAAAAATAAAACAAAGCTAATTCCAACCAATTTCATGTCTTCAAAATTGAACTATGAAAAAACATGGTCACTTTTTTTTTGTGCAAATGTTTAATTGTATGTCACGGTATTCCAAATTGATTTAACCAAAACCATTGCAACCCTGGTTCAACTCTCTGACATAGATCTTGATAGACATCTTCTTTTCATGTACGGAAGATTAACGAATTATAGTTTTCAATTATTTCCTCGGAAGAAGGATATATATATATATATATATATATATATATATATATATATATATATATATATATATATATATATATATATATATATATATATATATATATATATGTTTTGTGTCTCTTTGTATGCTTCTGTGCACACTTCTAATGAGAGAGGGGGCAAAAAAAAGAGATAGCCAAGGAAAATAATCTGAAAGAATTTTGATGAGGGAGTGGGAGAAAAACGCTGTGACAGACTTATGGTTGGCGTCACCACCACGCTTCCAGACCTTGCTCTTTTCTCAGGATAAGTGATCTTTTTGTACAAAAACTGCTCATTATTCATCACGATTCTGCAATATTATTGAATGTAATGACAGAAGCCTATATTTACAAACAATTCTATTCATCTTTAGTTTTCAATTTCTCAGTTCTGAAATAGCATGAAGAAAATAGAAGTGAGTAGCCTAAAAATGTTTTTGTTCAGTATCTTCAGAGAAAAAAAAAACAAAAAAAAACATGAAACAAAACTAGAAAGCACTCACACAGCACATATCTCTGCCAACGTCAATGTCAGGGGAAGTAATGAAATATAATGGAAAGGTCGGCTGCAATATAAGAAAGGAGCAATTCCTTTTTTGGATCAATCAAAGATTCTTTCCAATAAAGTGTCTACTGCTCTATAAGTCATGAAGTCTGTCTGTAATAAGGCTTTCGTGAGCCCTCTTGAAAATCATACTTTTTCAGTGGTCAGACTGTGGTAAACTTTCTAGTATGTCATTGAGCACACTTCATACTACAAAAAAACACTGGAACTTTTTGTTAAGATCTTTTTGATGGGTACGTTGGGTGTGTGTGTATATGTGTGTTTTCTGTAAACCTCACTTATCTAGCAGTCAAATTGGATGCCGTCCTAAAAATGATACCTTTCCCATGGTTGGACTGTAGTAGAATTTTGCTGTTATCAAGCAGACTCCATACTACAAATTTATTGAGTAATTTCTGAGCGGTCCAGGGTTGCACCAATTAATCCGAAGACAATCAATTATCACCCTTATCAGACATTTACCAATTAATTGATTATCATGCTCGGTCATCCACGTTTATTATATCACAGAAATTTCATTCCTGCTTCGAGTATAATCATCTATCCTAGACATACAATGAATGTGAATGATATTCTGATAGTTTTTCATTAACTTTTTTGCCAATTTCCACCTTCGGAAAATAACAAGCCGAGTATTATAAAGTCCATTTACTCATTATCAGCATTTATTAAAACAAAAAAATTATCATATCTCAGAGTTTGAGTTTTTCATGTTGTGAAACAAAAGCAGCTTTAACCTACTCTGAATCGATAAATAAAATTTACCTTATAAAATAAAACCTTCAGCTACTTTAATGAGAGTAATCAAATTTCAGCACTCTCAAATTATAATGCAAGACCATCAAAATCTATCCATTTTCAGGACATAACCTATACCGCCTATCCTAAAACCCTTCCATTTTTGATAGAAGAAGCTGGTGCACTCAAATATTTTACAGGTAGCTTACTCAAAAGTGGAAATGTTTAGTAAGAACTTCTCTGTATCTGTCAATTAACAGAATCCAGAATTCCCTGCAAACAATTATACCAAAAACAGGCTCCCATACTTTAGACAATGGAGAGTGTTATTCGTACAAGAGCTGATACATAAATCAAATGTACAGATTTAGTTGTAGACGTTGCCAAATTTGACCTATAGAAAAACAGGTTCACTGGAGCCTATTACCTATCACAAATAGCCAACGCTAATACTGATTCAACAGAGAATCCTAACTTTCCAACATGCTTTTCCCCGGGATCAAGACAATGGCTCTTTCAACATGCACTTACGCTCACACAAAGGCAAGAACAGAATCATACATACAGGTTATCACAAATACACACTTTGTCCTTTCTTTCATTCGTATGCATAAACACTATTGTCATTACTGATTCAATTATTGTCCTCTTTCCTCTTTTATCCTTATTAGTAACTGCTGCTAGCATGCTTATACTAAAGATAACTTTGTGACACTAGGGGGCCAGGAGTCCCCCGTGTCCTGAAAATTACTATGGCTGTTACCAAAAATTACTATGGTTATTACCAGTAATTACTATTGTTATTACAAAAGGAGTTATCTGTGTTAAAAGGGATAATGTGTTTTTGAGATAATATGAGAATTGTGTGCTTCCGAGTGGGAGTCACCTGTGCTTTCTCAATCTGGTGTCATCTGTCAAATCCTGGGTTGCAAAAACGATGACCAGATAAGGGCTTAATGTGTTTTTCGAGATGTCATGGGAAGTTGAGTCACCTGTACTTTCTCAATCTAGTGTCATCTGTCAAATCCTGGGTTTCAAAAACAAAGCCAGATATGGGGCCAGTGTCTGGGGTTATGAAAGAAAGAGTAAAGCTTATGAAAGAAAAGTTATTTGCAGAGTCCTTGAGAGAGGGGGAGACTAATTTATGATCTTGGACAGACCTGCGTTGCGAGATGAATGAGGGTCAACGTTTGGGGTTTTCCGGAGGGGTCGAGATAACAGGAAAAAGAAAGAAAGGGAGTCAATTACAAAGAAATACAGTGTTGATACCAAGGGCTTAAATAAGAGGGATTTTCGTAACAAGCAAGCAGAGTAAAATTTGGGTTTGGAGAAGAGAATCGTTGCCAGTCAGTCTCTCTCGTGTTGGACGCCGCCCTTAGTAACCGTCAACCGCTGCTACCATTCAGTAGACTACCGTTTGTGACATGAGAGACCAGTCGTCAGTTTGACTTAGATGAAAATCGGCCTCCTCTCTTTTCAACTGCGAATAGGCATTTCCCGTCTCCAGAGATATTGATAATCAATATTCTATATAAAACATTTAAACGAAATTCCGTCTTGTTGCCTTTTTTTACTAACCCAGAACCACGGCTGGTTTAATATAGTTTGTGGGGCCATCACCATAGCGAACCCCATAATTGGAGTCATATACTTAAATTATCATAATAACCTTTTCAGTGAATCTCCACAGTTTCTTCTGAATTTTACACCTTGCTAATGGGTCATCATTTTTTGGTAGTAAGGTTGAATATAAATAAGCCTACAATTCTCTATTGCAAATGAAACTTGTGCCATTCTTTTCTTTTTTTTGTACCTGGTGGCTGGTGGTGCCACCTACATATTCTACACTAGGGTGGCACAGTGAGCTTCAGTACTTCAGTAAAATATAAATATCTCTGAAATAGAAATATTTTCGAGATGTCCTCTGTACAAGAGGCTTTGTCTGTCCGTCTGTCAGTCAGTAGGTCTGTCCCCTTATTGTTCCTCACCTGTTTTCAGTCAAATTGAAACTTACCTGAGAAAATCTTCCACACATGATCCGACAAGAATGGCATTTGAACTTTGTTTCAAGAACAATTTTTTTCGGCTATTTTATGTCAGATTTACTCGAAACTTGATAGAAAGGTAAATCTGATTTGAAACAGCTGAGAAAACAATATGGAGACCTACCGATTTACTAATCAGCCGATGGACGGACAGACAGAGCCTCTTATAGAGAGGCAAGGATGCCTCTAAAAAGTCTGACAGTGCCAGTAAAAACGTTATGTATGTAAAACAAGAGGTGTAAACTAATCACATGGCTCTGAGCAAAAGATTTTCTTAGGTGAGAACCAGATTTTATTACCAAAAAATCTTCCATTCATTCATTTTATTTCAATAAATTGAATGAAAATATTACTTATTTTATTGAGAAACCTCTAAATAGCAATTTCTGACATCTAGACCAGCCCAAAAGATCTAGATCTAAATGCCTGACATCTAGACCAGCCAAACAGATCTAAATCTAAATGCCTGACATCTAGACCAGCCAGAGATCTAGATCTAAATGCCTGACATCTAGACCAGCCAAAAAGATCTAGATCTAAATGTCTGACATCTAGACCAGCCAGAAATCTAGATCTAAATACCTGACATCTAGACCAGCCAAAAAGATGTAGATCTAAATGCCTGACATCTTGACCAGCCAAAAAGATCTAGATTTAAATGCCCGACATCTAGACAAGGCAAAAAGATCTAGATCTAAATGCCTGACATCTAGACCAGCCAAAAAGATCTAGATCTAAATGCCTGACATCTAGACCAGCCAAAGAGATCTAGATCTAAATGACTGACATGTAGACCAGCCAAAGAGATCTACATCTAAATGCCTGACATCTAGACCAGCCAAAAAGATCTAGATCTAAATGCCTGACATGTAGACCAGCCAAAGAGATCTAGATCTAAATGCCCGACATCTAGACCAGCCAAAAAGATCTAGATCTAAATGCCTGACATCTAGACCAGCCAAAAAGATCTAGATCTAAATGCCTAACATCTAGACCAGCCAAAAAGATCTAGATCTAAATGCCTGACATCAAGACCAGCCAAAAAGATCTAGATCTAAATGCCTGACATGTAGACCAGCCAAAGAGATCTAGATCTAAATGCCTGACATCTAGACCAGCCAAAAAGATCTAGATCTAAATGCCTGACATGTAGACCAGCCAAAGAAATCTAGATCTAAATGCCTGACATGTAGACCAGCCAAAGAGATCTAGATCTAAATGCTTGACATCTAGACCAGCAAAAAAGATGTAGATCTAGATGCCTGACATCTAGACCAGCCAAAAATATCTAGATCTAAATGCCCGACATCTAGACCAGACCAAAAGATCTTGATCTAAATGCCTGACATCTAGACCAGCCAAAAAGATCTAGATCTAAATGCCTGACATCTAGACCAGCCAAAAAGATCTAGATCTAAATGCCCGACAGCTAGACCAGCCAAAAATATCTAGATCTAAATGCCTGACATCTAGACCAGCCAAAGAAATCTAGATCTAAATGCCTGACATCTAGACCAGCCCAAAAGATCTAGTTCAAAATGCCTGACATCTAGACCAGCCAAAAAGATCTAGATCTAAATGCCTGACATCTAGACCTGACCAAAAGATCTAGATCTAAATGCCTGACATCTAGACTAGCCAAACAGATCTTAATCTAAATGCCTGACATCTAGACAAGCCAAAAAGATCTAGATCTAAATGCTCGACATCTAGACCTGCCAAAAAGATCTAGATCTAAATGCCTGACATCTAGACCAGCCAAAGAAATCTAGATCTAAATGCCTGACATCTAGACCAGCAAAAAAGATCTAGATCAAAATGCCTGACATCTAGACCAGCCAAAGAGATCTAGATCTAAATGCCTGACATCTAGACCAGCCAAAAAGATCTAGATCTAAATTCCTGACATCTAGACCAGCCAAAAAGATCTAGATCTAAATGCCTGACATCTTGACCAGCCAAAAAGATCTAGATCTAAATGCCTGACATCTAGACCAGCCAAAGAGATCTAGATCTAAATGCCCGACATCTTGACCAGCCAAAAAGATCTAGATCTAAATGCCTGACATCTAGACCAGCTAAAGAGATCTAGATCTAAATGCCTGACATCTTGACCAGCCAAAAAGATCTAGATCTAAATGCCTGACATCTAGACCAGCCAAAGAGATCTAGATCTAAATGCCCGACATCTAGACAAGGCAAAAAGATCTAGATCTAAATGCCTGACATCTAGACCAGCCAAAGAGATCTAGATCTAAATGCCTGACATGTAGACCAGCCAAACAGATGTAGATCTAAATGCCTGACATGTAGACCAGCCAAAGAGATCTAGATCTAAATGCCCGACATCTAGACAAGGCAAAAAGATCTAGATCTAAATGCTTGACATCTAGACCAGCCAAAAAGATCTAGATCTAAATGCCCGACATCTAGACAAGCAAAAAAGATCTAGATCTAAATGCCTGACATCTAGACCAGCCAAAAAGATCTAGATCTAAATGCCTGACATCTAGACCAGCCAAAAAGATCTAGATCTAAATGCTTGACATCTAGACCAGCCAAAAAGATCTAGATCTAAATGCCTGACATCTAGACAAGCCAAAAAGATCTAGATCTAAATGCCTGACATCTAGACCAGCCAAAAAGATTTAGATCTCGATGAAAAACATCAAAACTCGGAACTTGGCCCTCAACTTGATATCCAATTCTCTGATTGTGTGAGAACAATTCTTGAATTCTTCTTTTATTTTCATCCATTGAAATCATCTTTCCAATAATAGTGGAATTGATTATCAGTTGACTAAAACAATAAAACAGATTTTATTTTTCAACTTTCAAAGCGATGACTGTCTCGTTAAAATTTTTTAGTAGTATATAATCATTGATTTACCTCAGATCATTAGCCATAGCACTGCGACCATACGTATCCGTCTGCTGATTCATTTCACGGAACAAAGATTAGAATTACACTGGTTTCTTTTTTGTTCTATTTATCTCTCATCTTTAAATCACATTTTTTTTTTCTTCACCTCCGTCAAGAAAATTTGAAAGAGGTATATGTATTCAGCCGCAACTATTTGTTCAACTGTCCATGCAATATCTCCAAGAGTTCTCAATGAATTTCAATGATATTTGGTGGAAGTGTGGACAGTAAATAAGCTTTGGAAGAATTGATTAAATTTTGGGGCGGATCCAAATGACAATGGTGTTATGTGCTCTCTGAGTGCTTCCTAGTTTCATGTAAGTGTAATAAATGAATTATATACACATCAAATTGGCTTCAACTAGATTCATTTTATTTTTCCTAATATTCCAAGTACTTCTTCACAGAGCAAAATATTTGGAGAAATAGAATAAAGGTGGTTGTTGTCAATTTGATGTGGACATAATCTTACGATATAAATAGCATTGTCACTTTTTTTGTGAAGATGTTTATTCATCTATCACACCGTTCCAAATAATACCGTGATCATGATTCAATTACACGACATAGACTTAGTAGGCTGATAACACTATATGTGAGCTATCACTTCAGAGATGATGTGACTCAGAATTTCTATCCTCAAGTATTTTTAGTCAGTCAGTCAGTTGGATACGTGGATACAAAAAACAGTGAAAGTTGTTAGACAGACGGCCTAATCATTTGAAAAACAAAAACAAGATTACCGTCTAAGATTTCAGTATTTACACCTTATTATGTCTAGGAAAAATGGTGTTTTAGTTTTTCCCTGCATTTCTCCCTAATATAGGTCTTCAGTGGGGATTCAATTTACAATGTAAGTTCATACTAAATTGATACCTTAGTTTGTCTCCTGCAACTTTCACACTTTTTTTTCTAATTCACATTTTTTTAAATGTTCACTGCTCAAAAAAATGCAAAAGAAGTATCATATTCATCGATATAAACGTCTTTATGAGGATGTTTTAAAAATTGCATCTGGTTCATAATAATGACCTTCAGATTCCTGCCCTGGATTATTCCAAACATTGATATACCAACACTCTACTTTGCTATCTCTCCATTTTCCTGACTCCATTCCCTCAAAAAATAATGGAAGACAATTTGAGTAACTGAACAGGTCTTCCTTTCATCCTTTATTATTGAACTTTTTCTTCTTCCAATCTTCTTATAATCTTTAAAAAAAAAAGCAACTATTTCAAATGTAGTTTTTATTTACGATAAGATTTGATATTTATGATATAAATCATGCAAAGAATTTATGAAAAAAAAACAGGATTTCATGTAGAATCGTATGTGTACGAGTACAATTTATGGAAAAAAGATTTATTGTTGTTGTTAACTGAGTATTTACATTGTATTTGTATGGTTTAGCTGTATAAAATCATTTTTCATTGGACAGCATTAATTATTTTAACATATTTTGGCAAAAATTTATGAAGTGAAGCAGTAACAATATGATTTATGTATTAACTTGTTTTTCTTTGATAAATTGTCTTATTCATTTTTGATTTTTTACCATTTTCAATTTTGAGTGGCAGATGGTATGAACAAAAAAACTCAATGAAACCACAAACAATTACTTGCAAGTTTTTTTATTTTTAAAACCTCGTTTTGATGAAGCAAATATTTTTTTAAAATCTAAATTCTTTAAAAAAATTTCCATCCTTTTTCATAAAATAAAAACTCCTCTAAAACATTAGAAAATGAACCGACTAATTCTCTGATGAAAGGATAGTCTTATGGATTCTATTTTTTTTAGATGGGCCTTTCGTGTGTCAGAAGTATCATTGTTTTTTTGGAAGTGATTTTTGTGCTTTCAATTCAGAAGAGCTTCCTTTCATCAGGAAATTTGTCAACCACAGAAGAGTACACTCCAACTATGATAGAATTCTTATGTTTGACAAGCCCCAAGAATCCTGATTGAGAACCCATCATTGCAAGGGCAGCATCTGTACAAGAGTTCTTTATCAAAGAAGGTTAAAATCAGCTCCATCACTTGTTTTCCTTTTGTCATTTGGTAAATGCAGAATACCATCTTTGATATCTTGAACATCACTAGATCTTATATAAATGAGAAGCTGAGAAAGATTTACAATATCCATTGATTTATCTACTTGAATAGGGAATTACTCTGATGATTTAATCTTTGCAACTTGAGAATTAAGTTATTCAAAGTGTGATACTGATTGGTTTGGAATATTTTTGTGCAATTTTTGGTTTTTCAGTCGTCTCAGCTTGGACTCACTGTTTGTTCACTTGATTCAGTCATCATTTAGTCACTGAAGTGGAATCTTCCCATTTTGTCTCAACAATAGTAACACTAGCATGCAAATAGAAGAGGGAATTCAAGTACTGGTTCTGCGAATTTGTTATTTTACCAACTGGTCCTTGCAAACATTCCCACTACCTTCCAGTCGAAAATATTCACCACAACTTATATTTTCGCCTAATAGCTGTATTTCCCCTTTGGACTACCTACATCCCCACTTTTGTAGGGTGAATTCCTCCTTGATAAGGAACCATTATCCAAGAGGTTTTGCTACTAGGCTACCACCTGTATGTCATAAGTTTTAATGTGCTGTAGGGCTTTGTTAATTTTATATATTGGTTTACTTCAGCGTGACTGTGTGATAAAATTCTGCACCAGCAAATTTAATAACGATGGTTTTTGTATAACATATATATATTTATGTGTGTGTGTGTATATGGAACATATTCTTTTTTATATATAAATATATATATATATATATTTATATATATATATATACATATATATATATATATATATATATATATACATCTGTTGCTCATTGCAGTACTTCCCCCTTTTGAAGGCAATGTCAAAAGTCGACTGCATCAATTAAATCAAGAACTTGCAAATGAAGAACCACAGAAACCTGAACGAATGACTAAA
Source organism: Thysanoteuthis rhombus (assembly GCA_963457665.1). Lineage (NCBI taxonomy): Eukaryota > Metazoa > Mollusca > Cephalopoda > Oegopsida > Thysanoteuthidae > Thysanoteuthis > Thysanoteuthis major. The sequence goes on along the minus strand of OY735206.1, from coordinate 8,327,906 downwards.
GTTGCCTTTAAAGAAGATTTGGTGCAGGTCATATCTCCAACAGAAACCTCTCAAGATACTGAAATAGTCAAAACCGGTATGTAAAATCTTCTAACTCTTAATGGGATTGACCACTTGATACCACACCTAATTGGCAGAAGAACTCTTCTGTGGTGGAGGAGAAATTTGTTAAAATCATTATGACAGGCATTGTCTCTAGTTTTGAGAAAGTTCATTGACTCTTTCAGGTGGTTGAACTTTTTGTTGTTTTTCATTGTTAACACAACATTCTTTAGATTTGGATGTTTTGAAGAAAAGGAAAGGAAGGCCCCCAAATCATACATTATAAGCGTTGCTACCATTGCAGAAAAAATCTGTTTACTGCCATATTTTGATGGTACATGGTACATGTTTGCTTTTGATCTCTTTTAATGCAGAATTATAAAAATATCTCTCAATCGAAAACATAATCCTAAATTCCCCTCACCCAGAACATAACTACTCCTTTCATAGACCATTTCCCACCACTCCATGTAATTTCATTGGAATTCAATGAGAACTTTCAGAGATATCATGTGGACAGACAGATGAATGGATAGATAGAAACAGACAGAACAACAGACATAAGTGGATACATATGCCTCTCACAACTTTGTAGGCAGAGATGAAAAACAGCCCCAAATCATAGAATATTACTGTATATCTTTACTAGCATAGACCCGTCAAAAATGACTGGTAAAATCTTTGCGGTATCACAGTTACAAACCAACAAATATGCAAAATGTGGATCTTTTATTAAGACTAAAAGTTACTGAAGAAGAAAGCAGGAACCAAGTCAGTTCTAACTTTTGTGTTTTTAAATTTGCAGCAATTTTTTTGACACAAAAAGTGAAGGTCATATTGTATTCGAGTAAATACTGTAATGAATATTGAATAATGAATTTATGAAATTAAATATTCAATTAATGAATATGTTTTAATTGTAGCCCGTTGTATGCTTTATCAATCCACCGAGTCCCTCAATAGAAATCGTCACATGGCCAACCTCTTTTGTACTTAAAATATCACGAAAAGGGGTGATCAATTAATGAATTGCCTCTCTTGTATTTTGTGGGGCAGTGATCACTAAATAATTCTGAATTTTCAAAAAACAAGCAGACTCAAACTAAGGGACCAATCTAGCATAAAGTTGCAATGCAAATTGAAACCCCCTAAAACTTTTTAAGGGGAAGAATTTTCAGAAAACAAAAAAAAATTTTTTTGTTGATATCATCATCATCAGCAGCAGCAGCAGCAGGAGCAGCAGCAGCAACAGTAGTAGTAGTAGTAGTAGTAGTAGTAGTCGTCGTCTTTTAACGTCCATCGTTGGACATAGACCATCCCCAGGATCCACCACATTTCTCTATCATTGAGGGTCGCGGAGCCAGTATTTTCTAAATTTGTGTAGTTCATCTGTCCATCTCGTATTTTGTCGGCCTCAGTTTTGCCTGTGATCTCTGGGGATCCATGTTGTGAGTCGTGAAGTCCATCAGTTGTCTGTCATTCTTGCAACATGACCAGCCCATTGCCATTTGAATTTTTTAAATAGATTCTATGATGAATGTTTAAATTTTCAGTCCTTTAGCTTCATTTGTGCAACATGTACACATGATAAATAAATACATAGCCAGCCAGTCAGCTGAACCCACTTGAAAATTGAAGAAACCTATGTTGACAATTTCTGATATTTTTGTTCATTTAATGATTGGTTAAATTTGCTATCTCCCTCTCAACTTTTGAAGTAATATGCAATTATTTCCTGAACCGTGGTAATGATACGATGCTTTTACCTGTTGATCCCTAATATCCACCACAGATCTTTGAATGACAGGGGTTTGTGGAAACTTCAATTTTTCGAATTTGGCTCCCATCAGAATATTTGACACCAGCCAATAAAGAGATCTGGACCAGAAATAATATAAGAAGAAAGAAATAAATGAAAGAAAGAAAGGGGAGAAAAAGACCGGAGAGAAAGAAAGGAAGCAGAATGAAGAAAATTTCATCAATTTACATCAATTTTAATCTAAATAAATTCTGAAGAATGGTTCAGATAAAATTTTCCCTCAATTGTCTTGAATCTGATATTATTTACAAAATGATATCAGAAACTGTCAACTAAAACTGTCAACATAGATTTCTTCAGTTGTTTAGTGATTCTGCAGGGCTGGCTGGCTATGTATCCATTCATGTGTCATGAACAGGCTGCACTAATGAAGCTAGAGGGCTGAAAATTTGAGCATTCACTCCTTATTTTATCTAAAAAAAATGCTTCTTTTTGTTTCTTGAAAGTTCTCCCTGATATAAAAAAATGGGGGGGGGGTATTCTACAGTGTAAATTCATGCTAAATTGGTTCCCTTAGTTTGTGTCCAGCAGCATTCATACTTGTTTTTGAATACAAATCTCACGTTGTCTTCTCTGGTTTGTTTATTCTTTTCATATTCACAATTTCCTTGCCAGAGAATGATTACTGCTTAGGATGGCACAAGAAAATGATTAATGAAGATCTATAATAGAAATAATTGATACATTGTGAGCTACGATACAATAAGGTGTTTTGATCCTCAAAAAACAACATTCAAAATCCTGATATCTTATCTTAGCTAGAACAAAATATACGATGATATCAACTGCATAGCAGTCCCCACGCCATGATGAACAAACCATTGCTTATAGTATATCTGTTCATAAATAACTGAACAAGCAAAAAACTTTTGTTTACAGTGCTACTTCCAAATACATATTACACCTGCCATCTCTTACTTACTTTCGATCACCCCAAAGAAACAACATTACACCAGGCAAAATCTTAATAAAATAGTGTTCCAGATTTTTGATATTTACCAATTTTCTTTGATTTTCATCTTGTTGGTAGTCGAAGGAATTCACTGATTTTTATTGGGTCTTTTGTTGAAAAAAAAAAAACAAGAAAATAATGTAAGAAAAAAAAGGGAAAAAGAAAAGAAAGTATTGATAATGAAACAGTGAAGGAAGGAAGGAAAAGGTGAGAGAAGTCACTTATTCATTGATCACCCCAACACTGCATGCTGCCAAAAGATGCTATTCAGATAACAGTTTCTATTGAGTGACTACCCAGATATGTCTAATATTTTGATTCTGCTATAATTCACAAAATGTCTGTCTGTCTGCATGTGATAGTATAACCCAGGAACCTAGACATATCACCATGAAATTTTCTGTGGTTACAAATGGGACCTCAGGCATCTTTTTAGTATAGTGGTTTTTGAAAATTATCTCTTCAAAAATAGTGTGTGGTCTGAGTTTGTGCTTACCCTGATGATTGTGATAATCTGATTTCTATTCATCTATATAACCCTAAAAGTTTGATTTTGTTTATATGTATGTGACCTCTTATCAACCCGAAACACGCATTGTAGCCTGAGGGTTGAATTCAGATACCCTTAAAATGCACCAACTTAAAGAACACAAAACTTGTTGCAGCTGAATAATGATGATGCAGGATCTGTATTCACGCTCACCCTAATGATAATGATTTGTTCTTCATCTATCTATCTATATCTAATACTAAAAGTCTGATTTTGTTTGTCCGTATTTGACCTCTAAGTAACCTAGATGATGTACCCCAGAGTATCCAATTAGAGTAGCCTTAGAATACAGACATACTAACATTCAGGTCATCTGCAGAAACTAGCTGAAAGCCCATCCATAGGGCGAGATTTCGACTAGTCTTCAGGTCATGCGCCATATTTTTCGTTTTCTCTTTAGATACTGTTTATCACTTGTAATCATTTATGTCTTATTATACCTATATAGTTTTTGGAAGTCGTTAATGTATTGTTAGCTATACATATAATTAGGAACCATCAACGATAACTGTCAATATCAACAGTCAGCATCAATATAGGTTTCTTCAGTTTTTAAGTTGGTCTGACTGGCTGTGTATGTATCACGCAAAATAGGTTTTAAGTGGGCAGGTTCCAATTTACAGTGCAAGTTGATGCTGAATCGGTCCCTTAATTTGTGTCCGGCAGCATTCACACTTGTTTTTTTGAAATTTAAAAAAAAATTTCCATTGACCACAGCCTAACAAAAGGCAAGAGAATTCATTCATTGTTCACCCCTTTTTCCAATTTTTAAAACTTATCTGATCACCCCCAACACGACATGCTGCTAAAATGTTGGTCATCTGACGGTTTCTATTGAGTGACTAACCAGGCCTGTACTTTCATGGAGAGGTTCCTTGACATAAGAAAATTATTTCAGGGGCTTTATTGTCTAAAAAGGTTGAGAAGTTACTTGTAGATCTCGTTGATCTAAGGGGAATAACTTTGACAGTGTGACTCGGATATGAAGAAACCTTCTTTTCGCTTGTATCCAGCTTTGCCAAACCAGTTTTTGATGATACGCCAGAGCGCGGTTTTTCAAACATTTTTCGAAATAAATCTGGTATTGTCAGATTTTCGAAATAAATAATGATAAAAAACAGCATCAGGAACAATCTCTAAAACAACCGTATATTGTACTTTTCGGTTAATGTGCTACATGTATGATAATAAAAAGTACTCTCACACAATAATTTATTTAGGGATAAATATCAACACCTAGTGATATTTCACCAGCTTCAAAAAGTAGCTACCAGTTGAGATACACAGCACTAATCCGTTTCATCTTATTGAGACTCAACAACAATATTTTATACCTTAAAATAATGAAAAAGATTTTGACTGGGAGCATTACAGCAAGGCAAAGACAGGTGTTCTGGACGTTCTGTTTATGCTATGTTGTAATGACCCAATGTATCACTGTTTCATTTAGGGTTGTATCTTTTAGGAATGCAGTGAATTTGCTAAGCAAGGTTATTAATGTAGCTATAGACAGTCATTCTCAAATGTCTAATGGAACAAAAAACAATCTTCATTAAATCGACTGAGAAAAATGCACTATTGGGATTTTTCTGTATTACTTTCAGTTTATTTATGAAAAATGATGAAATGATGAGTAGATATACAGGAATATCTTGAATAGTGTGGTTTTGATCAATGCAGCTAAGGTTTTGTTGTACAAATTCATGAAATTAAGTATAAGTTCAAAAAGGAAAACACTTTGAATTATAGTAAGACCTTGAACCGTACAGTTTTGAACAAAGTATCTACACTCTTCAATGTATAACTGTAGAACATTCTCTGAAAAAAAAACATTTCAATTGATTATTTGCATGTCTTTAAAACTCTAGATGATGGCCTCGAAGAAACCCAGAAAGATGAAAATCTAGATAAAGACGTTGAACAACCCAAAGATGTGAGCGATGTGAGCGAATCCAGTCTGGAGACGGTCTTTGATATGGTAGTGGAACGAGATGGGCACTTTGATGTGGTCACTCCAGAAGATATGACTGCGTCAGCAGACAATAGAAAAGTATCCTCAAAAGATCGGAAGACTCAAATTTTTGGGAGCAGGTCTCGCCCAACCTCAGCCATCACTACTGGGAGTACAACATGTCCTGTCAGAATACCCAATAGTCGCCCTGTTTCTTGTCCAATTTATAATTCACCCTATGGTCTGACCCAGAAGCAGAAAGAGTTGGCACGTAAAAAAATGGCCCAGCAAGAACAAGCAAAGAGGGAGGAGGAAGAGGCAAAAAGATTGAAAGAGAAAGAGAGGAAAATGTTAAATGAAGAAGCATTTCAGTGTTGGCTGAAACGTACTCGTGAAAATGAACAGGCAGCTCGGAAAAAGGTGGAACTCATGAGAGAAATGCAGAGGAAAGAAAAAGATGAGAAGGTTTGTAGAAAATCATATTCTATTATAATAGTTTTGGGAATCCAGACATACAAAAAAAATCCTTTGTGAAACGATAATTCTGTTAAAAAACCACAAAATAGAAATAATTCATTTTGATACAAAACAATTTGATAACTCATCATTACAGTCAATAATTGAACAATCGTAGCGTTAAAATTTGATGTCATGTAAAAAAATTCCATCAAAGAATAAATATGGTTAGAATAAATCCGATTTTATAACATCACTGGTGCTTTCCATTGGAAAACATCTGAAATCGAGTAAAAAAAAAAGAAAATAGAAACATCTAGATTCTGGAGAATCTAGATGTTTCCTTTTTTATCAATAAACCTGTCAAAATAAACCCTAAAAAACATTTTTTCAAAAAATTTAAAAGAGACATTTTAAGAAGGGCTCTAGTCAAGTACTGATGGCAATTTTCAAGTTTGTAGACAAAACAGTATGGCCAAGAGAGCTGGGACATACAAGCATGTAAACAAACACTCGCACTTATAAAAAAAAGGATAGAACCCTTCGCCATCTTTGATCGCTATTGTTGTTCAATGATTTGATACACAATTTTATACAAAATTATATAATTTTTCCAATAGTTTATTTTAATTCAATTATGCAAGGGGAATAACTCAGTCTTCTCTGCACATCACAACCAGAACCCCACTATTAGAAGAGTACTGAAAATTATATATATATATATATGCATATATATATATATATATATATATATATATATATAATGGAAGCTGTGTCTGATACACTTATAATATCAGTAGTATTCATCAGCCCTTTTCTTGTTATGCCCTCTCTTAAACTACCTAACTTTATTTTCTTCCCTCTACCTTCCTACCGTGTCTGTCATACTTGTAGTATAAGTAGCAGGTATCTGCCAAGCCTATACACCTGTTGTTTGTATGTGTGTATACATAACATTTTTCAATGAGTACTCATGAAGAAGAAATAAATAAATAGATAAAAACTTTCTATTCTAAGGATTTTCTTGACGTTGATGTTTTAAAAAACTATTTCACTCTCATCTTTGGCAGAAGTACTGGGGAGTGACACTTTGATCTTTGGCAAAGCACATTGATACTACACATCCCTTTTAGTACTATGGGAAAGTCCAGTCTCGGGCTTGTACTACTTCCCCGAGACTGGACTGAGTTATTTTTTGAGGCCACAGGACAAATCCTTGGCCACTAACACTTAGCAATACCGAGCCTAAGTGAACTGTCATTGGCCACATCATTGCCCTGGCGCAAATCCAAAGCATGTACTGCAAACAGATACTACACTCCGATCATAGGCAGAGGATCAAGAAGAAACACTTACATCCTGTGTAGAGTGTGTAGATACTCTGACCTTAGGCCAGTGATGCCTAACCTTTTTAGCCCAGCATGTTGGAATTTTATTTTTTTTATGATCCTGTTATTGAAATGTATTTTAGTTTTAAGTAAATTCTTTTGGATAAGTGGCCTATTTTTCTTATATATTTTTCAAATTAGAAGTTCAATAAAATATAACTTGAAATTTTAAAATATACTTATAAACCTAGAATAACACTATGAAATTAAAGAAGTCCATCATTTGTCAACTGAAAACCCCTTTTTTTTTTAAATTAACAAAATATAAAAAATCTGATGGAAGATCTCATTTTTCCAACTCAACCAGCAGCTAAGACATTTGAGAAACTCACATGCCTGAGTGAGAGAATTGACTCAACTGAATCTAGTGGTCAAGTTAAATCACAAAGACTGTGTATAAGTATGTATGTATCACACACAGGCCTCAACGATGGAGCTAGGGGGCTGAAAATTTAAACATCTACTCCTTAATATGTCTAGAAAAACCTTTTTTTCTTTTTCAACGTAATTTTATGTTAAATTGGTACCTTAGTCACATTTTTACTCACATGAAAATTGAGACTTTTTAGTAATCGCTGCCCCACAAAAGGCACGAGATGTAAATAATTCATCCCCGCCAGTCCACACTTTTTCAAATTTTCAATTGATCACCCCACAACACGATATGCTGCAGAAAGACATTGGTCTCATGATGGTTTCTATTGAGTGACTAACCAGACCTGCTATTTTATTTTAGGAAAACGAGCAGAAAAGGCTGAGTGATGAGAAGTTCCGTGCATGGGTCCATAGTAAATGGGAACAACGAAAGCAAGAAGAACTGTTGAAATGTCACGAGGACCAAATATACAACAGTTTCTTGCAACCAAGAAGCCGAGAAGAAGCCGATCGAGCTTTCAAATGGTAGGTTTTTGTCCTCGGCAGAAAAATAGCTGGACGCTATCATTAGCTATGGGTGTCTGTTGATATTGTCATTGTGTAATTTTCTCAATGGGATAACTTTGTCATTCCTTGATATGTGTTTCAATGAAATTTTGTACGTAGGGTTGTGGAGAGATTCTCCCTGGGCTGGGGGATTTCATTGACCAATTTGGCTGAAATTTGGCTGAAATTTGGCTGAAATTTGGCTGAAATTTGGCTATAATGTTGACAGAATCACATGAATTGAAAAATGGTGAGTTACGGTTGATCTGATTGTTTGTTTCCATTTCATATGTCAATGTGCCAAAAATATGGGAATTTGGAACTGCTGAACTGATTATTTTTATACAGGTTCTTGGGCACCTAATTATTGAAAATTTATAAAGTTTTTTTTAAATTTTATGGTTTGAATAAAAAAAAAATTAGACATCTCAGAGTTAATGATCCTATTAAAAAAAATAACTCTCTCTCTCTCTCTCTCAACTATCGTCTGCCATGGACCTTTATACTTTTCTTTGTCAATTACAAGTCAACAGAATTGTGAAATGGTCAGTCATTAAATGAAAACAAGTCATTTTTTTATATGTATAGATTTATTCAGACTGTTATCCTTATCCAAGTTGTCCTTTTTAACTCGCTGTTTCAGCTGTCATACCCCCAGCCTTCTTCAGGTGGGTGTTGTAAATAGGGGGGGGGATGATGCAGCTCTGGCTCTTTTCAAAGTATTAAAGCAGAATATCCTCATTCTATGTCCGTCAGATCATATATCTATTTCTTAATACATAACTCACACATTGAAAGAAACGAATGGAGTAAACATAGACTGAGAATAAATGAATAATTTTGGCCTTTGCATTACTGGTCGTTGTTTAGCTCAATGGTAAGAGCAACGCTATGTTGAAGTGGCTACCCTATCTGTTGCAGGTTTGATTCTTGCAGCGTCCCCCATATTCTTTCCGTCCATGGAAGTATGACCTCAAAGTGAGCACATGAATTATCTTCCGTTGTTACGATTATATTCCTCTCATGACTTCTCTTATCTATTTTTTTTCATTTTTTAAACATCGTTTAAAAAAATGTTCATATTTTCTTTTTGGGCTTGATTTTTAAAACACTTCCAGGCAAACACACATACAGAGGTTAATGTGTACTCTTGGGCAGGGCCACGTAGCCCCCCCCCTTCCTAAACCTAAAAAAAAGCACAAAATGTACTAACATTCCAAAAGAAATTATGAATCATTCCCACCCATATATGCTCATCTATATCTCATAGACTTAGCATCAATTTAAAGATAACAAAAACTAAAAAAACAATGTTGCTACTAATTAAGATATGTGTGTATGTGAGTGTGTACGTGCGCAAAATTCAAAGTTTCTTCTCTGAACGCTTAAATAATTGTCAGAACACACGAATAACTTGAATCCAGCAAAAGTATTCAAACTGGTTAGTTGCGGGTATACCAATCAGGAAATCTTCCCATCAAGAGATCAAACCCCAGAAAAGTGCCCATCACAAATTTATCAAGGATGGAAAACTGCCCATCAAAACATAATTTTCCCATCCTTCTTTCATTTTGTTTTCATTCTTAATTAACGAATATTTGTTTTTTGGGGTTTTTTTTCACAAACTGACCATCTCAAATTTTGGATTCTTTTCACAAATTTATTTGAGGAGAAAATATGCCCATTTTATAAGGTATTTGGAGCGAGTTTAAGGATTTGATTAGGACTTGTGCTTGCCTCTGAGTTCCAGTTGTTCAGTGGTAAGAACAGTCACGTGTCAAGTGAGCTACCCTATGGCATAGAGGGTCGGGAGTTCAGTTCTCATCTGGAACTCATTCTTTGTCCAGATTATGTTCCAGTTAATTTATTTCTTCACTGCAAAAGAGAACCCAGCCTGAGTTTAGTTGCGATGAAAAAAAAAATTAAGATGAAAGGAACCCAAAATTAATAATGATAAAGTAAATTTTATTCTGTATTTCGATTTCTCTCTGCAGTTGGCTGAAAAAGAAGGGTCAAGAGACCAGGCGACAGAGGTACCTGGCCAAGCAGAGGCATCGTCTGCAACAACGTCTACTGCGTCGGTCCCGTCTCATTCGAAACATGACATGGGATATGTACCTGAACAATTCTTTCCATTTTCCTGACCACTACAGACTTGGTTAGCTGAACCCACACCAGGTGACCTACACTCGCACATCTCTCTACAGAAGGACTGCTAATTATCCCATCACTAAGACCGTTACCTTTTACGTGTCTACATTATACACTATTTCTTTTTAATAATGTAGTTAGCTTTCAAAAAGGTCGGTTTTTAGTATATTAGTATCTTATTGTCCTTTATACACTCTTTCTCTGTATATCTGTAGTACTTATATATAAATAAATATATATATATATATATCTTTCAAACATTTCAATCATTTACTCTTCTGTCAAGTAATTCTCTTAAATATACACATACTAACCTTCTCACTTGAATATCTATTTATATTCCTGTCTATCATAAATTCTCATGGTAACGGTACTCATTCTAATGGCACAATTCAATCACCCATACAGCCTAATGGCACTTTTTTTTAATATTCTCACAGGACTTTTTTCAGAAATTACATGGATATACTAACACGGGAGCCTTAAAACTGGATGAAAACACAAACACCCTGGTTGAACTCAGAAACAAACACAAGCACAACTTCAGCTTTCACCAAGCAAATTAAAAAGTAAAAAATTTGCTTGCCATATTTTTCAATTTGTATGCCGTATTTTTAATTTGCATGCCATATTTTTTAATCCACCTGTTATAACAGTGAATTTGTTATAACAGTACTCTCCAAGGGTGCCATAATAATGGCAAACTACTGTATCTGTATAACCTAATCATTGCACTGTGTTTTTGCATATATGCATTTCTATTTTGATAACACTTGTTTTTCTTTTAAATTCTCTCAGTTTACATATACAGTATTCCCTCCTTATCAACTGGAAATATGTTCAAAATCTGCTTGTGGATACTTGAAACTGCAGATCTTACCGATATATATACATATATAATGAAATTGTCAATGGGAAGATAAAGAAAAAAACCTGAAGGAAAGGTGTTACATCTCTAAAAAAAATTTTTCCCCAATGTCTCTCCGATGTAGATTTTGTCATAGTTCTTGCATGGAATTGCGTAAAGACTGCAACAAAATCTACATTAGAGACATTGAAACCTCTCAAGAAACGGATATACAAACACAAGGGAGTCTCAAAACTGGATGAAAACACAAACACCCTGGTTGAACTCAGAAACACACACAAGCAAAACTTCAGCTTTCACCAAGCCTATCTCATCAAAAATATTCATGACTACTCGACACACAGATGTATCAAAGCAGCCCTTGCATCCCAAAGCAATACAATACAATGACTCAAAAGTAGGATCACTCCCAGATTACAAACCCCCTAAATGTAAAGAAGAAAAAAAAGTCTCACCCACCATCAATGGAAAAGATTAAAAAGAAAAATACACCCTATTTTCACTCTGCCCCACATATGCCAGCACCTATCCATCAAATGCTAGACACTACCTCTTCATTCTATTGAAAACCAAAAAAATACTTTCTTGAGAACTGACCAAGTTTTCTCACAACCCCTCCTCTCACTGACCCTTCTAATCTAAGACATGCCCAACACCAATAGAGACAGAAAACAAATACCCTCTGACCCCTCCTTTTACATATCTGTCTTCTTTCAGACCAAATTTGACTCTCATCTACACTTCACATACACAATACAAACATATATATATATATATGGGTGAAATGGCAATTGGAAGTGAAAAAAAAATTGAAAGAAAACCAAATGTTACATCTCAAAATTTATTATCACATGGGTATGTTTTGATGCATTTCAGTAGTTGCCAGCCACCTTTTTCAGAAAAACTTGCAGGCGTGTAAAGAAAACTGTATGCTGATTACATGTTTGAGATTTGAGGAAAGAAATGGGGATATTTCTGTGTTGTAGGTTGTTTGATATGAGTGGAGGGGGGGTTGTATCTGTGTCTGTGAGTATTAGGCTTGTCTAAGAGGAGAAAGGGCAGTGAGGGAGGGGTCAGGAAGAAAATAGTCAATTTTCAGGAGAAGATTGTTTGGCTGTGAGTTGTTTTTGAATGGAGAGGTGGTATCTAGTATTTAATCAGTAGATGTTGACATAGAGCAGGGTAGAAGTAGGGAGTGCTGTTTTTAATCTTTTTGGTTGATGGTGGGTGAGACTTTTCTTAAAGGGGTGTTATGTGTGTGCTTATATTGTTTTTTAAAGGGTCTCTTGTGTGTTAGCCGATTCCTTGTATGTTAATGTTGTAATGTGTTCATGTGATTGTGTCACAAAATCAATGTATTTAAATGGTTTGTTATTTGGAAATGTCTATACCTTCAGGCTATCATATTGCATTGGTATATAAGGGCTGCTTCAATACATCTGCGTGTTGAGGAGTCATGTATATTTTTGATGAGATGAGCTCTGTGAAACTTGAAATCGTGGTTGTACTTGTTTCTTTTTACCTTCCAATTGTCATTTCACTAACATTCTTTCAGATCACTTCACACGCATACAACAAACATATATACAAAACATTAGATTTATAAGTAGTCAATAATCATTGAAAACTGAATGGATTAATTTGTTTGAGAGAACTAAGGAAAAATGATTTCTTCTATGTTATAAGCCTTAGTAACTTCAGCATATGATTTTTCCTTTTCTTTTCAATTTAAGAACTAACTTTAAAGAAGCATTTTGTGGTTTTTCTCTGATATATCTGAATTTCCAGTATCACGACTTTTGTGCTTTGGGACTATAATTAAGTAAAACTTATAAATTTTCATTTCTTGAGTTGATTGCAGGCAACTGGAACAGCCAAGAGCAAAACTCACTATTTTTTTGTTTAACCTATTAACTGAGGAAGATGGCACGTTTAATCGAGTCCTTGTCCATTACAAATAATCCATTGCATGATAAAAGTCTGTCTATTCATATCTTATCTATCTTGATTGGAATCTTCATTAAGAATAAATAATCTACGATTTCAATTGCGCCTAATACTAGGACTTATTTTATTATACAGTATTTGAATTTTAAAATAAATCTGCGGTCTGCAAATTCCTATTGTGGAGTATGTTTTTAATCTTATGTCTTAGAAATTATAGATCTGCTAGAAGAATTCTTTGATTGGTTTCTAACTGCAGTTTGAACTGTAATTTAGTAGTATATACACCAACTTGTTACACTGAATATGCAAAAGCCTAACTGCAGTTAAAATGTAATTTAACAATCTATAAACCAACTTGTTACACTGAATATGCAAAAGCCTAACTGCAGTTTGAACTGTAATTTAACAGAATCTAAACCAACTTGTTACACTGAATATGCAAAAGCCTAACTGCAGTTTGAACTGTAATTTAACAGAATATAAACAAACTTGTTACACTGAATATGCAAAAGCCTAACTGCAGTTTGAACTGTAATTTAACAGAATCTAAACCAACTTGTTACACTGAATATGCAAAAGCCTAACTGCAGTTTGAACTGTAATTTAACAGAATATAAACCAACTTGTTACACTGAATATGCAAAAGCCTAACTAGAGGTTGAACTGTAATTTAACAGTATATAAACCAACTTGTTACACTGAATATGCAAAAGCCTAACTGCAGTTTGAACTGTAATTTAACAGTATATAAACCAACTTGTTACACTGAATATGCAAAAGCCTAACTGCAGTTTGAACTGTAATTTAACAGTATATAAACCAACTTGTTACACTGAATATGCAAAAGCCTAACTGCAGTTTGAACTGTAATTTAACAGAATATAAACAAACTTGTTACACTGAATATGCAAAAGCCTAACTGCAGTTTGAACTGTAATTTAACAGAATATAAACCAACTTGTTACACTGAATATGCAAAAGCCTAACTGCAGTTTGAACTGTAATTTAACAGAATCTAAACCAACTTGTTACACTGAATATGCAAAAGCCTAACTGCAGTTTGAACTGTAATTTAACAGAATATAAACCAACTTGTTACACTGAATATGCAAAAGCCTAACTGCAGTTTGAACTGTAATTTAACAGAATATAAACCAACTTGTTACACTGAATATGCAAAAGCCTAACTGCAGTTTGAACTGTAATTTAACAGTATATAAACCAACTTGTTACACTGAATATGCAAAAGCCTAACTGCAGTTTGAACTGTAATTTAACAGTATATAAACCAACTTGTTACACTGAATATGCAAAAGCCTAACTGCAGTTTGAACTGTAATTTAACAGAATATAAACCAACTTGTTACACTGAATATGCAAAAGCCTAACTGCAGTTTGAACTGTAATTTAACAGAATATAAACCAACTTGTTACACTGAATATGCAAAAGCCTAACTGCAGTTTGAACTGTAATTTAACAGAATATAAACAAAATTGTTACACTGAATATGCAAAAGCCTAACTGCAGTTTGAACTGTAATTTAACAGAATATAAACAAACTTGTTACACTGAATATGCAAAAGCCTAACTGCAGTTTGAACTGTAATTTAACAGAATCTAAACCAACTTGTTACACTGAATATGCAAAAGCCTAACTGCAGTTTGAACTGTAATTTAACAGAATATAAACCAACTTGTTACACTGAATATGCAAAAGCCTAACTGCAGTTTGAACTGTAATTTAACAGAATATAAACAAACTTGTTACACTGAATATGCAAAAGCCTAACTGCAGTTTGAACTGTAATTTAACAGTATATAAACCAACTTGTTACACTGAATATGCAAAAGCCTAACTGCAGTTTGAACTGTAATTTAACAGAATATAAACCAACTTGTTACACTGAATATGCAAAAGCCTAACTGCAGTTTGAACTGTAATTTAACAGTATATAAACCAACTTGTTACACTGAATATGCAAAAGCCTAACTGCAGTTTGAACTGTAATTTAACAGAATATAAACCAACTTGTTACACTGAATATGCAAAAGCCTAACTGCAGTTTGAACTGTAATTTAACAGAATCTAAACCAACTTGTTACACTGAATATGCAAAAGCCTAACTGCAGTTTGAACTGTAATTTAACAGAATATAAACAAAATTGTTACACTGAATATGCAAAAGCCTAACTGCAGTTTGAACTGTAATTTAACAGAATATAAACAAACTTGTTACACTGAATATGCAAAAGCCTAACTGCAGTTTGAACTGTAATTTAACAGAATCTAAACCAACTTGTTACACTGAATATGCAAAAGCCTAACTGCAGTTTGAACTGTAATTTAACAGAATATAAACCAACTTGTTACACTGAATATGCAAAAGCCTAACTGCAGTTTGAACTGTAATTTAACAGAATATAAACAAACTTGTTACACTGAATATGCAAAAGCCTAACTGCAGTTTGAACTGTAATTTAACAGTATATAAACCAACTTGTTACACTGAATATGCAAAAGCCTAACTGCAGTTTGAACTGTAATTTAACAGAATATAAACCAACTTGTTACACTGAATATGCAAAAGCCTAACTGCAGTTTGAACTGTAATTTAACAGAATATAAACCAACTTGTTACACTGAATATGCAAAAGCCTAACTGCAGTTTGAACTGTAATTTAACAGAATATAAACCAACTTGTTACACTGAATATGCAAAAGCCTAACTGCAGTTTGAACTGTAATTTAACAGTATATAAACCAACTTGTTACACTGAATATGCAAAAGCCTAACTGCAGTTTGAACTGTAATTTAACAGTATATAAACCAACTTGTTACACTGAATATGCAAAAGCCTAACTGCAGTTTGAACTGTAATTTAACAGAATATAAACCAACTTGTTACACTGAATATGCAAAAGCCTAACTGCAGTTTGAACTGTAATTTAACAGAATATAAACCAACTTGTTACACTGAATATGCAAAAGCCTAACTGCAGTTAAAATGTAATTTAACAATCTATAAACCAACTTGTTACACTGAATATGCAAAAGCCTAACTGCAGTTTGAACTGTAATTTAACAGAATGTAAACCAACTTTTTACACTGAATATGCAAAAGCCTAACTGCAGTTTGAACTGTAATTTAACAGAATATAAACAAACTTGTTACACTGAATATGCAAAAGCCTAACTGCAGTTTGAACTGTAATTTAACAGAATATAAACCAACTTGTTACACTGAATATGCAAAAGCCTAACTGCAGTTTGAACTGTAATTTAACAGAATATAAACAAACTTGTTACACTGAATATGCAAAAGCCTAACTGCAGTTTGAACTGTAATTTAACAGTATATAAACCAACTTGTTACACTGAATATGCAAAAGCCTAACTGCAGTTTGAACTGTAATTTAACAGAATATAAACAAACTTGTTACACTGAATATGCAAAAGCCTAACTGCAGTTTGAACTGTAATTTAACAGAATATAAACCAACTTGTTACACTGAATATGCAAAAGCCTAACTGCAGTTTGAACTGTAATTTAACAGAATATAAACCAACTTGTTACACTGAATATGCAAAAGCCTAACTGCAGTTTGAACTGTAATTTAACAGAATGTAAACCAACTTTTTACACTGAATATGCAAAAGCCTAACTGCAGTTTGAACTGTAATTTAACAGAATATAAACCAACTTGTTACACTGAATATGCAAAAGCCTAACTGCAGTTTGAACTGTAATTTAACAGAATATAAACAAACTTGTTACACTGAATATGCAAAAGCCAAACTAGAGTTTGAACTGTAATTTAACAGTACATAAACCAACTTGTTACACTGAATATGCAAAAGCCTAACTGCAGTTTGAACTGTAATTTAACAGTATATAAACCAACTTGTTACACTGAATATGCAAAAGCCTAACTGCAGTTTGAACTGTAATTTAACAGTATATAAACCAACTTGTTACACTGAATATGCAAAAGCCTAACTGCAGTTTGAACTGTAATTTAACAGAATATAAACAAACTTGTTACACTGAATATGCAAAAGCCTAACTGCAGTTTGAACTGTAATTTAACAATATATAAACCAACTTGTTACACTGAATATGCAAAAGCCTAACTGCAGTTAAAATGTAATTTAACAATCTATAAACCAACTTGTTACACTGAATATGCAAAAGCCTAACTGCAGTTTGAACTGTAATTTAACAGAATGTAAACCAACTTTTTACACTGAATATGCAAAAGCCTAACTGCAGTTTGAACTGTAATTTAACAGAATATAAACAAACTTGTTACACTGAATATGCAAAAGCCTAACTGCAGTTTGAACTGTAATTTAACAGAATATAAACCAACTTGTTACACTGAATATGCAAAAGCCTAACTGCAGTTTGAACTGTAATTTAACAGAATATAAACCAACTTGTTACACTGAATATGCAAAAGCCTAACTGCAGTTTGAACTGTAATTTAACAGAATATAAACAAACTTGTTACACTGAATATGCAAAAGCCTAACTGCAGTTTGAACTGTAATTTAACAGTATATAAACCAACTTGTTACACTGAATATGCAAAAGCCTAACTGCAGTTTGAACTGTAATTTAACAGAATATAAACCAACTTGTTACACTGAATATGCAAAAGCCTAACTGCAGTTTGAACTGTAATTTAACAGAATATAAACCAACTTGTTACACTGAATATGCAAAAGCCTAACTGCAGTTTGAACTGTAATTTAACAGAATATAAACCAACTTGTTACACTGAATATGCAAAAGCCTAACTGCAGTTTGAACTGTAATTTAACAGTATATAAACCAACTTGTTACACTGAATATGCAAAAGCCTAACTGCAGTTTGAACTGTAATTTAACAGAATATAAACCAACTTGTTACACTGAATATGCAAAAGCCTAACTGCAGTTTGAACTGTAATTTAACAGTATATAAACCAACTTGTTACACTGAATATGCAAAAGCCTAACTGCAGTTTGAACTGTAATTTAACAGAATCTAAACCAACTTGTTACACTGAATATGCAAAAGCCTAACTGCAGTTTGAACTGTAATTTAACAGAATATAAACCAACTTGTTACACTGAATATGCAAAAGCCTAACTGCAGTTTGAACTGTAATTTAACAGAATATAAACAAACTTGTTACACTGAATATGCAAAAGCCTAACTGCAGTTTGAACTGTAATTTAACAGTATATAAACCAACTTGTTACACTGAATATGCAAAAGCCTAACTGCAGTTTGAACTGTAATTTAACAGAATATAAACCAACTTGTTACACTGAATATGCAAAAGCCTAACTGCAGTTTGAACTGTAATTTAACAGTATATAAACCAACTTGTTACACTGAATATGCAAAAGCCTAACTGCAGTTTGAACTGTAATTTAACAGAATATAAACCAACTTGTTACACTGAATATGCAAAAGCCTAACTGCAGTTTGAACTGTAATTTAACAGAATCTAAACCAACTTGTTACACTGAATATGCAAAAGCCTAACTGCAGTTTGAACTGTAATTTAACAGAATATAAACAAAATTGTTACACTGAATATGCAAAAGCCTAACTGCAGTTTGAACTGTAATTTAACAGAATATAAACAAACTTGTTACACTGAATATGCAAAAGCCTAACTGCAGTTTGAACTGTAATTTAACAGAATCTAAACCAACTTGTTACACTGAATATGCAAAAGCCTAACTGCAGTTTGAACTGTAATTTAACAGAATATAAACCAACTTGTTACACTGAATATGCAAAAGCCTAACTGCAGTTTGAACTGTAATTTAACAGAATATAAACAAACTTGTTACACTGAATATGCAAAAGCCTAACTGCAGTTTGAACTGTAATTTAACAGTATATAAACCAACTTGTTACACTGAATATGCAAAAGCCTAACTGCAGTTTGAACTGTAATTTAACAGAATATAAACCAACTTGTTACACTGAATATGCAAAAGCCTAACTGCAGTTTGAACTGTAATTTAACAGAATATAAACCAACTTGTTACACTGAATATGCAAAAGCCTAACTGCAGTTTGAACTGTAATTTAACAGAATATAAACAAACTTGTTACACTGAATATGCAAAAGCCTAACTGCAGTTTGAACTGTAATTTAACAGTATATAAACCAACTTGTTACACTGAATATGCAAAAGCCTAACTGCAGTTTGAACTGTAATTTAACAGTATATAAACCAACTTGTTACACTGAATATGCAAAAGCCTAACTGCAGTTTGAACTGTAATTTAACAGAATATAAACCAACTTGTTACACTGAATATGCAAAAGCCTAACTGCAGTTTGAACTGTAATTTAACAGAATATAAACCAACTTGTTACACTGAATATGCAAAAGCCTAACTGCAGTTAAAATGTAATTTAACAATCTATAAACCAACTTGTTACACTGAATATGCAAAAGCCTAACTGCAGTTTGAACTGTAATTTAACAGAATGTAAACCAACTTTTTACACTGAATATGCAAAAGCCTAACTGCAGTTTGAACTGTAATTTAACAGAATATAAACAAACTTGTTACACTGAATATGCAAAAGCCTAACTGCAGTTTGAACTGTAATTTAACAGAATCTAAACCAACTTGTTACACTGAATATGCAAAAGCCAAACTAGAGTTTGAACTGTAATTTAACAGTACATAAACCAACTTGTTACACTGAATATGCAAAAGCCTAACTGCAGTTTGAACTGTAATTTAACAGTATATAAACCAACTTGTTACACTGAATATGCAAAAGCCTAACTGCAGTTTGAACTGTAATTTAACAGTATATAAACCAACTTGTTACACTGAATATGCAAAAGCCTAACTGCAGTTTGAACTGTAATTTAACAGAATATAAACAAACTTGTTACACTGAATATGCAAAAGCCTAACTGCAGTTTGAACTGTAATTTAACAATATATAAACCAACTTGTTACACTGAATATGCAAAAGCCTAACTGCAGTTAAAATGTAATTTAACAATCTATAAACCAACTTGTTACACTGAATATGCAAAAGCCTAACTGCAGTTTGAACTGTAATTTAACAGAATGTAAACCAACTTTTTACACTGAATATGCAAAAGCCTAACTGCAGTTTGAACTGTAATTTAACAGAATATAAACAAACTTGTTACACTGAATATGCAAAAGCCTAACTGCAGTTTGAACTGTAATTTAACAGAATATAAACAAACTTGTTACACTGAATATGCAAAAGCCTAACTGCAGTTTGAACTGTAATTTAACAGAATATAAACAAACTTGTTACACTGAATATGCAAAAGCCTAACTGCAGTTTGAACTGTAATTTAACAGAATCTAAACCAACTTGTTACACTGAATATGCAAAAGCCTAACTGCAGTTTGAACTGTAATTTAACAGAATATAAACAAACTTGTTACACTGAATATGCAAAAGCCTAACTGCAGTTTGAACTGTAATTTAACAGAATATAAACCAACTTGTTACACTGAATATGCAAAAGCCTAACTGCAGTTTGAACTGTAATTTAACAGAATATAAACAAACTTGTTACACTGAATATGCAAAAGCCTAACTACAGTTTCAACTGTAATTCAACAGAATATAAACCAACTTGTTATACTGAATATGCAAAAGCCATACTGCAGTTTGAAATTGAATTGAAGAACTCTAAATTAAGTAATTTTCATGTTTATTTTAAAATAAAATTAGATATGTATTTTTTTCTGATTTTTTGAGTTAATATTATTTTTGATGTCTCAGGAAATGAAACATTTGTTCTATTAAACTATGTCTATG
The DNA here is from genome assembly GCA_963457665.1 of Thysanoteuthis rhombus. Taxonomy (NCBI): domain Eukaryota; kingdom Metazoa; phylum Mollusca; class Cephalopoda; order Oegopsida; family Thysanoteuthidae; genus Thysanoteuthis; species Thysanoteuthis major. The sequence continues at coordinate 8,307,022 of OY735206.1, read as the reverse complement.
CTATTGCTGTTGGATAAGTGTCTGAGATAAATCCCTTGTTATCTTTCCACCTGGCTGAACCTGGAACCCGAGTCTGGAGAATTCACCATGCTATACTTGCGACTAGAGAAAGAATGATGTTGTCATGCAATAAAACCATTGGTTGACTTTGTTGCATTGTGAAATAACAGTTTTTCCAGGTTCAAGTTATCCCCCTGAGAGAATTCCCTTTGAATTCATTGAAACACAAAGAATATGTTTTTCCTGCTAGCAGATTACATTCAAGTTCAGATGTTGAATGCTGAGCGGATACGATTTTCTCCATTTTGGATTCTCGTAATATACTCCAATGTCAAAAAAAGAAAACAATTTCTATGTCAAGCGAGAATTGATTGACCCTTTTTATGTCATAAACACTCATAAGACATTGAGTAATCATTCAGGCTAAGTGTTGTTAACTTCCCCAGGTCACTTGAGGTTATCACACATTTCTTGACAATAGAAACATTTTCTAATATAATATTGAGTACAAAAATGATTTTTATCTTCCAATAGGGTGGATAAAGTCAAATTCAATAGAGGTCAATTTGGGATCAAAATACCTTTATTTCAGCTTAATGGAAGAACTTGAAGGGCCCTAAATAAATTTTTCAGACAAAAATTCTTTAAAAAAAACAACTTTTTCATACTAACACAGTAGGAGAAGCCTTAATGTTGTGTTTCCTGAAGCCCTGTCGAATTGAGGGTCGATGTCATCTGTTTGGTTTCATGCTTTAGAATATTTCTCCAGTTACAGATACTTTTTCTAATGAAAATAATATATTTCAATTTCATTTGATATATAAAAAGAAATATATTAAAGAACATTTTTTTTCCTGTTTTGGTATAATTGCTGTTATTCCCCCCCAGGCAACGTTGGGTATCCTTGCTAGTCATTTATAGTAAGAATGACAACTTTTCTTTTCAACTCCTATCTCTATGCTAAGAGATATTTTACACCCTAAAATCTATTTACATAAGACAAATTCAGTATAAACTAGAACAACTTGAAATATAATGTCATAAAGAGTTGTCTGTTCCAAACAGTACTTATTGACCCGAGTCAAGATTGACTGTGGGGTAATGGTTCCTCTATTTTTTAGTCATCGGTGTATGCAAAAATCTCATGTTGTGGAAATTTTTTTTTCCTGTGGCAAAAGTATATGAGCCCTGAATGATTGAGCAAATGTGAACTAGAAATCGTATCAAGATAATTTTAGTTGAGATTTGTTTCTATGCTTTGAACTACAGTAATTCCTTTATGTTTGCAGGGGTTAGGGTGCACCGGGAGCTGTAAATATGAAAATCTGCAAATCATTTTTGCTGCCACCCAACCCCTGAACCCTTTTGGTCCCCAAAACCCATGAATCTTTTACCATAAACAATAAGCAAAACTGTAGATATACAAATAGATAAATGAATACAGTGAATCATACAGTAAAAATTTGTGATTTTCACATTTTTTTGGTGAGAGATCTGTCAATTATGGCGGAATCAATATTTTTTAGTCAAAAATATAAAAACAGCCTTAATCTACTTATAAATCCTCTGTGAGAATGCAAAAGTATTTTTTCTTTTCCTTATAACCAACTTTATGCTATTTTCTTGCAGTTATAACCAAAATAAACTTTCAAAGATACTGAATCATTGCAATATAATTTTAAAGATTCATTAAAAAGTAGATGCTAGTAGAAAAAATATATACAGTCAATCAATGGAAACTATAAATTTCACCAAACTACTGTGCAGTGATTATCAACAATTTTTTTCTTTCTCTTATGTGGCCATTTGCATTCATCTTGATATTTTTGTTGCTCTTTTAAAAATTTTATCCAGTCTGAGAAGAGTTGTTATAAAAAATATAAACAAAATATTAAGATGAAGGTTAATACTGTATAAAAATGAAAAAAAATTGTTGATAATTTACAATACTTAATCTACTGAGAAATAAATAAATACATTTGTGTACAGAACAGTGAATTGGAAAAAAGATTTATTTCTAAAATACTGTTTTATTGATTTGTGAGTGATTAATCCCTGCATGAATGATTTGGCTTCACATAGAAAGATTGTTGAGAGATTTCCACAGCAATAGAACCACAGGCAGTGGGGCCTGTGTGCAGATTTTCCTTCCAGCCTGAGCAATGGATTTTTAAGGTGAGGCCAGCTTACCCAGGGTCAACCTCACCCTTTAAACCAAGGGTTAGCATCTTATGGTCCGCTTTCAAACACAGATTATCTGGATAGTACAGCTGCCTATAACTTCAAGAAAAGATCCCAGGCACTTCAACATAGCGGACATACACTGACTATAGAGACCTGCTACCCCTCGAAGTAGTGACTCAACAGTCTAGTTGACTGGAGCTGAGGTCCAAGTCATATCCTGAAGAAAAAAAAGGAAGGGTGAGGGTGCTGCTTGTTAAGTTTCAACCTTGTTGAATTACAGATTTTCCTCCCCTCCAAAACCTTTATTCATCATCATCATCAGTCTTTTAACGTCCGTCGTTGGACATAGACCTTCCCCAGGAATTGCCACACTTCTCTATCAAGGGCGACGCGGAGCCAGTACTTCCTGAACTTGTCTAGCTCATCTGTCCATCTAATATTCTGCCGGCCTCAGTTGCACATGTGATCTCAGGGGATCCATGTCATGAATCATGTACTTGACTATTATTTTACAGGGCAGGACAATTGTTTAGTCTGGGAGATTAGCTTGTCTTGATTTGTTGTATTTTTGCTCCCATCATATTCTGGTTTTGTGTTTTTTCAGAGAATTTCACTGGGCTTCCTGTAATGCACTCTCAAGAATAGAGGCCCCATTTTTCCTTTCCATTATTCAGAACATAGAAAATATAGTTTGCTGGTTAGACAATAAGTTGGGAAAATTAGCATTGATATTAATATGGGTGATACCCCCCCCCCCAATATTTAAAAGTGAAATGCTCTTCCAAGTGGAAGACAATTTTTAGACAATTTTTAAAAAGAGTGCAAAAAATTAGACTTGTTCCTAGCACTAAAAGTGACCCCACTATCTCAAGAACCACATATATATATATATATATATATATATATATATATATATATATATATATATATATATATATATATATATATATTTTGTCAAGTTAGAAAATAAAGAAGTGGAAGATAATTTTGGAACAAGTTTCAAATAGAGTTGGAAAAATCGGACTTGTTCCAGGCACTAATTTAATTTTTTATTTTCAAAGCTTGACAAAATTCACAAGAGGCTTCACAAATTAACATCCTTTTTAACAAAAATCGAACATAGATACAACAAACACCTATGCAACTCAACCTGCTGATTATAACACTATTATCCCTCAAGTTTTAACATCAATTCAAAACACGCTCAACTTGATTAACACACGAAATACTGAAAATTATGGAAACAATTTCAAACTCTTAGCTGCTAATATCAAACAAACAATAATCCAACCATGGAGCAACACATTAAAATATAGAAAACATCATTACTGGCAGTATGTAAGAAACAAGAACATGGCTGAAACATTTTAGTCTTTTGAACATTCAGACAAAACTATAATTCCTCTCTAATTCCAAAAGAGGATCATCAATAGAGAACCAGAAAACTAGACAAAAGAATACGAAGAATGATTGACATACAACTTCACAGCAGAAATTGACCTCATGAAATTGGAAAACCATCTTTTGAAAGCTTCAAAGGTGGATGGGGATATGAAAATCAAGATTTCAGTTAAATGTATAGAACTGTACGAGAGTTTCTTGAAAAAAATATGGTTTGAAGACACTTATCAGGAAAATATTTTCAATACATCATGGAATAAAAAAAATACACCATTCTTGGGAAAATATGGGGAAGAATTCAAAGCCCAACATGAGTCAACAAACCCTTTCATTAAGGAAACATTTGTTTCAAAAAGATGGTCATAAGAGCCGGAATTCAAACTTCCATCTTCTGAAATGAGAAATTTCAGTGATTCAGACACATCCAAACATTTTCCTCCATAACAAGCAAGAACTGGTCTTAAACCCTCCACCATATCAGCAGAAAGCCAAGAACTTTCTCCAATCCCAATAACACAAAAATCCCATCCAGGCATCATCACAACAAGCCCTGACAACAATAAAAGAATAGTAGAAGTCAAAGATGTAACATCACCGACAAACTCCTACCACTTTACCCCAAACATCAATTCTCTGAACTTACCAATAATGAACCCAATACCTACAACCTTTCACCAAGATCCATTAATGGAAATCATAACTACAACAATACCAGAACATAATCAAAATTACCAACATCACAACCCAATTCACTAAATCCAAATCCTTTTTTAGAAAGGTGCCAAAATATAAACCAAAAAACATAATGGATAATAATCCAGACTTGATTACAGATAGAGTGGACATAAACATAATAAATTTATCCTCCAGGGAACTTTCCTCAGCAGAAATAAGCATTTTAGAAAAAGGATTGAAATTCACACCTACATCCACAAAAAAAAAAAATAATGCTAAAATGAAATAAGATCTAGAATTTACTACAAAAATGAGACTGGCAGAATTTTTTTTTTACAATAAAGACAAAGAAGACTACACATAAGTGAGGAATCAAAACCTCTTCACTCCACCTAAAAACAAGAACATCACTCTAAACAATTTTGCTAAGAATGTAGAATCTCTTCCACTCAACACCTCAACAACATCACACATCATAAACAACATCGACAGAAACAAAAGGAAAGCTATTCAAACTTCGTCTGCAGATGACTAAATGGTTATTAAAGAAGCTGATAACGGAGATGTAGTCATGATAATGGACAAAGCCCATCACAAGTCAATCTCAGAAAACATTCTTTCAGATACCAACTACTACCAGAAATTAGACACCGACACTAGCAAAAGAAATCAGACTCTGTAAAACAGACATATAGAAGAACACAAGAAATGTCTAAGAGATAAAGAATGCAAATACCTTAAGAAATTTGAAATAAAAGCAAGCCTATTCTATGGCCATCTAAAAGTACACAAGAGCATAGAAATCCCAATAGCCTGTGAAAAATCATCGACATCAGAGGTCAGAATGTCAAAGATTTGAAACTACATCTGATAAGAGCAGGCCCATCCTGAATATATTGAATAAAATGAATATTGAATAACCCATATGAACACATTAATTTCACAATAGAATTTACCAAACACAAAATTCCGTTTTTAGATTGTAAAATCATAAAAGACAAAAAAGAAATTCTAACTGACAAACACTACAAACCTACAGACAGTAAAACTTACAATTTTCTTCATGTCACCCTAAACACAAAAGTCAGTATACCATTTCCTTAACCTAACACTTGGAAATAATAATATCCAAACTGAGTACACTCAATCTAAGACTCGAGGAACTAAAAAAATACCTACTTAAACAAAACTATCCCCTCTCCCTAATTAGAGCTGGAATTGAAAAAGCCACACAATTAGATAGACAACAATTGCAAGTGATAAACACTAAATTTAATAAAATAACCATTATTCCATTCATCAACACCCACAACCCTTTAAACACTTGAGTTTTAAAAAAATACAAGACATCAACATCCTAATAAGAGACTCCTACATGAACAACATCCTCATAAATTCTTCAATAATAGAAAGTAAATGAAACCTCTAAATCTTAAAAAAAGCCATTGGCAAAAGCCACATACTCTGGGAAAATGAAATCACAAAAAAAGATAACCAAATGCAACAGACCAAACTGTGGCTTAAGTTTACATTTGATAGAACGGAATAAATATACTTTCAAATGTGGTACAACCTTAAAAAAAAAAAAAAAATCCAACATCTCTTTTGATGATAAAAATATCATCTATGCCATTATTTGTTGAGGTTGCAACAAGGAATACATAGGAGAAACCTCTCTTCTTACAAATAGGATAACAGTACACAAATGACAAATGAGAGATCCCTTGACATTGATTTATCAATGTTTTTCAGGAAAACCAAAATTTCCTGTTTTCCTTTCCTACAAAATGAACATTGACAGTGTTACAAAAAGAACAAAGGAAACAAATTTCATCAATACCTCAAAACCCTGCATTAAATTCCAACTAATATTTCAATTTGGAGATGGAGCATCAGCTTGGATTATCTTTCTTTTTTTTCAAAATCTCAAAGTTGAACCCCCCCCCAATCTATGGACCCCCTTAACAAACCTCTCCTCTCCACTACATCCATCAACACTTCCCGACCCTCATAAACCAACACATATAAACCCTTCTGAAAAAAACCCACCAACAACTGGAATTTTATGAAACTTATGGAATTTGAATTCAAATCAAGACCAATGTAAAAATGATCTGAATTTAACCCCCTCTACTCTAGAGTGGAGAGTCATGTCCAGAAACAGAATCAAATCAGCCACCTGAAGATATGTGCTAAACTGGTAAAGGCTTATTAAAAGTTATTACACCTTAAAACCATAACTAAAAAGTTTGGCTTTTCTTATTTCACTTTTTTCTTCACATATATACATACACATACACACATGCACACACACACACACATACACTTATATATACATATATATGAATGAATGAATGGCTAGGCTTCATGAACAGTAGAACCATAGATGGTGGGGCCCAGGCGTGGAACAACTCTCCTGCCTGAGTAATGGATTTTTAAGGTGAAGCCGGCTTGCCAACCTCTCCCTATAAACGTAGGGTTCGCTTCCTATGGTCCACTGAGATAGCACGTATAAGAGTAGGATTCCAAGATTGGCAGATGCAAGCTAGTTATGGGGGTCTGCCACCCCTTTGTGGGGGTGTTCTGACTGTAAGGCTGACCTGTGGTGAAACCACAGGACAAAAATATCTGTGAATGCCTGATCTTGCTATAGAGTTCTGCCATTCCTTTGAAGGAGAATCAGGACAGTATGGCTGTCAGTGACTCGAGGCATGGATCCTTAGGATAGTGTGACTATCTGCAACTTTGAGCACAGATCCTGAACACTTCAACAGGAGCAGATGTGTACTGACTCCTTCAGAGGAGTGACCTGACAGTGTATCAGGCTGAGCTTATTGAAGCTTATTGGAGCCCAAGTCCAAATCACCCCCACTAAAAAAGAATTGAATTGAAAATTTTTTTTCTTAAACTTGCATCTACTTATTAAGTTATAACTCAGTAGAAGTTCAGACATCCTCTCCCAAAGCAACTTGTAAAGCCAATAATAGATCCTCAAGTGACAGTTGAAGACTTTCTCATCCCTAGCTTGTAACAAGATATATTTTAGTATGTATCTTCCAGTCTGTGATTCCCTCTCACACCTCTCTAAGCTGACCCTATCAGGCAAAAATAATGCACCCATCTCCACTGAAGGATCATTTCCCCTTTTGCTAAAATAAAATGGAGCATTTTATAGAATTTTTTCTTTCAATCAAAATCAAACAAATATTATTACAATGCATTTATGGTTACCTAAACATTCCACATTGTGCTCATACTACACACCATATTTCTACGATGAGGTTCTCATGGCATAACTCAAAACTCCCCAAGAAATTCCCGTTAAATTATTCCACGCTGAACCACGAATTATCGAAATTATGAATAAAAACCCCATAAATATCAAGGGATAAATGGAGTTTGCTTAGTCTGTTGATCCATTAAATAAAACATTAAACAGGGGGAGGACCAAACGGGGCACAGAGGGCAGCCAGCCCCAGGTGACACCATCAGAGTGATGACACCAAGAGGAATGCCCAAAAATTGTCTTTATAGTTTCTTGATAATCCTTTTTTTTAAAGATATTTCTGTCCACACAATATCTCCGAAAGTTCTTAATGAATTTCAATGAAATTTTGTGAAAGTGTAGGTAATGAGGTACGGAAGAATTGGTTAAAGTTGGGGGCGGATCCAATAATTTTTTTGATTGAGGGATATTTTACTGTTTTTTTCTTCATACATTTGGATATATGCTCATGAATATCCACACAATATCTCCAGAAGTTCTCTATGGATTTTCAAGCTTATGCCATCACATTCAATAATATAGGACAATTATGATGAATAATGAATGGTATTAGTACAAAAGATCGCCAAAATTTTAGATATCCTGGGAAGAGAGCAAGTTCTGGAATGAGGCAAGTGACATCATAAATTACAGCCCCAGGTGACACCAACCATATGCTCATCACCGACATTAATGAGTATTTCTTATTTTCATATGATGCAATGTCAAAATATATTTATAACAATAACACTCATCAATTCACACATTATTATCCAAGTTGCTGAAAAGAGTTAAATTGAAACTCATTCAACTTCTTCATTACTTTGTTATTTTATATAATGGACCTTTTGTGCACTGGTTGCAAATTGTGTGTGTGTGTATGTATGTGTGCGTGTGTGTGTGTGTGCACACAGCTTAGAGGGAACTATATCTCAAACTTGTTATAACCACTAACCAGACCAAGATTGTTACATAGAGTGAAATGAATGATAATCCAAAGTTGGCTGGAAGATTCACTGCATGTGGAAGAACTTCCCATTCCAGCTAAGTGATTGTTTTTTAGGGCTGCTAATTATATTAGCCCCCTAAAATATTAAATTACCAGAATTGATCTAAGGAGATAAATCCTGGTAAGTAACGTGTTCACTGCTTAAGCACAAAAACAAGGTTAGTACACAGTTAGTTGGATTGTTAACAAAACGCAGAAATAAGAACAAATGAATAGGTTAACAACAGTGCTAAGTTTCAATTCATGAGTGAATTAAAATAAATGAGGACTGGAGTTTCTGCCGACACGGATACGCGGAGGAATCTACCAGGATAAGGATGTAAAGATAAGAAGAATGAAGCAAAAGGAATGTCACTAATTAAATGTGAGATAGAGTCTGTAGAAAATCCGTCAGTTTGGTCATCTTAGTTGTAGCCACTATGAAGCTATGTTAAGAGGTCCGACCTAACTACGGTGAGAGTGCTTAACTTGGATAGGATTTGTTCTTGAGATGAATATGTGATGATAGGTGTGTAAAAAGAAAGTGTGTATAAAAACTATACTATCGTAACTAAAGAGAGAGAGAAGAGACGAGCTTACCTCGAGGCCGTTGGAACGCAGAGAGAGAGAGAGAGAGAGTTTACTGCCACAGTTCAAATACTGTAAAGATAACGATCAGTTATATTATTGATAGTTCTGTGTGATATCAAAGAGGAAGCGACAAGGAATTTACCATTTCTACAGAGATGTAGGGGATAGCAAGTTGATCCCTGCTAAGGGCAGATAACTCTATATATGTATGATTTTCTTTTGCTGGAAAAAGGTGGGCACTACAGTTTGCTACGCGATATTTGCAACTTGGGAACAGGTGATGTCATTGCTCAGTAACAAATTGTTCTAATTTTGAAGGTAGGTGGGTAATTCTCACTCAGAAGACTGGTGCTGCACAATCTTCCCATTCCCATTTCTACATCTATTCAGCTTTGTAACAGACTAAACTAAGCTTAAAAAAGCCAGGATTTTCAACTCTGATTTTCAAGGCATGCAGTTGATTCTCACTTGATTCCCAAGGTAGGCAGGTTCTTCTTACTAGGATGATTGATGCAACATAATCTTCCTATTTCTTCTTCAATTCCAATCAGCCTTGCACCAAATTGGGCTTAGCTTAGTAAATATACTAGCGTTCAAAGGAAATTATGAATCACCACCACCCATGTATGCTATGTTGGAAGTAATCAATTGAAAAGTTTAAAGAAGGGGTGGTCAATGAATAAGTTGCTGCACTTGCCTTTTGTTGGGCTGTGATCACTGAAAGAGGTAGGAATTTTAAAAATTAAATACAAGCAGGCACAAATTAGGGACCAAATTAGCATAAACTTACATTGCATTTTGAACACCCTAATAAAAACCAATTTTGGAGGAGAATCTTCAAAAAAGAAAAAAATTGTTTCCCCAACCAATTGAGAGGAGTAAGTGTGCAAAATTCCAAGTTTCTTCTATGAACAGTCAGGTCTGGGCATGGTCTGGATGAATAGATAGATAGATAGATAGATAGATACATACATACATACATACATATATACATACATACATACATACATACATACATACATACAAATTTTAGAACATATGAATAACCCAAACTCAGCAACAGTGATCAACTCGTCTGATGTGGGTAGCAGTGATTAATAAAGCCTATCTGAGAATCAGGAAATATACGAACACCTGCACAGAAAACAATCTGGCCTTTTTGTCGGAACTTTGTGAAAATAATTGATTTTACTTGCAACAAAACAAATAAACTCTTACTAGTTCAGGAGGAAAATAGGTCCATGTGCATGAGGGGGGATTTTTTTTTGCCACCTGTTTTTTCTTAATCCTTGAAATATCTATTTTAAGATTCTGCCAGGTAACAGGCTGAATAAAACATCCCATGAGATTAATTTCTTAAAAATCTCAAATAATCATTTCACTTATCTTACACCTATCATGTTCAGGTTCAAGTTTGCGATAGTTGTAACATGGTGTTAAAAATGAGTCCCCGCAAGGCAGGCGGTGGGGATGGTGGGGACATTATTTCAGCCCGGTATCTGGCAGAAAATTAAAATTGATACTTCAAGGATTAGAAAAAAAAACGAAGCGAAAGAAATCAACTTAACTGATGCATGTTGAACTTGACATTTACTCTACACCTCCTCCTCCTCCCCCTCCTCCTCCCTCTTCTCTCTGCTTCATGTCAGTCTGTTGTTCTGGTGGTAGCGGGGGGGGGGGTCGATTACTTGGCATCAAATTTTGTTGTTTTTGACATGCTTTCTCACAAGTGTTACTGATAGGATAGGGCTATGATACGTATGATCTAAATGAATTGTAAATAATTTTACTATTCTTCACTAATGGAAGTCCAAAAAAAAAAAAAAGAAGGAATATCTGTACCTCGCATAAATGAATCGCCATAGCCTGCTCATGTACCAGAACTAAAAAAGATATGAACTCAAAATTTGGGTGTTGTTGGTTCGAAATAACTAGAGAGACCTAAAAGAGCACCAGAAATAATTTTCTAAAACAAACAAAAAAAATAGCAGCACAAGATTTTAGAATTGTTGGTTTAAAATGACCTCAGAGATCCTAAAAAGCACTTTTTAGGGGAAAAAAAAGCAAAAAAGACCTTTAGATGATGCCTAGCGGTAAACTTATGCAAATCTTCAAATTTGTAGCTCCAAAAATGTGTCCAGGAGCTCCTGGACACACACACACACAGATGAGCAAAGAGAGAAGAATCTTTAGCCCTCTTGGCTTGTTGGTCAGTCAGGCCATTTGTGGGGCTATGGGGATTCAATCGTCAGGAATTAATGCAAGCATGGCTAACAGAATAAGGCTTTATATCTATACAGGTTGAATACACCTTTTCCAAAAGGCTGTAAACCAGAATGCTCCAAAATTTGAAACTTTATAAAAGTCAATAAGATGTTTCGTACATGATACATCACAAACAGGGAAAGATGAAACAGGTTCCAATCAGAACAAATCATTGTCACCACCAGACCTTAATGCATTAATTGGAAAACCATAGCCATCAAAGATGGTGAAGGGTTCTATCCTTATTATTATTTATTTTTACTATTATTTACCTTCATCTTAATTGTTATTGCTTTTTATCACAACTAAACTCAGGCTGGGTTCCCTTCAGCAGTGAGTAAATAAATCAAAACCACGGATTGGAATAAAAAGTTCCAGGTGAGAATGGAACTCACTAACCTCTATACCAGAAGGTGGCTCACTTCATACACGACTGTTCTTACTAGTAAACCGACTGAAACTTAGTGGAAAGCGTCAGTCCATTTCAAACCCTAAACTCACTACCCATCCACAATCCCTTCTGCGCCATGTTTGTTATCCATTGGTGGTTCATTTCAATTTTCAGTTTATTAACTCACTATTGAAGAGTTCTCAGCCTGAGTTTAGAAGCAACAACAATTAAGATGAAGATAAATAGTAACAAAAATACATAATAAGGATTCTTAATACTTCATCTATTAAAATAAATGAAAATAATGACTAAGGCTTGTTCTCCTTGTTCTCTTTGAGCCATCTGTTTGTAGCAAATAATTCTTATTATTTTATTTGAGCCATCTGTTATTTTTTCAACTTACTTCCCTTTATTTTTTGAATATCCCTGACATAAAATGAAAAATCATCATATTTTTCTTCATTTATGATGATCACAGAAAAAATTATTTCTTTCACTAACTCAGTTCTGAAACTCTGGAATAACTATAATACTGTGGCGACTTTCAGTTAAGAATTGTGATGCAAAGCCCTTCTTTCAGCTAGATATCAGGAACGCCACTTCCTACAATGACTCCCTATGAAAGCCCTGAACACACGTAGTCAATTGCTTATCAGCCTGGGCTTGCGAGCCAGTTACATTCTTCCTTTACCTCTCTCCAAACTCGCAGCCGGCATAGTTTCTCTTCTTTGATCATGACTATATATATTGTCTCTTGTCACTATTCTTCCTTGACGTGAGAATTCGTAAGAACTTTATAGCAACTAAATGCAAATACTGCCACTACTATTTTTGGCAACAAAGCAAACACAGCACTTTGTATTTTGCCCCTTTTAGCTCCTTCTTGCACCTAACCTGAACTAACTGCTTTTTTATAATCTCGCTTGGTCAACTATACAAGCCCATTATAACAGGCACAATTTATTAGGCGCCATTTGATAGATAGACGAAATGACATTAGACCCTTTATGCCAAGTGTCCCCTAAATTCTTCTCTCCTATATCACATTGTTACGCATAGGAATAACCTAAACTCAACAGGCCTCTTCTCTACTATTCTCTTCTCTATTCACAATCAATCGTATTAATATTTCCATTATATGTATTTCATTTATATTCTTTATTCATGCATTAAATTCATCTCTGATTTTTCACATCTAAATACCTGTACGTATCTTTTTTACTGTTTAATAATTGCGTCAACATTTGTACTTGGCGTGCATGTTCTCTACACATCTCCTTTCCATCTTCAACTTTTCCATTGACATCAGCGTGTGGTGCTAACCACTACACCAAATGGAGGCAAAATCCTTTGTCAACAACTACATGTTCTCGCCACATCTAACCAACAGCTATACGTTACTCTCTCCCACACAATATGAGAGCAATATATCTTATAACTGATGACTCTGATAAATATAAATAAGAACGATATCTCTTATTATACTAATACCCTGTAAATGCAAAAACCTTCCATTAAACAATAAAAAATAATTGAAAAATATCCCATTTCATCACATCAGTATATTCAGAATTGTTATATTATCAATAAATAAATTTCAGTCAAAGTAGGCAGAGAAAGAATGAGGAAAATAATTGTCAAAAATTTTGAAATAATCCAAATATTTGATTTTTTTTTTCTCTTTTCAAATTAAAGCCTAAATCAGAATTAATCAAATAAAACAAAAAAAATTGCCAAGAACAATATTTCACTCAATTTTCCTGTTTTTTTAAAAAGAACTTTAAAAAAATAGGTAAACAGAATTTATTTATCCAGGGATTTATCTTTAGCATGTGTAAAACATAATTGTATGAGAGAAATAGATCAAATTGATGAAGGGGTGGGGGGATAATCACATAAAAAAGATTTTCAACAAAATTATGAATGGTCTCGTTTTTATAAAAATTTCGTCCTTTAACTATAATCCAAATATACCTTTTGGTTTGAAAGATGACACAACTTATTCAATTTTATTTTGATTTTTGGTACATTCTTAAAATGTTTTCTGTCAAAATATTTTGAATGTTACATCAATTTTTTGGATACAGATTAACAAATTTCACTGAGTTAATTTAACAAAATATCTTTGGTTCTATAGAGTTCCCTCAAAGAATGTTTACATCAGATCATCAACAATCTCATTAATAATGACACCAAGATTTTAAGGTTCAAAATAGCACAGAAATAAAAAAAAAAAATAGGGGAATCAATGGAAAGAAAATAGAAGTAAATACATAAATCATATTGTTATCACTTTAATGAATTGAATTTTTATTAGTGTGCCATTTTCAACATCAAGTGAGTTGGGGTGTGACACTTTACAACAGGGTCCACCTTTCATACATTGTGCCCCATCCTAAACACCAAGCCACACCCCCCAAAATTTTAATATGCTAAGAGAATTGAAATCTTAGAATTTTACAACGAGATAATTCATGTATGCAGTACCTCCGTCTGTCTCTCCCTAAAGATGGTGAGAAGTCGGTACCCACTCTGTCATTATAACTACATTATAAATAAAACCCTCTTTTAAAACCTAAAAAGTTTTACCTTTTTTTAAAACCTGAAAAATTTCCTGGGTGCCCTAGGGTCTTATGGATTGAGAACACAAAATATTACTCATAAAATTTTTTTCGGAGGACCTTTTTTGGAACCCTTTTTCTTGAGGATTGCCCTCTTTTTTCCTTCAGGTGTCGATTTCCTGTTGAAAATTTTTTGTCATACCTATAAAGTGTGCTCTGTGAAATGTGAGGGGATGAAATGTGAACACAATTAATCTGTCTGCTTTTTGTGTAACTAGATTCCAAACATGTGTTACATCTTTCACATTCCTCTTCACATTACTGATTTTGTCAAATATCAAAAATCAAATAAGTAATATTAGTCATGGTAAAAAAAAAAAAATTGTAATAGAATTCCACATGCTTTTTTTTTTTTAACACAAACATAGGGAACAAATGGCTGATAGTGGGTGGAGACCATATGAGAATAGAAGTCAAACAGCTTCATATTATTAGCAGTGGCTTACTGAGGGTTCTCAATGCCCAGAGGCAAAAACAGCGCACAGAAACAGTAGTGCGATTTTCAGAGAGGAGGGTATGACTATTAATTAAGAAGCATTATGGGCCAGAGGAAATTCTGCCCCTTCCACAACTGTGCCTAGGGGTGACTGCTCCCTCTTGTCCCCCTCGTTATACCTCTGATTATTACAAGTATAGTACCAAACAAAAAAATGACAGGATATTTTTAGTAATGGATAAGTTATACAAATATATACTTTAGCTTTAATATATTTATTGCAAACAAAATGAAGATAGTATTTCCTTTTAATTTAAATCGAAACTTTTGTGAAATTGACAGCCAGGGTGAAGGAGTGGAGTGTGAGGTGTGAAATCAAGCGACAGATACTGGGGTATTGGTTGGTGAAGGCCTTTGGGCGGATGTGCTGTTCGTCTTTCTTTTTTCTTCTCTTTCTCTCTTCTTTCCGCTTGCTTTCAGAAAAAAATGCTTCATATTTATGTAAAATCATTTCCCCCTTTCCCCATGACTAAACCAACCAGCAGACCAACAAATTTGATTTGGGCTATTATGTAATGAGATAAGATTATTCATTTCATCCTTCCCCATTCTGACTAATACTTAATTGAGGGAGGCCTACATCCAACAACAGACCTTTAGATAAAGCTGATAAAAATATAAGGTGAAGATTCAAATAACTCTTAAACAGCAAAAATTATAGAAAAGTTTTTTTCCTAAGTAACTTCATGCATTTTCAATCAATAAGACCTTCCATACACTTGGAAAAACAAAATTTTTTTTCAGGGACGGGGTCTTTTTTCAATGTAACTATACTGCCACACTTACTTTCTGTCCATCACACGAAAATACAGCTTTGAAGTATTTCACTTATTTCCTTTGTACTTTCATTTTTTGGGGAAAACCTTTAATTTTTGTGAATGAATAAAACAGTTTATACAATGGCTCGTACAAATTTAAGTTTTTGATTATTTTGCTATGTAAATATTCAGAAAGTAAGGGTCCAGTTCAGCATTATAGTTACATTGTAAATAGAACCCCCATCTCTTGAAAAAGACTAAAAATGTTTTTTTCAAAACTGACTTTTCCAAGGGTTACAAAGGTCTTGATGATTGAAGGCATATAACATTTCCTTGGAAAATTTTCTCGACATCTAGGGTTATTTGATTCTTGACCATTATTTAGGTATTTAGATGAATGGTTCTCCAGAGAGAATTTTTTTTTTCTTTCAATTTTAGGTGTTTTCGTTTCCTTAGAGCCTGGAACCATCCAGAAATTTGATAGTTTTAATTGTTTTTTCATTTTTTAAGGTTTTACTGAAGAGGATGTTTCTATTTAGAATGTAATTATAATGCTAAAGTGGGCACTTACTTTTTACCATTTTTTCAGATGTCCAGCTTACACAAATTATTTTCGATTCTTCTGGTTACATAGCAGAATGTGCTCACTTTATCATTATAGTTACATTGTAAATAGAATCTCCCTTGTAACCTTAAGTACATTTTTTTTAAACTAGCAAATTTCCAGGTAGTTCTAAAATTATTAAAACTGAATCTTGACCCCTAAGAAATTTAAAATTATAAAATTTTTTAAAGATTTTGTTATTTTCATGCCATTATTCAGACCAAAGCGAAGAAAAATCATGAGTCATACTACTGAATATACTTTCGTAAAAATGGCAGAAAGTGCCCAATTTAGCTTTATGTTTAGATTGTAAACAGAACCCTCCCCACAAATAAACCATGATAATAATAAACCTAAAAACTAACAAATTTCCAGATGGTTCCATGGCTTTAAAATATTTGTTTCCTTGATTTTTGCACTATTTTTCAGATCAAAGCAAAGAAAATCCATGCAAGTCGTGCTCCCATAAAAATGGTGGAAAGTAAATGTCCACTTTAGCATTATATCTAGATTGTAAAAATCCCCCCCCCTCCCGTAAAGCTTTACAAAAATTTGTTCCAAAAACTACCGAATTTCCGGATGGTTCTTAGACCTAATGGATTGAAAGCACATAAAATTGGGAAAAAAAATTCTTTCTAGATTCAAGGAAAAATTTTCTTGAATTATGTCTCACTGAAAACTGAATCTAAACCCTTACGAAAAATTAAATCATCAAAATTTTAAAATTCAAATAAAGGTCGTACTCCCATAAAAATGGTGGAAAGTAAGTGCCCCTTTTAACATTATATTTAGATTGCAAATACCCCCCCCCCGTACAAACCTTTTAATTTTTAAAATTATTTTAAAAAAACAAATTTCCAAATGTTCCTAGGTCGAATGGATTGGAAGTACTTGGATATGATAGAATTCTGGGTGAACAGCGTTTCACTAAGAGGCGAATCTTAACCCCCCAAATTGATTAATCTTATCAGAGATCCTGAACTCTTTTTTTTTTTAATCAAATTTTCGCCATGTGCTGAGGGTGATGTCCCTTTAAGCGGGATCGCCATTATTATACATTCGAAAAAGGTCTCAACTTCGTCTTGTCAGTTTCCATCGAGTAACAAGCCAAGAAAGAAACATTACAGAAAGGAACTGCTTGTGCAAAGCAATAGAGCCATCTGTAAACTACCGAAGCGAACGGAAATATCTACCGATCCGAGTTACATTATTGAGGAATCTATTTGTGAAAACACACACACCGTGTCTTTTCACACCATTTGATGTCGAATAGGCACCGGAAGTTTAAACAGAAAGGTAGGAATCGGTGTACAGCAGCACGTAACGAGCACAATATAATCTAGTTATGTACACGTCGCTACCTTTTCACTCTTTATAAACACAATTGACATCCTGAGCCACTAAGCATAGTTTTCAGGATATCAAATGAATAGGAGATCATTAAAAATTGGATTTCTAAACCGGAATTAATCAAGAGGGTACGTATTGTTTGAATCTTGGTCGCCAAATAAGAGTTAGTGGGAAGTGAGATTTGTGTGACTGATGGCCTTCCGTAGGTGAGGTACTTGAAAATTGTGTAACCACTCGGCTCGCCATTTTCCTCCCTTGCTTCGACTAAATGTTATCGGTGGCGTATTTTACGGCGATGAGAATGTGCCCAGTTAAGCAGAAACTGTGCTATACATAGGCAGTTTGCAGGCCTACAGCCATGTCTATGATTCAAGGTATTTATCTTTAATCTATCTTCGACATCCGTGGAAATGTCCTGCAGAATGTTGGTTGGGCTTGCTCGAGATCGCTTCTCCCGGAAGCCGACAGACCCAGACATACGGTCAGGGTGGCCACGAACTGAGGGATCATATATGATGTGTCGATAATTATTAAGTGAACCCCAACTTTATGACCATAACGTATATGTGTATAATAATAGTGTGTGTATATACCTGGTCTGTGATGAATTATTTGTTCCTCCCTTACATTTTAGTCGGTTGTCTTTATTGTCCTCTTTTCTTGCAGTGTTCCATATATGTGTATAATTACATACATATATTATACATATATATTTAAAATGATATAGTTTGTTTACTGGCAAAATTGCTCATTTACACGATCGCGTTTCAAGTAGTTGTCTAGATTTTTTTCTTTGTTTCCAAAAATAAATAAAATAAAAATCAGTCTTCAAGTTTCTTTCTTTTTCAAGAAAGGCACAGGAAGACAATCCTTTCTTTGATGAAATATATTCCTCCTTCCGTATTTTTAAATATTACATAACTTTAAATATTACTGTTACTAGTGACAGAAATTTTATTGTTGGACAACAGTTTTAATTTTGAATTTGACTTTTAATAAATAGCTTTTTTCTTTTTCATTTTTTAATAATACACTTTCCATACTTGGATTTTGTACTTCGTGGGTCGTTTTTTGTTTACTATTTTAAAAATCAAATAACTTCGTTTTTAAGAAAATTCTCGAATGATCATTGATCTATATTGAAAATGCATCAGGATTAATGCAATATTGTATTTATTTATTTAATTCACCATTTATGTATGGCTGGTCTGTAGGTAATTCTTAGTTTTATCTGACCCCCTGGTGATTATTTTTTTTAAGAATTAAGCTTTGTCCATTTTCTTTTCTTTTTATGCATGATTTTGAGTCTGATTTTTTGCGAACATTTTTGAAAATGTATATTAAGTTAAAGATCTTTTATCAAAAATCTAAAACTGTAAGTGTAATTTGTTTACAAGGAAAAAAAATGTCTACACTTGGTTTCAACTTTGTACCATACTTTATTCAATTTTAAAGATTAAAATATTTTTTTTCAATTTTAAAAATCGCCAAGTATTGTTCCTAAAAGTGATTGGATTTTTCCATCAATTAAAATTTGAAATCTTTTTGAATAAAAGCTAGAGACAGGGGGTTGTTCTAGGAAATTGATTAAAGTTAAATTTCATTAACCATCAAATCTTGACTGAAAAGATCTTTTTAAAAAAGAAAAGTGTTTAAGTTAATTCTTTTTTAATAAAATAAATTATGCTGAAAGAAAAGAATAGGTATACACTGGTCACTGGATCTTAGCAGAACTTGTACTGACTTTAATGTTCAAAAGCTGCATTTTTGTAGTTAGAAATCTTTTCATGTCCTTTTTTTGTATAGGAAAAGAATGGTCTTTCCTCTCAGGATTCCATTCTACAATTAAACTCTTCAATGATATATAGTCCCAGGTTGTTACCTTTAAAGATAATTTTCTCTCAGGGGAGTGCGAATTAATAGCAGAAATATAGTATGATATTTAAAAGCGTTCAAATCGTAACTAAGAAAAAAGATGACCAACTGAAAATGTGATGAAGGGGTCGGTTGGCATTTAAAGTGTGAGTATTTTAGAAATTTTTATACCTGTGTGGTAAGCTAGTTTCTTTCGATGGGTTATTTTTGAGCAAGTTAATTAAAATTATTCAGTGTTTTTATACGAAACTGGGAATTACAGTGTGAAAGGAATCTATTTTTCTAAAATTCCAATGTAGTGGTGGATTAATTTGGTCTTCCATTTTGCGAATATAAGAAAAAAGATTTTTCATATCCTCAAATAAGTATGCTTTTGTTTTTCTTTTCAAGTGGGCCCCTACTCAAACATTTCGAGTTTAAAAATAGTGTGTCGCAGTGACAACCTGCATTTTTTATTGAAAACTTTTCAGCTTTTTGTGATTTGAAAAGATGAGGAAAAAATGAATTAGCAAGTATTGGAGATATATATATATTGAAAAATTCTTATAACGGAAATTTTGGTCTTTTGATCATCTCCAGAGAAATTATATTTGCATTTTGGTTGAAGGTGTATGTTTGGTCACATGACCACCTTGTCGTAAAGCGTACTTAAGAGGCAACAACAAAAATAGCATTTTTCTCGAACCAGGCGAGCTTTTAAGACTAATTTTTCTGCTCATAATTCGTTCGTATAATATTCATGTTTTTTATGATTGTACTGTATGACTTCAAGAAGACAACAAAATGCTTTTTGGAGTTCTGAAAGGGGCCCAGACGTGTTTGAGAAACGGTTCAATAATTATCCCCTAATTTCCTAGTTTTAATACAGGAACTCCCCGGTTAACGTCATGGTTAAGTTCCTGCAAACGACTTTAAACTGAAATAACGTTTAACTGAAACCGATTTTACCATAGACTCGTTAACTTTAACTTATATCTAGTAGTCAGAAAAATCACTTAATTCTCAATTTGAACTACGTATAATATTCCCCCCCAACCTTATTACGAAACGATGTCGAAGGAAACAACGTTATTCGAGGAGTTCCTGTATTGTTCACTTGAACCACGACTTGCTCAATTCTCTAATAAATTTTATCAAATGTTTATTATTCCCCATTTATAGTATTTAAATCCATATCGCCATCGTGTTTACGGTGATGGTAATAATAATAAAAAATGTAGTAGTTGGCAGTTTTTCTAGTACTTGAGCCTCAACCACAGAATAGGTAATAATCGTTGGTTGTGTATAAGGTCTCCCCTCATTACTTACCCCAATACAACTACTACGGCTACTGTCTTCTTTCAACATGAATAGATATCGCTTTAGTATTATTCAAAGGGCGATTTTCTTAATTTAACTTTATATTTATAAGAATTCAACTAAGATCAGGACAGAATAGTTGGATTTTTTTCGTAACTGCTGTACAAATATTTTTTAAATGTCTGGCGACACCTGTGCGTGAATGAAACGTGTTTAAACAAAACAAAAACGTGTCCCTTCTCATATGAAGGGTCTGTCCTTTTTTTTAATGGAAATAATAGATAACTTGTTATCGATTTTCTTTTCATTGGTTCGGTATGATTGATAGATTATTGCAGAGTTTGATGGGGTGTAACCTACGCAGATCTTTCTCGTGGAGCAAGAAGTCATCTATAAATACGAATTAGTGTTATTGGTTGTGCACTGAAGTCTTTTTTAGAAATGGCTGCTATTTTATTTTTATTCTTACCGGTGACAAAATTAGGAGACACTCGGGGTCAATTTGAGGTACTTGTCTTGTTACTTAATAACGTAAAAAGTGAAGGTATTTTAAGTCTTTATTCATTTTTTTCAAGGTTCCAACTGCCAGAAGCTCTAAAGAATATTACGTTTTCTGAGTCCGAAAACACTTGTTTCACGATATATTTTTTTATCGATGTTCATAGTTTGAATAAAAATTGAAATCGATACATAATTTCAAGTGTTCTTTACTTTTAATCTTTGGAAATGATTTCGGAATGAATCAAGTGACTTTTACGGAAATTTTTCTGTATTTTCCATTTTCGAGTCAATACGTTTGTTGGCTTTCTTTAGCAGAAAAAAAGCCTTTCAAACTGACCAATTGTCTTTTAAAAAGGGGCAATAACAGTTCCCTCTTTAATTTTATATACTCTGTATTTAAGTAAATATCCTTATGTGCTTCCAAATTACGAAATGGACAACATTTACAAATAAGGGGATCGTTGTGTTCAGGATACTGAACTCAATGATAGCCAACTTTTTGCACTTCATTTTATGCAGTAACATAACAAGATTGTCAAGGTTATCCAGTGTTGTCCAGGATGAGATAGCCCCCGAGATCATCATTAACCGTTATTGACTAATTCTTGTGTGACGCCAACAGTTGAATGTAGAAAAATGTTCAAAGAAAGAAGTGATCAGTTCATTTCGATCATTCATCTTTAACCAAAGCGATACTCGGAAATTTCTTTTGTTGCCGTTTTTCTATCTGACTAAAATGTCTCGTTTTTCGTTGTTTTTTGGAATGAACTACTTGCTTTATCAAATTTATACCTTTTCATCTATTATTACTTCCATTTGAACGATAAAAATCTCGTTTCTTTTGAAAATTCCCTTTGAAATATAAGTAGACGAAAAATACTCTGGTAGATTTTTTTAAAAACAGATACGCGTATTAGAAATGACATAACGACGTTATATCTTTCTTTTCACCAGGGGTATGCGATCAAGCATCTTCCGTTTTGACCACGGACCCCCCCCCCCCCCGGGTAATTTTATTCAACCGTTTGTGCAAATAATAATATTAATAGGAATCGTGCTTGACACAAATTGACCTGTATAGATATCATCGCTTCCTGCATTTGATTCGTTATTCGTGTAATTCCTCGTTTACGTTTAGAACTGGTTCGTCCTTTTTTTCACCCTTTTTTTCGTATTAAATTTGATGTTAAATAATCGAAATAAATAATGATAGACAGTATCGTAAGGTAGTAGTAGTAGTCTCCGAAATATCTACTGTTTTGGTCTGTGCCATGTGTTATAGAATAAACACATATACGCAATAATTTATTATGTAGCTTTATACATCAACACCTAGTGATATTTCCCTAGCACCAGAAAGTAGCTACCAGTTGGGATGCACAGCATTAATCCAATCTTGTTGAGGCTCAACAATGACATCATCTATTTTGAAATGATTGCTGACACAATCTCTATGCTATGTTAATGACCCCATATAGTGCTGTTTCGGAAACGTATTTAGAGCGCTAACCGAGGACTTACTATTGAGCATTAGAGAGATCGCTGAATAAATGCTTTGTTAACAGGGAATTAGACATGTCACTTAAGTGATGAATGTTGAAAACTTCATGTCTATCAGGTGGAATACGCATGAACGGGGTGGCCTGCTACTTAAGATTACATGAACTCCTCGATTTACGTCGTTGAGTAAAGAAGGGTAGAATATTGTGGATGGTATTTTGAATTAGGTTATTTTTCTGTCCTGGCATAACTTGTCAGTCGCAAAATTCGTACTCTCCAATAAGTTAGGTAACCTTTTTTTTATAATTGTCTATGGCATTATCGATTTCACATAACGTTGTTGCAGTTCAAATACTGGTTTTCAGAAACCTAATTTCAACGTTAATCGGGGAGTACCTGTATTTAATATCTTGAAATTAAACTTGATTTTACGTTACAAATGAATGGGTGAGGTATGTGAGAATATGATATAATTAAGAGATAAGTCGTTACTTTCACTTTGGAGTTAAAATATACTGATAAAATAAGACGATGGTTTATAGTTATTGTTCTCCTGGCTATAGTTTTCTTCTTTCATATCTGTTTATTTTTTTTAAAAGATGGTTGTATGATGTGACTAAAGATGTCTATATATCTGCCCATCCACCTTTCTCCCCCTCTCTCGTTTTCATTTATTTACTAGCTTATCCATGTCGTTAAAAATGACGGCATATATGAAATCTGTGGATATGTTCATAGCATTTTATACACGTGGATAATAAGATTTGCATTGGAGAGTAGCTTTCTCTGATTGACCACAAACGTATTTTTTAATTTTTTTTTTTTTTTTTTTCAAATTTTCATTTTTATTACTCTTCAAATTCAGCAATTCATTTCGTTAGTTATGAATTGAATTTTACTACGTTAGTTGCATGACAGAAGACATCTGCACATTGCTAATTATTATATGCGTGGATTTATTTACGTGGTTGCACCTATGTAGGTGTGTGTCCTGGTCATTTTTATTTGTAAAAGTAAATGGAAGTTCGTAGATAAAATATCAGATCTCTTTAAGTGATAGAGTTGTTGGATCACCAGATGTAAATAATTTCAAAAAGAATTCTGATATTCAATACTACAACGACACGAATGTTTTGGCGATTTGAGAGCAAGAACATTTTAACCTTTGACAAAATGCAAAAAAGAGAAGAGTCAATTGCAACTGATCAGACATTAAAACCAAGTATTTATTTAATTCAATGTGTAGTATTTAACATTTTCTTATTTATCAATATATCTATTAATGTTTATTATGGTTACAGCGATGATAGTGTCTAATCTGAATTTTGTTTTATTTGTGCGCCGTTTTTAGCATCGAAGAAGCTAGGGTGTGAAATTTACATTCGGGGTCGCCTTCTCTAAATTGTGCCCAAAAGGCTTTTTATGGATACTGAAATATTTCCCCTCTTGTGCATCCGTAGTCGATTTTGTCAATGGTTAAAATGTTAGCCTTCACAAAACGTAAAATTGCCAAGGTTTTCAACGTACGAGAATATGTTATATGTAATTATACGACTCGCATTCTTTTTCTTTAATCTTAAAAAATATATTTGTTTTAAAAAAAAGTCGGGTTCTTTTTTGTTGTTTTTGTTTTTTTAAAGACACCACCCCTCCAAAAAACAAACCCCACTGCGTGCATGCTGCAATTTCGCTATTTTAATGACGATGTTGTAAACAGACTTCGTAGTCGTTATCCTCGATGTCGGTTCGGTTTGTATAGATCTTTAGCAACAGTACTTTTTATGGTGTACTACTGGTGGTGCCTAATCTAACTTGATAAGTGGTCGCTGCCCTCTTTTTATTTGTGTTCATTGTTCACTAAATGAGCAGATTCTGTAGTAATATTATTATTAATAATAATAAAAGTATCAACGTCGTATTACTGTGTCTTTTGTCTCTCTCGTTTAGCGTTAGTCTGATCATCAGGAGTCTATCAAAGTCTTCAGGTCACAGTCAGGTCGTGTGTTAGCCGTTTTTTTACATAGCCAAATTTTTTAGGTGTCCCCTTTTTGTTCGTTTCTTTTTTTCCCTATTCCTTACATCATATATCCACCACCAAAATAGACATTGGTCCTTCATATTGTTGTAAGAAATTCATTTTTATTTTGTCTGTTTCTCTATTTTAAAAATATTATGGTATTAATTGATCCCTCGTGAGAAAAATTCACCAATTAATTTGAATTTCTATGAGATTATTGCATTCTTTTACGAAAAACTCTAGGCTAGTTAAATTGTCATTAAATTGTATCAATGTAATAAATGGAAATCAGCTTTGAATTTTTTTTTTTCTTTTTTGAACAAACTGTGACTTTATGATCTTTGGAAAATGTAGGCTTATCAGAAAATGAAACGTCATTCTTCTCTTACTCTCAGCCCCTCTATTTAAAAATACTAAAGTATCCAATGTTTTCTGTATTACCCTCCCCTCCTCTGTAAGAATGATATGAAGTCCCCACCAGCTATAGTGACTGCTGCTGAAAAAAGCAGGCACAAATAATTTGTCCATCTTAAAATGAATTTACAATGTAAATCGCCCCCCCCCCTCTACAAACATTGAAGATAGTGATTTTCTAAAACTAAATTACTGAAGAACTTCCCTAAGGACACATTGGTACACTCAGGTTTTTTGAATAGGCTGTTGTTACATACAGATAGATGGACAGACAGAAAGACTTGCTGAGTTATATATATTAGTCATCGAAAGTCTTTTGAGGCTTTAATGCATTTGGTAAAAATATCTATCCATGTTTCTATAGAGTTCAAGCAGTTTCTTCATATTCCTTTACTTGCTTTAGGATTTGATATTTCACTGCTAGAAACCTGTTAATAGTAAAAAATGTCTTATCAATCTCATCTGAGGTTTTATTAAAAAATCACTGGACTTGTTAAGGTAGAAGAGTCCGCCATTTCAAATTGTGGGCAGGAAATATTTTTATCTGCAAAACTCTCATTGACAGAATTACAAACAGTAGTCACACCGTTCTTTTTAGATTTTCCCAAAATCTTTTAAAAGAATCTGCAAAAATTCTCAATTTCATTTGCGTAAAAGATAATCTATTTTTTTTTTCATTCGGATCAGATGTGTTATAGTTAACAAGCTTTTTCCATACCGACTTTCACTTGATTACATAAATAGTGAAATGTTTAGTATGTTTGCCTCACACAGAAGGACCCAGGTTTGATTCCTGGTATGATCGAATAGTGTGGAAAACTCTTCATTAGAACAAACTTCCCTGTGCGTTCAGTAGCCAAATGAGTACACTTTAAGCTGTGTGAGTATGATGAAGGTGTCCCCTCAATAGACTTGCATCTTGTCAATGAGATGGTCTTAAAAACTTGTAGGAATAAAAATCCTGGTCTTTACTAGACTTGAAACTTGCAAGGATCATCAAGTTGATGCATGTAACAGAAAAGAAACTTAGTCACTGACTGAATACTCCAACGGGTATTTCTATTGAGACAGACACTTTACCCTTTTTACCTTACTCTCTTTGGGACCTCGCACTCGCATCCCAGAGTCCCTTCCTTTCAAAATAGTCTGCAAACTCTCTTTTTCAGGATCATCATCCTCGTCACATTTCCCTAATGTTGTCCATCGTAGAATAATCTCTTCTTCTTCAATGGTGAAAAGTCAAAAATTGCCCGGAGCTAAATCTGAATTGTACAGGATGTGTACATTCCCTCAGTGATGCAATGTTTTTCCCCAAACCCCTGCATAAGACATTAATAATTCACAGTCATTGTGAGTGTGACTCGCACAGTACACAAATTTACTCCATGGCATTTAACTGCCAAGTAACCTCACAAAAGAGTAAAGTCGCCTTTGACTGGTTTCCATGTTACATCAAGATAATGCAACAGGTCCTTGAGTAATCAAAAATGGCTTGTCACTTATTGGTCGGACTTTGTATTGAAGTGTCTAAGCCAAACCCGAATCTTGCTAGCGTAGACAACCTTTATTAGTTGTAGACATATTTTTGTCAATGTTTTTTGTTTTTTATTTTACTTTGTAAGGGCTATACATTTTTATCCCTGCCACTTTTTATAATTACTAGTTCTCTAACATGAATGAATTCCCTGTCATACGTTTCAATAATGTTTGAAAACCACTAGTATCAACAAGTGGCAGGCGTAGTTTTTACTTTGAAATATATTCACTAACTTGTGGCAGGTATAATTTTTACTATGGAATATTTCATCAACATTTGGCTGGCTTAAAAAGAACAGCTTCTCTTAAATAAATTGATGACACATGAACAGCCCAGCTGTCCTAAGTAAAAAAAAAAAGAAAAAGGTTTTTGTGAGGATGTAACCTTTAGAAACTTTCTTTTTGAATAATAAGTTCTCACTTGTGTTATTTTGTTACTCACTTGGGTTTTCATTTCTCCTCAGGTTTTTAACAAAAAGAGTAAGTTACTGATATCTACAATTAAAAAGGAAACGCATGAGATAATGTGTATTTTCAAAAGCTCTGTAAAATGATACAAAATTTAGCTTCAACTGCTTTTAACACATTTATGCCTCAAGTCAGATTCTGGTATAAGTAGAAATATGGGGTAAATGAAAGCATGGAATCACAAATGTATTCATGAAGAAAAAACAAAAAAAAACTGAAGGCATGTTTCTTGTCTTGAGAGTGTTCGTATGTAATCTGATCTGCTTTCTCTTGAAAGTATATTTTCTATGGTAATTTTTTAGGGTGGACTAAATATAGGCCTCTATATGGTTAAGAATTTAAAAAAATACAATTATCTTTGACTTGGTACTGTACCATTTGAAATTTATGTGGCTTGTCTTAGGCAGTTATTTCTTGTGTAGTATTGTTACAGAATTTAATCTTCAAGCACTTTTTATTTACTAAATAGTCCATGACCTGTTGCTGCCGTTTTTTCACTGTAATCAATTGACTGTATGTTTTTCTATTCCTTTTGTTTTATACTGAAAAGCATAGCAACTGCACCTGTCTGTTTAATGTAATAAAGCTAAATGTGAATGATATCACCCTCAAAAAGTAGGATTCATTGAACCAAGATAAAGTGAAAGCATTTTATCCTTCCTGTTCATTATTTATCATACTTCTTGGGGTATCTCCAACTATACACAATATTTTTCCACATCTATTTCAAAACAAATCCAAAATTCATAAGAACACATCCAAATGTACATAAATACAAACATCTACAATTAAACACAATTCACAGATCCAAAAATGTCCTTGTAAGCTTATGTTCTTTCCATAATTTCTAAACTCCTCTAAATTACTTTTAAAACTCTCTGAACTAGTGCTATTTTTGACATGACTTGACAGCTTATTCCAAAAGTATATTACTCTATTAAAAAAAAAAAATGATATCTCTTTTAGTAGATTTAGTTTTTGAAACGTATGTCAGTGCTTTGGGACCAGGTGGTAGAAATAATACATTAGATAAATTTGAATGGGTTGCTTTCTTTTCGTTGAAAAGTAAAACTATTTATGATTGATCTGCCATAATTGATAAAACGGTTGTGTATTTTGACAACATGGGTATCCGTATGAACATGTTCACTACCACCTCAGATAATGCAACACAGAGTGCAATAAAATAAGCACATCCTTTGCTCAATGCTGCAAGGCAGGAACCGAGTCTTGGCCATTGTTATAGCTATTTGTACTGCCTTAAATAAAACCATTGAATGAACATCAAAGAGGCAAGATGCAATGTTCTACAAGACATAGATGTGAATTGTGTCGTAGTGAACATGTTGATGATGGTCGCTTCTGAAGGTCATGTTTGTATGATTTAATTTCACTCTTCACTTTTCATTCCCAACCCCTAAATCAGAGCCATGGTTCTATTCACTAGAAACTGAACTGAAAATTAACTGGTTGCACAGCTAAATTCTGTTTGAATTTCTGAGACAAGAAAATCTCATTATTCCACGCTGATATGTATGAAATGTTCTCCTCTTAGTTGTTATGTGGTGGCTATGACAACCAAGATGAGGACAAACAGTTTGAATGAATTGGTATACAAGTTTGGTTTGTCACTCATTAGAAACTCAATTTAGCATAAATGTACTTTGCAAATTGAAACCTTCCCCTGATATTTTGGGGAGGAATTGTCAAAGAACTAAGAAACCATGATTGGTACATAACCAGCCAGTGCAACTTGAAAACTGAAGAAACCCATGTTTGTTGACAGATTGGTGACAGTTTCTAACAGGTGCTCACTGGTTAGTGACCAGGTTCCTTTTTGACGACCAAGTCGCTAAACAAAATGGTTGATAAACAAAAGCCTTGTTTCAGGGCTTAGAAATCCAATCTTCGCTCACTTTGTTTCAGATCTTTGCTAATTGGGTAAGAGTCCATGTTTGGCTCTAAACTTCTTCCTGGGGTCAGGAAACGCTTTGTTCCTGTATTTCTGTTTGATCGGTCACAGTTGGAAATGCGTTTGGTCGATACACGAGTAGGTTGTTGGGGGGGGGGTGCTTTATAATAACGGTTGCACTGCTTCGCCTATTTAACAAGACGCAAAAAGTTTATTATCTTATACCTCGTCTTTTATGATTGGGGTTCATTTGCCAAGAGAATCTTTTTTCCTGGAACTCTGCCCAAATAATCATGAAATGTTATGTTGAGAGTTGAAACTAAAAAAAAGTCATAATTCTACTTTTTCAATATAAAAAAACAGTTCCAAATTACACACATGCTTCCCAATTCCTGGTGAAGAGCTAATTAATAAGTATCTTTTCTTTTGTAAGAGATGCTGGAAGCAGCTCCCTGGTAGAAATAGCTTCAGAAACAAGTCCTGGGATAGTGACTCTTCTGATTTTAGTGGTTTCTGACACAAAATCTCTGTAAAATTATCTTCTAAGTTCTGATAGATTTTCTGCCTCTGACAATCAAGTTAGAATTGATTAAATTCCAGGATGTATTCAGAATTTTTAAAAATTTTGTTTTCCTAGATGTTTTTTCATATAATTAGAAATGGTAAACAAGTCTGAAATTAGAAAAATTAAAACAGTTATTTCTACTTCATTGTAGCTGTATATAAACAGATTTTCATTCTGTTTTTTTCAGTTGATGTATAGTGTTGGCAGATGCGCTCTCTGAATGCTTCCTAGTTTTATGTCTGAATTTATTTTCTCAAGAAATGAGAACTCAGAAATTCCAATAGATATGAAATATGTATAGTGTTGAAAAAGAAAAGTAGTTTTGAAAGTAGCAGCATTTCTTACACCATATCTTCTTTGATTCCCCTACCTTCATTTTTTACTTTTTTAGAAAAAAAGTCTCAAACAATAAAAGCTTACCGAATTGCACCATTTTTTTTTTTTAATATTTAATTATTTCCATAGACTCTTTTTGGAGCATAGGGCCACCACCACTCTATTGCAGCTTCAGTAGCGAACAGGTATTTAATGGAATGGAATTGCTTGCTCCATATCCAACGCTCCTCCTTTGAACCAGATATGATAACAGACAAACTGAAGGGTTTTTTTTTTTTTTTTTTTTTTTTTATGTCAGAGTGACCCTCTCTTAGATGGACTGCCTTAAAGGGCCCCTACTGCCCTGCTATTTACCCATAGCTGTGAGGGAAAGTGGATTCATGCTCTTCCCTATTTGTGCAAAATGAACGTAAACAGTCTCTGCCTTAACTTAACCTCTGTCTGCTAATTCAATTTTCTGTGCCGGTAACATTCTGCACCTATGACACCCCTCCCCCGCAATCCATTGAGGGGTTTTGGTGTTTTTGCTTCTGTGTGCTTTTCAATGTCCTTTTTCTTATTGGACCCCACACACACACGCACTCTCTGCTGCATCAGTTCGTCTATTTGTGTATTTTTGTTTTTCACCTGATACCTTTATACCAAGGTGGCCAAGTGGTTGGTGGCACAGAAAATGTGCAAGCAGAGTTCAAACTCCAACTGAAACTGTTTGTGTTCACTTTACACTGATTTCCTTGGAAAAGGTATGAATCCACCTTTCTTTCTATCTATGAGTAAAATAGTGTAGGGGGAAGGGAGTGACTCCACTGTGGGTGAATGTTGCCTCCAAGTCCACTTTTTATTCCGCATATGTAATATGAAGGTTCTAAGAAGAGACAGCTTTAGCCTAAGGTCACTGTATTACCCATCAGTGTGAATCTCAGCTGTCTCTAGTAATACAGCTTCACCAGCAAAATTGAATGACGGTTCTTGATTGTAAAGCTGAATTCAATAGAACACTAGATCTAACCAGAAAAAAAGAGAAGCAGAGAGATTATATTGTGTGTATCTTCTAAATGGGAACGACTACTCCATTTAAAGATCAAAAGTTGAAATTTATGACACCCTTCATTGTTCCTGAGCTTGTTAATGGTCAGAAGTATGGTAGAAAGCACTTGATCAGAAACATTTGGACAATATTTACTGTCAGTCAATCCATGTTCACAATATTTACTTTCAGTCAATCCATGTTCACAATATTTACTTTCAGTCAATCCATGTTCACAATATTTACTGTCAGTCAATCCATGTTCACAATATTTACTGTCAGTCAATCCATGTTCACAATATTTACTGTCAGTCAATCCATGTTCACAATATTTACTGTCAGTCAATCCATGTTCACAATATTTACTTTCAGTCAATCCACGTTCACAATATTTACTTTCAGTCAATCCATGTTCACAATATTTACTTTCAGTCAATCCATGTTCACAATATTTACTTTCAGTCAATCCATGTTCACAATATTTACTGTCAGTCAATCTATATACACGATGAGGATAGTACATAAACAAGAAGTATTTAGTGAGAAAAATTTAAAAAACATTCTTGTCCATCTTTCTCAAAAATAGTTGTTATACTTACATAATTTGATAAAACAAAAAATAACTAAAAAAAAAACTGTCTGTTATGGTTGTAAGGTAAAATGATTTTTTATGTGCTGTACATGTCTTCAGGTGGCTGATTTGATTCTGTTTCTGGACATGACTCTCCACTCTAGAGTAGAGGGGGTTAAATTCAGATCATTTTTACATTGGTCTTGATTTGAATTCAAATTCCATAAGTTTCATAAAATTCCAGTTGTTGGTGGGTTTTTTTCAGAAGGGTTTATGTGTTTTGGTTTATGAGGGTTGGGAAGTGTTGATGGATGTAGTGGAGAGGAGAGGTTTGTTAAGGGGGTCCATAGATTGGGGGGGGGGGTTCAACTTTGAGATTTTGAAAAAAAAGAAAGATAATCCAAGCTGATGCTCCATCTCCAAATTGAAATATTAGTTGGAATTTAATGCAGGTTTTGAGGTATTGATGAAATTTGTTTCCTTTGTTCTTTTTGTAACACTGTCGATGTTCATTTTGTAGGAAAGGAAAACAGGAAATTTTGGTTTTCCTGAAAAACATTGATAAATCAATGTCAAGGGATCTCTCATTTGTCATTTGTGTACTGTTATCCTATTTGTAAGAAGAGAGGTTTCTCCTATGTATTCCTTGTTGCAACCTCAACAAATAATGGCATAGATGATATTTTTAACATCAAAAGAGATGTTGGATTTTTTTTTTTTTTTTTTTAAGGTTGTACCACATTTGAAAGTATATTTATTTCCTTCTATCAAATGTAAACTTAAGCCACAGTTTGGTCTGTTGCATTTGGTTATCTTTTTCTGTGATTTCATTTTCCCAGAGTATGTGGCTTTTGC
This sequence comes from Thysanoteuthis rhombus, assembly GCA_963457665.1. Taxonomy (NCBI): domain Eukaryota; kingdom Metazoa; phylum Mollusca; class Cephalopoda; order Oegopsida; family Thysanoteuthidae; genus Thysanoteuthis; species Thysanoteuthis major. The sequence continues at coordinate 8,274,557 of OY735206.1, read as the reverse complement.
CAATGGCTTTTTTAAAGATTTAGAGGTTTCGTTTACTTTCTATTATTGAAGAATTTATGAGGATGTTGTTCATGTAGGAGTCTCTTTTTAGGATGTTGATGTCTTGTATTTTTTTAAAACTCAAGTGTTTAAATGGTTGTGGGTGTTGATGAATGGAATAATGGTTATTTTATTAAATTTAGTGTTTATCACTTGCAATTGTTGTCTATCTAATTGTGTGGCTTTTTCAATTCCAGCTCTAATTAGGGAGAGGGGATAGTTTTGTTTAAGTAGGTATTTTTTTAGTTCCTCGAGTCTTAGATTGAGTGTACTCTGTTTGGATATTATTGTTTCCAAGCATCAGGTTAAGGAAATGGTATACTGACTTTTGTGTTTAGGGTGACATGAAGAAAATTGTAAGTTTTACTGTCTGTAGGTTTGTAGTGTTTGTCAGTTAAAATTTCTCTTCTGTGTGTTTGTTTGTTTGTTTTTTTTTTAATGATTTTACAGTCTAAAAACGGAATTTCGTGTTTGGTAAATTCTATTGTAAAACTAATGTGTTCATCTAGGTTATTCAATATGTGATCCAGGTAGAGAAGTTTGTCTTTTGATTTGTTCCATAATAAGAAACGATCATCTAAAAAGCAAGTCCAAGATGGATAACCAATTGTTAATGTTGCATATGTAGGGACGACTTTGGTTCCCATTGCTGTTCCTCTAATTTCTTTAAAAAAGTTGGAAAAATTGGAAGGTGTTGTTCTCTAAAATAAATTAGATGGATTTAAGTATGAAATTCTTGTTGAATCAGTCGGGTATTTCATTTGGGTATTTATTAAGCCAGAATTCCAGTGCCTCCAATCCTAGTTTATTGCTGGTGTTTGAGCACAGGGACTCGGCATTCTGAAGGATGCTAAGAGGGTACTGTTATCAGTTGTTTTGGGAAGTTTTCTTAGAAAGCTGGGGATGTATTTAATTGGAGATTCTAATATGAAGTCTGGTAGATTGCTTAGTCTGCTGGTTAAACATATATATATATATATATATATATATATATATAATGGAAAAAGAAGTCGGAGGAACGATCATGCCATAACAAGTGAAGATAACTGTTTTAATCCAGAAGAAATTTCCTGTGTGGTATCAGATACCAAAAAGGTTAAGTTATCAAAGAATTGGTTGTTTCTTGAGGCAACACCAGCCTTCACGCTGAGCATTGAAAACATTAATCATTTGAGAAGCATCCTCACCTCTATAAGAGGGATAGTCGGTAGGTCTGTACTCTCAGCTGTTTAAATCAGTTGTACTTAAAAGATAGTTGAAAGTATCCTTTGATAAGATGCTTCTTTCTTGAGAAAAATCGTCTACTCACAGTCACGTGATCTGGCAATAATGGCATTTAAACTGTATTGTGGATTTGAAAAATTCTCCAACTTGGCTCTAAAGACCCATTGGCAGATTCAAAATATTGTATCAGATGCACAGCATTTATTTAATATTCAGTGAAAGATTATTATTGTGTCGATGAGACTTAATTGTTTCTTAAAGTTGTATAATCATTACTCATTTTGTCATTACAGAAAAAAAAAAAGAATTATTTATTTATTTTATTTTATTTTTTTTTGCCAGAGAAAATTTTTAAAACAAATAATTTTTTTATTCTAAAGAAAGTTTTCAGTTCAATGCTGTTAACAAGATTATCTCCTTGGACTTGGAAAGTGTGCTAGGCATGGTTTATATATCTTAGAATAGATTGGGGCGGTACTCTCTATCCTTGCCACTCATTAATGGAATATTTCGATTCAAAAGCTATCCCTGCCTCACACTAATAGCAGTTTTTGTATTGAAATATTTCATTGACATATGGCATATCTGCTGAGTAGATTGTCAGGTAACTCGGTGCAGATGTTTTGAAGTTTAATATCTTGTAGATATTTATGATCAGAAGAGCAACATTTGTGACAGATTTGTTTACGAAATGTTCTCCGATTACATCTGTATTTGTAGGTCATTTAGTTGCATGACTTTTTCTTTTGTTTATGTCTGCGTATATATGGATGTATTTATTATATACACTGCTCCCTGACTTACGACTAGGTTCCATTTTGACTGGTAGGTCGTGTCTTGAAGCAGTTGTGAGTCAGGAAAGAAATCGATTATTTTCCTTAAAATACAAGAAAATTACTGTAACTGGCTCCTTTTTACATCTATATACATATGTAGGCTCTAATTGTATTTATTATCTTATACACACATACAACCAAGAGGAACATTGATGGTATTTACATAATAGTTTTTTTGTTTTTCTTCAATTTTTATACACTCATTCAGCTCTTGAATACATGTATGACTTGGAAAATATTTATGTTTACTTTATATATATTTGATTTAGAATTTTTAGTATTATATAACCATGAATTAATTATATCCATGTATTTTGGTTGTATGTACAGATGGTTGCAAGTCGAGGAGCAGGTCTTTGTGTGTATGTGTGTGTGTGTATATATATATATATATATATATATATATATATATATATATATATATATATATATTCAGCCTGGCTGAACTTTACCTCACACCACAGGATACCCCTAGCAGATGGGATACCATTTTTTGCTTACAAAGCAAAGCTCCCGATCGTGGACTCATGTTCCACATCAAACTTATAACCTCTGGAAGTACACACGCACACACCCACACACACAGAGCTGAAGATGGGTCTAAACCCCCCCCCCCCCCCGGAAACATGTCTAGACCATTAATGAAAACATTTACAGATAAATAAACTTCCATACACTTTACTACCGAGTCTGTCTCACTCTCTCTAGTTCAAAATATATATATATATATATATATATATATACAATGTTTCGTTTTAACTATGCATATAAGGATACTTTATTAGATAATCTAAAAGAAAAAAAACAAATTGATTGATAGATGCAAGATGATATACGATGTGGAAAAATGAACTTTGAGGTCAGTGAAGAAAAAAAAAAAAGTCAAATTCTTAGGTCGAATATGTTGGTAGAGTATCAATTCGAAAAAGTTTTTCTTTAATTTGTATTCTTAAAGAAAATATGAATTGGTTTGCATGCAGTCTGGGATCAGAACTGACAACGGATTTAATATTCACATTGGTTAGCACTCGATAGAAGTTACATGGACAGCGAGTCATGTCTGTTGTTATATCTACTGATCCCTCATTGTTAAGTAGGTTTTTTGGGTCACCATTAAAGTAAGCCCTATTTAAAAAATGTATAGTATAAAATAACATCCATGTACAATACTTTATAATAATACCCTATATAAAATAACAAACTACATGTATGCCATAAGCTATGTATTAAAATCATAGCTGAAAGGGAGGTTGTGTTTGATCAACACTTCTAGGTTGCCATATTAATATAACTGTTTTGTTCTTAAAATCCCCAAAACAGTTACATGTATCCTAACAAGAGAAAATTACACATTGTGCCATAAAAACAAAGAGTATGTAAAACAGAAAGAAAAACTACATGAATTACATTAATAGACATTGGGAAATATGTGGCACAATAAGAATTTTTAAAAAAGTTTTTCAATGTTTAGTGTTTAAAGCTGTAAAACTTTCTAGACTGATATATATATATATATATATTCAAATTGTAAGAATACAAGAAGAAAAACAGAAAACTGATTTTATCCATTGTTGATGTTTATTCATAGTGCTCAATATTTCTCACAGTAAATACGGCTAGTGTTATATTAAAAGACAAGGATATATACTTTGTGAATGTTCTTCAAAACACATTGCCAGCTGCTGATAAGTGTGTTAGGCACAAAATGTTAACATTCAATGGATATATATCCTCGTATTTCTTTTTATATATATATATATATATATATATATATATATATATATATACACACACACACACACACAATATATGTGGTACAAATCAGGCTAGCAGTATAACATAATATATTAATATATCAATGATATAAGTGAGGCCCAAAGAGGGCAGACACATGAGCTAGTTTGTGTAGCGAATCTACTATATATATATATATATATATATATATATATATATATATATATATATATAAAAGGATCAAATTTGTCGCTCCCTGGGTCTTTACCTAGGATCAGAGTGTAGTATCTTTGCTCTCATTGAACTGTGTGGATTTACCAGAAAATCAGTGCATTTGGATATCCAGTACTGGATTTACAAAGAAAAAACATTCATTTAAAAAAATTTTTTTTTTTTTACTTGCAAACCTGCTGCTGGATATCCGATCAGATTAATATTTCAGTACACCACTGCTCTTATACAAATATCATCAACTGTTATAAGTCCACTACTGTACTGGAGCCTTTCTGAACTCATTCCTCAGTAACTATGCTGACCTTTGCCACGTCTGGTAATCTTTTATCCCATCCCTCTCTCTTGTGTCTGGTATTTTTATACCGAGTTTACTGTCCTGTGGGCATCAGTCAGTTAACTTTTTGCTCCATCTGTTGTCATTTCTTCTAGCCAAGTGTCCAATCCATCTCCATTTTTGTTGCCCAATTATTCTTATAATTTCTTTCACCCTGGTCTGCCCATGGATCCATGTTGATCTTTTCTTATCTCTCCAGCATTGCTCTTTCCATAGCCTTTTGCTTAATTTCCATTTTTCGCATCCGTAAGTCATGTCTGTTATCTTGTAATCATTGTTCATTGTAATCTTTACATTGGCTGATGCTATTCAATATGTTTCTATACATACCAAATGCTTTCAAGCCAATCATGATGCGTCATTTTATTTCACTCTTATGACCTTTCTCTAAGTTTATTAATTGACTTAGCTGACTGTATTCATCAATCTCTTTTCTTATCTTTTTTTTAGACTTAATTGCTTTTGTCCTGTTCATTTTTCACCTGTTTTATTTCAACATATTTTGTAATTTTTCTGATATATATATATAAAAAGGAACCAAGTCAAAGTTGGTATCCAGTCACCCTTTGGAATCTCCACTCCCTTGTTTGGAATTAGTTTTTTTTAAAAATAATATTAGTAACTATTATTTGTTCTTTTCTGATCAACAAGGATATTAGATGGAATTCTTTGTTCAACAGAGGAAAGAATTCCAAACATTTCCATGTTGAAGACCTCCACTGGTGTTAGGAGATTTTTTTCTTGGCAAGAGTGGCAAACACATGCAACAGCCTTTGTGAAAAGACTGTCACATCTGAGAATATCGATATTTTAAAAAAAAAAAATAACTCTCATTCTGATATTAGTCATTCCAAATTTAACATTCTCTTATTAGTTTAAACCCACCACAACTGAACTGAAGCTGGCTTAATGATGCAATTAACTGTTGTCAAAAGAAGTCTATTTCAAATACATTCAAGTTCAATAAAAATTATGGAACAAGCTGGGCTTCCTGTGTTACAAGCATTGCTGTTAACGATCTGTTTGATACATTTTTTCTTACCTTACACTAGCGAAAGATGCTAAAAAAGAGGTCATTCCCTGTGGATAATACATGTTACACCTGAGGAAGGTCTAAGAATAAATCGACCAAAACATTGTGTGAACAACAAACATCAAAGAGTTCCATTTTCCCAAGAAACACATTCTATTCTTTTAGACATTTGTGAAAATTTTTGTAAATCTGTCTGCAAATCAGGTTGATATGTGTTTGTAACTTCGCTTATAGAAAGTTATTGATTATTTCTTTTCAGACCCTCAAGCGCATCAAACTTGGAACCCTGTCGTTTTCAGCCAGCAGTCAGCAGGAAATGTCATTCCTTCAGAGCTGAGCCCATGGCAATCAACATCAGGCTTCAATCAGGAGAACTTGATGACTCCTTCAAACCTGTCCAATTCTGTTGTCAAGCCACAGACCAATGCCACTGGGATGGATGCTCGGTGAGTCGAGGAGTTCTATGTGGCTCCGTCCACCCCCACCCCCTAACTCTGTTCTGACTCTTAATACTTTTTCCTCTTTGGTATGCATGGCAATGGGGGGGGGGGGCTGACAAACAGCTTTATTTTTTGTAGTTTCTTTTAAGAAAAGGCTGTAGTAGCCAGCACATCAAATGGTTTTAATAGTCTGGATGCAGACTTAACTTTGACGTCTGATAACTTCCAACATTTATTATTTACACTTTTTGATATTCATTTTGCCAATTTTGACTTTTTATATTCAATTATATATACCCTTAAAGTTAAGGGGTGTCAGAAAGATTTTAAAGTGGCAGATTGCAGCTGGAAATACAGATTAAGTTCACCTGTTGATTTGTTGGGGAAGTCTTGAAAAAAGCTTCTTTCAGCAGATTTATTATTTCTGTATCATGTGAAGCTTTATAAGAGGGGATTCCATCCTTGGATACATAGGTGTCTGAGTGTATAATCATGGTGTACCCTGATGTACAGTGTTAGAGTCAGAACATTTCTTGCAAAACTTTGTCTATGGAGAGGAAATATTCAGTCTGATACTTTGGTTATGTTTAGTAGGACTGACAGGATTTGTAGATCAGAATCCATCATTTTAGTCTGACACATTCAAAGAATTTATCACTGAGAATCTTATGAAGATGGAAAAGGAACTGAATGGATATATCCCAAACTTTGTTGACTATGTATTTGTATATCTTGTAGAATCCTTTCACGTCAAATGCTGAGATATTGCAGGCTTGGATAAGCATGCAAGAGGAGCTGATAGAACTCCAGCCTGATGATTTTTCATGTTAATGCTTCTGCCAATTCTTGATGCTTTTCAATATCCAATTATTGCCTTTGTTTGGTCTAATTGGGAAAAGTATTTGTTTGAATCAATTGATTGGTTCTTCGAAAGGAGCTTGTAGTAGAGACCAGCCCTCCAATCCTACCATATACATAGCATCACCTTCTTGGATGAAGACCAACCTTTGATAAAGTTAGTGGTGGTTTATTTCGCTTGACCCTATTATTTCTTGCATTCCAGGTTGTTGTGAAGTACCCACTTTTCAAATACCAGAAGTAGCAGATTGCACATTGGAATACAGATCAATTTCACTCATTAGTTTCTAAGGGGAATCTGCTGAACTCCCTGTAAACTTTTCATTGGTATTTGTTGGGTACAACCAGCATTACCAATTTAGCACCTGTAGGGCTAGATTTCTTGTTTTGGTAGTGTAGGAATTGGTGCCATTTTAATTTTTCTGCAATTTAAGCCCGTTTTGAGCTATTCCAGGCCATTTTAGCTATTAAAATGGCCACAAAAAAATTCAAATTTTAGCATTTTGTGATGCTTTTTTAAGGTTGATTTAGCACCAAAAAAAAATTAGAGTTGCTAACATTGGGTACAAGGTTGCATTCAGGAAATACTTCATGAAAAATGAATTCACTACCAGTGGCTTGCAAGATAGGTCACTGTTTTATGACAGATGCTCCCTAGTGCACATAATTCATCATACAAATAATTCAATTTTGAGAACAAATGGAAGTTACTTGGCAACAATGGTGGTTCCTGCATCTTTACTTATGTCAGCAACTATATGTTTGGGTGACCTTTTTGCGTTTTTAAATGTTATAAGTGAAAGGAATTTGAGAACTGACTTTAGATAAAGTTCCCAATAGATTATTGCTTTATAAGGAAGTATTGTAACAGCTGTTTTTCTGTGTCATCTTTTTTATATCAGTATAGCACAGACTGGCTGATTGCCGTAATTGTGTCTCTAGTCATACGGGGTAATGAAATAACTTTTGGTTATTTTAACCAATATTCAGTTTGTCATTCATCACTCAGTGGACGTCTTGAACCTCTGTTAACAATATGGTTTCCATCCCGTTGCTTTTCTCAAAAGCAAGACTTAGCACTCCATTGGATGGGAAATGGTAAGAGGTGATATCACAGTAGTAGGAACAGGAAGTGCATTGAAATCATCAAGAAATTTAAGCCAAATTCGAAAACAGTTGTTGATAACTTGCCTTATAGTTTTTTTGTTTTTTTTTTGTTTTTTTCGACTAGTTCCTCCAGGGGCCTTTGATTCTTGATTTCAAGTATGTATTTATTGAATCCTATTTTTCATATCAGAATCATCACCGTCATAACCTTTTGGATCATATTTTATTCAAACATATTAGGGATTTCACAAAAGATTGGTAGATTAAAGTAAGACATGGATGGAAATTAGATCATTATTATTACTGTGAGTGTAGAAGTAGTATCTACAGTATCTATTTTCTTTTTATTTATTTCTTATTTCTTTTGTTGGGTGTTTTTAAGTTTTTAAGATGTAATTTGCTAAAAACATGCCTGGGGTCTCATGAGTATACATGGAAATTTTCATGGGGATATGTTGTGTAGTTCCCCCAAGTGATGCTGTCACATACAGACAGACAAACATTTGGTGAATTATAGTTGGATAGTAATTGTTGAGAGAGTATTAAATGGTTTTGTTTCTCAGCCATATTTTTTAGGCATTTAAGTTCCTATCAACCCACAGGAAAATTCACTTTTAATTGATTTTGTCTTTTGTTATAAAATCTTTCATAATCCGGTTTTAACTTTGATTTTTTACCCTTATCAATTTAGGGAGATTGTTGTTTTAGAAGACCCTTTGGACCCTAATAACCTCCAGCACCAAACTGAGATTGTACAGAATGTGGCCTATAGTGAAGATGTGGAAACAGTACCCGATTGTCTCTTACCTAAGAAACAATCGGAACTTTGTGCTGTCCCTCCTCCAAATAAGAGTCCTCGACTGAATTCTTCAGGCCGCAGCCTCCTAGTCCACACACAACAGCCGAGTTTCAGTATGCAAACAAGTAATGTCACAAGTACCACACCCAGCCCAGAAATTAAAACTACCCCCCAGTGGCAGGCAGAGAACGAAGCCAAAGCTTTTCCACCCAACCTGAGTGCCAAGAATGTTAAAGTGAACACTGGCGAAAATCTCACTTGTGACACTGTTTACTTGCTCAAGGGGGCAGATGGTATCCAGTTTACTGCTGTGTGGAATGGGCAGCATTTCAAACAGTTAACAGGTAAGTGTCTATGACGGTTTTTCTAAAGGTAATGATGGCCTTTTTTTCTTTTCTTTTTTTTTTTTTCTTTTCTTTCATATCTGAAAAATATTTACTGCAATACGCAGTTTAGTGTTGCCTCATTTAGCACCAATTTGCCACAGCCCTCTTTTCCAAATATTTTTCATAACAGATTTAGTAAAGTTAAAATTCGAAAATTTATAATGATAAAAGACAACGTCATTGACAGTCTTAGAAATAACTGTACACTTTATTTAATGTGCCATGTGTATGAGAATACTTGATAATTTATCAAGTTCCACCATCTCTGGTAAGTAAAAACCGGATGTAATCCACAACACTAATCCGTCCCATCTCAACAACATCCTATATTTCAAAATGATTGCTGGCCCAATATTTTCAATGTGATAGCACTACATTCATTATGATGAAAATTGCATGCCAACATGTAAGAAATGATGATTCACATTCATGCGTAATCCTGTGACATTTCTCCCTACTGGTCTCTGCTACCTTTCGCCGGTCAGTGAAGTGCATCACTTGTCAGGCTATAGTTGACTGGTCACTGTAGTCTCTGCTTCCTGTCACTCTCACCTTACAACAATGTACAGATCCGAGGAAGTGCAGCTGTCGGCTAAAGATTCTGTGGTGTTGGAACAAAAACCACCAGAGGTGTCACAAGTTGAAAATGAAGAATCGACACTGGATGTATGATATACAAGAAGTTAATGTGAGTACATATACAGGATGACTGGTCAAAGTATATGTTGATGTGGGTGAGGACACTATGGGATGACTATCAGTCTGTCTTTCTGGTTATGCACTTGATGTCTTTTGGGATGAGGACTCTTTGTGGTGACAAAGGATCTTGGATTCCTCTGCTGTGTCCCGTTGGCTTCTCCTGGCTACTCAAAAATGGCTGGCTTATATGATGATTGGCTCCCTCAGTGTGTGGAGCTGATGGCAGAAGGATTTAATTGATTTTCCCCTCTCCAAACTGGTAAATTTTAAATTGTGTTTGACTCGAGTAATTTTCCTTCCTACTTTCACCAGATTTGGGAATCCATATATCTCCCTTAGAAATATATGTAGGCGATAGGCACAGCTGTGGGTGTTCCCTGTTGGTGCTGGGCCCACAAACTATACTAAACCAGCCGTGGTTCTGAGTTAGTAAAAGAAGGCAACAAGACGGAATTTCGTTTAAATGTTTTATATAGGATATTAATTATCAATATCTCTGGAGACGGGAAATGCCTATTCGCAGTTGAAAAGAGAGGAGGCCGATTATCATCTAAGTCAAAATGACGACTGGTCTCTTATGTCACGAACGGTAGTCTACTGAATGGTAGCAGCGGTTGATGGTTACTAAGGGCGGCGTCTAACACGAGAGAGCCGGCAACGATTCTCTTCTCCAAAACCAAATTTTACTCTGACTACTTGTTACGAAGATCCCTCTTATTTAAGCCCTTGGTATCAACACTGTATCTCTTGTAATTAACTTCCCTTCTCTCCCTCTCCTGTTATCTCGGTCTCTCCGGAAAACCCCAAACATTGACCTTCATTCATCTCGCGACGCAGGTCTGTCCATGATCATAAATTAGTCTCCCCCCTCTCTCAAGGGCTCTGCAAACAACCTTTTTTTCATAAGCTTTACTCTTTCTCTCTAGACCCCAGACACTGCCAATTCCCTCCAGAAATCAATTTTACTTGGTATCTGGTTATCAGAATACCATCATCATTATTATGGTCTCTAACTAAACCAACATCTGGTTCACTTCAAGAACCCTTGGCTCTGAAAGCTGAAATGGTTATTCCCCTCCGAGGAATTTTTCCAAACCTGGGAATTCATAAATCTCTCTTAGAAATGCGATTAATTATACATTTGTATTCTGTCCAGGCCTTGCTCACCCGACCCTTTTAGTACTTTCCTCCCTGGTTCAATATTATTTGCTTTACTGTTTGGATTTTATTTGTTCTCTGTCCAGATCTGGGTCATTTCAAAAACCCCATGGGTACCCGTCTCGATTTAAAATTTTTGTAATTAACCCCTCACTTCCACAATGTTACAATCCAGTATACACACAAATTTTTAGCAAGATTTGTTCTCTAAACATAAGTTTATAACTTATCATGAAACTGGTCTGCAACTCCGAATACTTGAAGCTTTTATTTCTTTGAATTTTTTTTTTTTTTTTTTTTTTTTTTTTTGCTTGTATGTTCTGTTATGATAACCCCATATAGCGCTGTTTTGTTTACTGCAGCATTTTCTAGGAATGTGTTTGAAGCACTAACCGAGGTATTACTGTATTTTTAAAAAAAATCAATTGCATTATATTTTTCATACCAAAAGGTCATCAAAAACAAATAGAAAAAAATTAATCACTTACAGATTTTAACTGTAATTTCAAAATGTGGACAATTGTTAGATCTCTTGACTTCTTTTACTATAAATAAGCTGGCTCAGATCTTTTGTCTCTTTGTGCTATTTTTCATACTTTTCAATTTGTTTCAATCTTCTTGTGTTTTTATGTGTTTAGGCTCTCCTCTTGAAGAAAAATCATTTTGAAAATGAAGTTTTCAAATATCTTTCTAAAAAGTAAATAAAAAAGATCTTCTTCAAGCAAATTCTGTCGCTTGTTCAAGTGACATTTTATGTCATCAGAACATGAAATTCTATTTTACTACACCAGAAAACAAACACTCATTAATTGTATGAATGAAAGGTGGGAGCTTTAAAAGGAATGGGCTTTCAAAGGTACTAAAGATCGCACATCTATGGTCTGACTTTTAGGCTTGTTTTCTTGGCTGTAAATGTACATAATTGAAGTTTTGAAATCTCTGTTTGTTTTGCTCTTGACAGACACCTCTACGATCACAATGTCCAATGTGAACAGTAATGACAGTATTACAAGTTCAGTCCAACATATGACAGGTGGTGGTGGGGGCAACACGCAGACAACTCGAAACAGTGTCTTGCAGGGACGAGGTGGCTTACCTGTGATGAACTCGCGCAACCCACCACAGCAAGAGAAGGTTCACATCATTTACAGGACGACTCCTAGGTATTGCATTTCAATTCTCTCTTTTTCTTTTTTTCTCACTATTTTCCTAGACTTGGGTTGATTCATGACAACTGGATTGCAATTTTAAATAAAATTATTTGCAGTTGTGAGAAATAAAAATAGTCAACTTCCGCTTTGTTCTTGTGTTTAGATGTTGTTGTCTTTGGATTGATTAACCCATAAACTGCGAATGGTGGGAATTTCAGTCATTGCAGTTCTGTGGCTAACTCTATGAAATTTCTATTTTATTGTGATTGATGGCAATTCAATTCTATCGGTGAGTCGGGGCTTTTATTTTGCAATGGATAGCTATAACACTTGCCACCTTCCGCAGTTGATGGGTTACCTTATTTTCATTCCAATAGGGGTCTATTCTATAATTCACCAAGATATAGACAACAAGGTTTTTTTTCTGAGTATGCAAGTTCATGAAATGTGGCGAAAAGACAATCTTGTTTGCTATATTTGCCAACATAAAAAGGACAATTAGCTTAAATAGGATTTGACATGATCCCTATCATGTTGTTGGTGTCTTGACCAGCCTTACACGCGTAATTTGAGGAGGTGTTGTGTCTAAGGTGATATTATTGCTTATAAGTCACGCACTTATGGTTCTGTTTGCTGTTGTCCTTCTAAACCAAATTGCATTGAAATATCTCCTTAGACATTCTCCTATCTTTCTGTTATAATTCAACTCATTCAGGCCTGAGGTTTTTAAGGGTTACAAAGCAAGGGTGACAATGGTTGGATTCAAGTTTTTTCATTTCCTAAGAAACTCTGGGAAATCATGTATCATTTTGAAGTTTATAAGATATGGATTTTAATTATGGCAAAATTTTACAGATATAATGGTCATGTGACCTCATTTTATATTCAAAATGACCACAAAATTTAAAGTGCATTTTGATCTGCTCCCAGGCTGAATGAATTAATTTATTTTTATCATCTGCTTGTCTCATTCTGGAATCCATGGAAGCTGTCAGATTAACTTTAGTCAAGGTAGTTTTTTTTGTTTTTTTTTTTTTCTTCCCGCCCACAAACATCCTGATGCCACAACTCTTCTGGTAGTGCATGAATCTCTTTTGTTGAAACTAGCATGGGGAAAAAATCACTTATTAACTAATGAGTGAAAGAAAATGCAACTATTTTCTTTTTTCTTTTCTATTTTAAGATTCAATACTTTAAAATCATAGACATTAGTCTATGGCTGGACAAAAAAAAAAAAATGCCGTTTTTGCTCCCAGAATCTTTGGAAATATAGTTTGAAACCAGCCCCAGTATAATATCTTTTGATTAGAACCATTTTCTTTGGGTAAACATGATTTTCAGGGATAAAAATTGCTTCAGCTACTTGGGCAATTTTCCATTAGTATAAGATTTCATTTAGTATTAACAACACAAGTTCATATTTTTTTATGAAAACACTAATTTTTTTTTGCATGTACTATTTTCTCGATCTGAAATTTTATAACTGATCTGAAGAAGCCTTATATTTCATTATACTAACTTTTTCAATAAAAAAAATTGTTTTCTTTTATGTGCTACATCAATTTCCACATATTAGAAACTGTCAATGTAGGTTTCTTCAGTTTTTAAGTGATTTTGGCTATCTATTGTAAGTACAGGCTACATCAGTTGAGCTAGAGGGCTGAAAATTTGAACATTTACTCCTTACATCTAATCACCCTCCTGAATAGGTTTTTTGTGGGGGTTTAAATTTACAATGTAAATTGCTAAATTGATCTTTTATTTTGTATCCAGTGGCATTCACGCTTGTTTTTGAAAATTTGGATATTTTTAGAGATCACTGCCCAACTTGAAGAAATGATCACCCCTTTTGCCAATTTTTTAATTCATCACCACAAACATAGCATGCTGCCAAAAGACATTGGTCCCGTGATAGTTTCTATTCAGTTACTAACCAAACCTATTTTCATTTTCATTTTTTTTTTTCCAAACCGCATGTTTTTGTTTTGTTTTGTTTTTTCTTCCTATAGTCTTTGATTTTGTTATTCTTCTCTCTGAAGGGTGCGGCCATGCGTAATAAAAAGTTATGCTGCACAGGAAAATTAGAAAGCTGTCCATTAATTTTGAACATTTGGACAAAGAAAAGAGGTTCAATAGTAAAACCATATGTCTGAAAAAGTGAGGAGTATCAATGATTTTCTGCACAGTCCTCTTTAGTTGCTCTCAGACTTTTTGGTCCAGTGCAGGCGATGAAAAATTAGTGGGAACATTGCCTGCAACCCTTATTCCTAAATTAGAAGATGAATTATAAAATTAGTTAGAAATATTGCAACAATGAAACTACCCCTGACTTGACTATCCTTAGGGTGGGCTTTCATTACATCCTGTGATTTGGAAACCATTGGCTTAAATTTAACTTCTGTTCTTCGTTGTTTTTTGGGGTTTTTTAGTTAGTTATTTTTTTGGTTTGTTTTTGTTTTTTGTTTCTGAAATCTGCAGCTTGTCCCAGATTGAACAGTGAAAGATTCTTACGCCTTTCAACTGACTTTGAGTGATGTGTCAGCCTGGTCATCCCTGTTCTTTGCCTTGCAATTTATGCCAAATGCCATGCTTAATAGTCAAGCAATGTCCTTTCTTGCAGAGAGCAGAAATCTGGGTCCTGTCTACAGACCTTCGTAGTTCCTTGCAGGAAGTGGGGTCGAACTCAAGTGATGGCTAAGAAAAGGTGATCATTGTCCCCTATCTACTCTCACACTTGCACAGGAAAACACTGATGTATGGCTTGATGAAGAATAAATGAAGAGAATTCCACTGGAAAGTCGGTTGTTTTGTGCTGTGAGGTGTAATGTAAAGTTTAGGTTTCCCTGTGATTATTTAGAATGTGAAGAGGATGTTAAATCTATTGATATAGATTCTGCATCACACTGTTTTCTTTTTTCCCTAATTTAGTTAAAGTTATTTTCCACAGAAGTTGTTAATCTCTGCTACCAACAACAGACCTGTTGCTTGGTTTAGGTTATTAATGTGTTCTGTGTGTGCACCCATAATTTTTTTTTATTTTATTTTTTTTTTTTTTAATATGGAGAAAAAAAATTTTTTTTATTAAATCTTAAATTCATTGTTCAAATCATACTGGTAGTTTTTTTTAATCAAGGTAACTTGATTTTACCACTACCACTGCTAAATTACAAGTTAAAAAGAAGCCTACGCTGGTGACGGTAATTCGTGATTCTCATTGGAGTGTTATTCTCAACGCATTACCTGAGTTGCTGTGTTGTAAATGCAGCTGTAAATTTGTATATGGTGACACAAAATAAGCAGAACAGTTGTTTTCTTTGTAAACAATGAACCCTCCCGCGTAAAGTTATGGACAGAGAAACCTAGAGAACCACCTGAAACAGTCGCCTGTAACTTCAAGTGGAAGAGTCTATTGTACGAATTTTCTGCCATTTGCATTTGAGCCTTGGAACTACTGCAATGACTGGAATTTTAGTCATCTGCAGTTAATGAGTCCTCAATCCCTTTACCCCCCCCCTCAGTTCAGTGCTCTAACTGTATTTAGTAGCTGACTTGCTATGGTAAATGTGTTGAAAGAAATATACACTCTTTTTAGATTTGTCTCCTGCATTCTGGGACTTTTCTTCTTTTTTTTTCTTTTTCTATTTCTTCATTTGAATAACTTTCTTAGTTCCTCTCTCGAATCATTGAATAAAATCCTATCCTGTTTCTTGTAGGAGACCGCTAACTAATAAAGTAGAAGATGACCAACCCAAATCTGAGTTGACGACAAATTCTACGTCACGTGTAACAAAAGTGAATGTAGGCTCCAGCGTACAGAATAGTTCCAGTGGTAAGTTGCAACTATTTTTCTTTTTTATCAACTGCGACGGAAGTTGACAGTTCTAAGTATGCCAAAAAGTTTTTTTGTCCTGGCTAACTTTGAATAGGAAGGATAGAGAGAATGGGTGATGAAAGCAGGGGATTTTTTTTTTTTTTTTTTTTTTTAAAATTCAAAAAAAAAATTTTTTTTTAATCAATTCTCATGATAGAACACATAAAAATACTGAAAGAAAGGAAAGAAGACTACAGTGTTTATATCAGGAATGTATACAGTTCATATAAATATTTATGACTTGTTCATTTTCCAATGAATTATATTGCATTGCAGACAATATTTTTCGTTTCATTTTTGATCCAATTATTATTCATTTTTGTTATGGATATTTTAGCAGAAATTAACTTGAAAAATCAATACGAATGTTGCCAAATCCTGTCAAAAATGATGTTGCTGATTTTGAACAGCCTTTTTTTTTCTCCTTTCTCATTCCTTAGCTTCCATGTTAGCATTCAATTCTTTATTTGGACGATCAAATCTCTTCTTTCAGCTGATCCATTCTCCAGTCCTTATCAGGTGTATAATTCGAGAAAAGGGGCAAACCTTATTTCTCCACGTGAAGGAACTGGGTGGGTTACCATGCTCACTTTTCATGTTTTGAAGATTCTTTGTGACTCTTTAATGGATTCAAAAGATGCCTTGATTGAAATAAATTGCGACTAAATTGAGTTCCCAGTAGTTGACCAGTTGGAAAGCAGACTTCAGTGAGAAGAAAAAAAAAAAAAAGATTTGCATAGAGGGCTTCTTTCTTTCTTTCTCTTTTCCACCCCCTTCCTATTCTCTATAATCAGCTTTTTAAGGTTTGTTGTTGGATATAGGCCTCCCTTCCGCAAATAGCTGTAAGACGGTGAGGGCAGTTGATGGGCCTTACCCTGTCACAAAAGGCTCATGACATATTGGTAGGGGGTAAGAGATGAATACACATTTTTCCCCAAAGGTGTTGCTAGTCCCATGCCCATGATGAACTGCCTTACAAGACTGAAAGGGTTCCAACTGCCTTGCTATCTACCCTTGAATAGGGGCTGTGGATCATGCATTTCCCAAAGGTATCAGTGCAAACAGAACCTAATCCACCTTCAATGAAACTGTTTTCTTTGCCCATAACTGCTACACCATTTCACTTTCATTAGTTATCTCCCTTTTTTTTCTTTTTTTTTTCTTCTGGAGAAAATATTTAAATGTTACTTATATGATTTTTTTTTTTTTTTTTTTTTTTCTCAGTTTCATCTTCCAACAGTGATTTGTCAAAGAAAGAAGAGCCACCTACAACCAAAAAGTCAGCCACGGTAAGTACTAAATAAATTGATACTCTCTAGTGCGAAGGTTTTGAAATTTAGACCTCTTATAAGGAGGAAATATTCTAACAAACTCCTATTTTTAGCATTTGGTTTCTTATGAGCTAAAATTAAACCTTTTAAAATCATATTAATTCTAAATCGATAACATTTATTTTGATTTTTAATATATGGTGCATGTCCATGTACAGTAATTAAGTTTTTCAGTAGCTGCGAGATAGATTGTTATTTCTTTGCCACAATATTAGCAATGTCAAGTCTATAGAGAGCCCTTGGTTGGACCCCAGTTTCAAAACCACAGCTCCAGTGGGGGTAGAAAAATCTTTTTTAATATTTTTTTAATCAAAATCATTAGTAATGGATCTACAGTGTACTTATAATCAACCCTAATCTGTTATTAATACTCACATTTTTACCTGACCACTGATGATTACCTTTTTTACACAACGTACAGTTTGAATTTTGCAAAAACATTTTAGATAGAACCTTGCTAATGTTGTTGCTTAGTCATCAGTTTGATTCCCTGCTGGAAGAAAATAAGAATTACTAAACTTTAGAGGAGTGTTGGAGTAGAGTTAAATAAAGTCAGTGGGCAATGATTAAAAAAAGCCCAAATCTTACCTACAGTGGAATAAAATGCAGTTCAATATCAGCTTCTTGTGGCAGGTATTGTACCTCTGCCTCCAGACTCTCAATTTCCAAATTCAATGCTATTCCAATCACTGTGCTTTCAAGTCTCTGAGATTAAGCTCAAATTATCTCCCCTCGTATCCCAATCTGGCAATCCTGATCTGAGGCAAGCTCTACTAGTTCGAATTCGTTTTTATTTCCTTAAGATGATTGATCCTATTATTAGTTTTTTTGCTGCTATTTACCTTCATCTTAATTGTTGTTGCCTTTTTTTTATTAAAAACCAAACTGTGGCTGGGTTCCCTCCAGAAGTGAATAGATAGATTAACTGTGTAGATTGGAATAACGAATGAGTTTCAGTTGAAAATCAAACTCCTGACTCTCTGTGCCAGAAGGTGGCAAGTACCAGTTCAAATCCTTCAAACTTACTTCCTATCCCAATCTCTTCTGCTCCGTTTTCATAATTAACAGCTTGTTCAATCTTGGTCATCTAATTTTCATCATATTTGGATGAAGTAATGTAACTCTTATTAATTTTTTTTGCTACTATTTACCTTCATCTTAATTGTTGCTGCTTTTTATTACAACTAATCTCCGGATTAACCCTGAGTTTGCCATTTCTTGTTGACTTGGTTTCCTTTTCTTCTTTGCAGCCAAGGGAGGACATTGTGATGGTGGTTTGTCCCAACTGTGGCATTTCTAGTAGGAACTTAGTAAAATGTGATCGCTGTAACAAAAAGATACCTGAAAATTCTAAAACTGTCAGATATTCTCACGTAAAAAAAGAAATAATCACTGTAAAAAAATCAAACTTGACATTGGAAAAAAGGCAGTTTTACTCTAAGAACATTGCTGAACAGGTGTCTGCCTTCAGTTCTCCAGAATCTCTCTCCAAATCGACCAGTATAGGTTCGACAGATGCAGTGAAACCAACCGCGTATCCCAGGGTTCGATTAATTCCCAGGAACCGGAAAACTAATTTACACAGTATAAAGCCTCATGTACCAGGTAAGAAGTATATTCTGTTTTTGTTTTTGTGACGTAGATCAGAAGTGGGTACCACTTGATGCACAATCGCCATGACCTTCAATTTGTAAAAGAAGTGCTATGTCTACAAAGTGCATAATAATGAGATGTGTGCATGTAATATATATATATATATATATATATATATATATATATATATATATATATATATATATATATATATATATATATGTGTGTGTTTTAATTCCAAATTCCTATTTTGTTTATTCATTGTCTATATCTGCTCTATTTGTTTCTTTCAACATGACAATTATGTTATTAAGAAATGGTTATATGGTCTGGCAGAATCATTATAAATTATTGTATTGAAATGATCTCCCTTTATAACTCGGTGAATGTATCATCCGGCCTAGACAATGTGGGGCTGCTGCAGGAATCTAACCTGCTATCAATAGGATAACCACTTCAACATAGTAGTGTTGTGCTTTGTCACATGGAAACAAACAATGCTACCTTGAAGCAGCTAATATATATATATATATATAATTGTGTATATATATAATAATATAATAATTGTATCATCAACAGACAGTTGTTTTGTTGTATTACTACTCTTCAGTGTGGCTATAGACTATCCATTACCATGATATATAGTCTGAGATTAAATCTGTCAAGACAGATTTAACATTTACATGGGTAAACCTGCGATGAAAGTGACATGGACATAAGTCACATTTGTTATATTACTGATCCGTCCTCGTCAAATTTATTCATTTTTGGGATAGTCTACGTAAGTAGGCCCTTTGTTTCAATGATGTTATATGAAGTATCCATATAAAATACTTAATTGCACTATATAAAATAACAAACTTCATGTATCATGACACAGCCCTAAAAATGATATAGCAAGCTAAGTATAAAAAAACAAAGTTTGAGGGAAGATGTTGTCTGATCAACACTGCTGGGGATAAAAACGAAACTGCTGGAATTAGATAATTGTCTTGTTTCCAAATCTCCCAAAACAGTTACATGGTGAACAACTGATGATCCCCATAAGAAAAAAATATATATTACTAAAATATCTAATCTGGTTTTAAACATAAAACCCCTTTGAATAATTGCATTCACTGATATTTGGAAATAATTGACTGAAATGACATAAGTTTCAAGAAATTCTCCGAGTCTTTTGTGTTTGAAGCTGTGAAGCTTTACACACACACACACATTAATTTTTTTTTTTTTTTTTTTTTCAATTTTCAACTGGATATTAGAAAGAATCGTCAAAAATATCACCTTAAGTTTCTTCAGTTTTCAAGCTGATCTGGCCGATTATGTTTCATGTGTACATTTAAAAATATCATTTCTTTCATTATCAATAATTTCTTTTACTACATACCTTTTATGTTTTAAGTAACTGACCTTTTGTTTCATAAACTTTTGACTAAAATCAATGATTGTCTGAAAAGTAAAAAAATATACTCCACTTCTTCTATTGCTCACAGGCTTTTTGGTCCCATGCAGGCCATAGGAAAATTGAGTGGAACACAACTACCAAATAAACTCTTTCTCCTTCTCCCTTATTTTTTTTTTTTTTTTCTTTTTTTTATTTAGAGGCATTATTGAATTTTATCCTGCATAAAATGGAGATGGAATCCCAACCAACCTTTCATGTAACTAAAGGTTTCTCTCACTTTCAGAAACGGTGACTATATCAGATGATGATGAACCCCCTCCATCAGCAGAGTCTTCAGAAAGCCAATCCAAGCCTTCGGACTCGAGTATGCAAACCTCCTTAAATAGTAGTACAGTGGCCAATACCTCCAAATCTGACCTTCCAGAAGATGACGATGACCGCTGCGACTCTCCCATATTTCCTGCTATTTCCACAAATTTATCTCTGGTTAACAGGTCCAGGTGTAATCGGATGGAAGATGAGGTACACAAATCTTACTTTCCATTGTACAGGGTAATTTACAAAAAAATTACGTTTCATAAAAAATTCTAATTATTTTAGAAGTATTGGCCCTCACAATGTCTTTTTTTTAGACGAACACTTGGAGTTTATTACGGCAAAGTTCTACACCAAAAGGTGTGTCCGTTAATACTGATACTAGATGAAAAGAGTTTGAAAAACAAAAATTCCATAAAAACAAATTAACATCTTCAAAAATCAAATAAACTGTTTTTAGATGTTAAGTTGAATACTTATTCAAATGTTCAAGATTTTAAGGCAAATCTCTGTCTGACACAAAATTTTAGAAAGTTTCAATTTCCAAAAATGAAAAAATTAAAAGTTATCAAAAGTTGTCTAGTGGGGTACTTATGTGAATTTGCAAGATTGTGGGGCCAAATGATGTGTCCATTGGTGCTGACACAAGATTTTATAAAAGTTAAAAAAACAAAAAATTTCATTATGCATGTAGAAAAGGCACACATTTATTTATTTATACTTCAAGTGTTTCTCTACAAAACCATGCATTGTAATTGTCAATATCTTGAAAAGTTTTAAATTTAATAATTCTTTTAAATCACCCCTTATTTTTGGTTCATTATCATGATTCCTTTGCTGATCCACCTCAAAAATGCCTGGATTATAGAAGCTGTCACGTTTCATAATCTTTTCTTGTCTGAGATGCCATTATGCAGTCCATGTATTAAGGAGATTTTTTTCTTTAAAATATATATGGTATAACTGTGAACCTAATTGGGCTACGAAGGGGAGATAATCCAAACTATAATTTGTTAACACCTAACCAGTATTGAACCCAGTATACTGTGGTAGGTAGTATACAATACAAATTTTTAAAAAGCATCCAAAGTCGATGCTATTCCAATGCCTATGTTGGGTAAGTCTTAGAGATTAAGTTGAGATTATCTCCCTTTGTGGCACAAACTGGCAATCTCTATTAGCATTACTGTTGGGTGGGTGAGTTTTATTAACGTGCAAGAAAGAAGAAAACTTGCAAAAAAAAAAAATCCCTACTAGTATTTATGTATGTAATCACGCAAACATTATATATGTATATATATATGCGCGCGTGTGCGTTTTAACTTTTTTTTCTTTTTTTAAACATTCAAATTATGAACGCCATAATCAAAATTTTACCAAAAAAAAAAATTAACAAGAACATTTGCATAATGACTCAAGAATTTAATTATTAAAAAAAAACATGAAAGTTCTTTTGCCTTGATATCATGCATAAGTGTGAAACAGATCTGTAGTGGAAAAACTTCATATAATTATAAAATTACTTGTTTCACCTTAAAACTTCATCACATAGACTGGAAGGTCTCATACGTAGACCCTGCTTTCTAGGTTCCTATAGTAGTGGAAAACCCTCCCCCAAATCTTTGTTCGATCCATTCATTCATATATATATGTATATGTATATGTAACGTGTGTGTGTGTTGTAATGGTAATCTTGTACTAAATTCTCATTTGTTCCTTGTTCTCTCTTTCAGCTGGGCAATGTGGTCAGTCAAGTTGGCCAACAGCATATGGAAGTGGATGATGCTGATGATGGCTTTCCTCTTCAAGGGGACAACCCGGACCCTGCCTTCATTCCTGACCGGGTGCTGTTCTATACTCGCCACCTGCGGATTGGTACAGTGGATATCAATTCGTCTCGAGAGATCGTACTGACCAAAGATTGTTTGAGCTTTGAATTTCCAGGCAAGTGCCTCTCTTCTTTCAAATTTTCTCCGAGTCTTAATGAGTGAATTCATTTCCTCCTCTTCACTATTTGTCTCTTGTGATTTGCTTTGAAATTAATCCTTTGTATCAATGGTTTTGAAACTTTGAAAACTCAAAGACCCCTTCTATGAAGGTGATATCCTGGTGGAACCCTATTTTTAGCATTTGGTTTTTAAACAGGAATTAATGAACGATAATGTGCAATTTTGGCTATTTTTACAATAGTGCTTCATGTTGCCATTTTTAAATGCCTAAAAGTGGCCATATTTTTACCATTGTTCAAAGAACCTTAACCTTGATCTAAAATTCAGGTTTAAACCCAACTATGGAAAAAAGCCATTGATTCGTGTTGTTGTTTTTTTGTTTTTTAATTTTATTGTAAAATGACTTAGAAATCTTATTGAAAATTTCAAGTTTGCTTGTGCACATTATAAATATAACCCTCTAATAATTTTATTGGTCACTTTCAAAATCCATTAACATTAATACAAAGGAAATGAAATCTACGCTGTAACTTGGCAATTAAATCTACCCAATAGTCATTTTTTGAAAAATGTAGCCATTTAAAATGCCAGTTGAAAAATGGCTTTTATCAAAACATTATACATTATTGCAAAAATAGCCAGCAACTTTTTAAAATCATTTTTTGAAAATGGATTATGTTTATTAAAATTCTAATCTATGGTACAGATCTGTATTTTTCAATAGCTCTGCGATGGATGATGTTTCTCAGGCATTGCAAAATCAGATTCAATATTTGATATTCTCAAGTCCTCTTTGACATTCAGTTGGTCTTTAAATTCTATGTAGAGCAACATGGAGAAAACTTGTTCATTGAGATCAACATATTACTGTATTGATTTATACGAATATTTGAGCCTTGTATGCCTCTTCTCTGCTAAAGCTACATGGGCGATTGACTTGATATCAATAAGAATCGACTTTCTGCATAGGCAAACCTTCGAGATCATTGTGTGGTCTATCTCCAATTCTAAACCTTTCAACATCATTGACAACCATTTAGATTCATCTTAATTTTTTGTTGATACTTCTGTAAGGCCATTTATCTATGACAGTCAGTAGACAATGCCTATTGGAAGTAAATATCTATGTCTCTGTGTAGATAGTTTTTCCATTTGCTGTGTTGGGTCGAGTAAGAAGCGATGAGAAAACTTAATTTTTTTATTTTTTACTGTATTGTCTAATTTGAAGTTCTGTTTTCTCAGGGCAATGCCAAGTATCCCTGCTAGTAAATGTGTTGAGAAAAGAAAAGAATTATCACAACTGAATGATCAGTAGCTGAGCTTGTAATGTTTCCGTTTTTTTTCTGCAGAAGATAATATTCATTTCAAAGTGTTTCCTGTGGAGTTTAAGGCCTGTGAATGCAGTTTTGTACATCATCGGCCAGTTATCTTCCTTCATCTTGCACCCAGCTGTGGTGGTCGAATACGAGCCGTACTTAATATAACGCACGATTCCAAGCCTTACTTTGATCCTGATAGTACAGGTAAGTATTTGACACTACTTGATGAAAGTCTCAAGAGATCCAATTTCAGTTGAATTTTAAATATTTCTGTTAAATGCCCTCTCTACTAGTCAGCTCAGATAGTAATGGTTAGCATGTCTGCAGCACATGCAGAATGTCCTTTTTTTAATTCTCGATATGAGTGAAAAGGGTTAAAAACTCTTCACTGGGACAAATTTCCCTGTGCACTCAGCTGCTGACTGAGTACACTCTACCCCATTTAGGGTGGAAATATCCTTTCAATAAACTTGCATCCTGCCAAGGGTATGGTCATCAAAACTTGTAGGAAAAAATCCTGGTCTTGACCAGACTTGAGACTTGCAAGGATCACTAAGCTGATGCATATAAAAGAATCGGCCTACATATTCCTTTGGGAGTTGTCTCTTAAGAGACAGGATGCTTTACTTTTTTTACTCTCATTCCTACTATGACATCACCTCCTACCACTTCTTATTCAGGTGATGCCAAGTGTATAAATGGAGAAATCTTGAACTCTGAATCATGTATCGTGAACAAAACGTATGTTCATTCGGGAGTAACTTCAGTTCAATAACAAGAAGTTCTTTGTTATTTTGTAAACTGTTATGCCATCCTACTCATCCAATTTCTTTTATTAGGTTATTTTTGTTTTATTCCAATGAAAGAAAGGACATTTCAGCTTCCTTTTCTCCCTTATTACTACCAAAGGAATGAAAGATGAAGACAAATCATTTTGATCAATCACATTACTGTAGCCCCACAAATGACCCGCCTGATCAACCAGCCAAGTCAGCTTCAGATTCTCCTCTCTTTGTTCGTCTGTGTGAGTGTGTGTATCTCTGGGTACTCATGGTCACACTTTTGCGGCTACAACCTTGAAAATTTGCATGAATACACCACTAGGCACCATCTAAAAGTGTGTTTGGTTTTTTTTTTGGTTTTAGATAATTATTTCTGGTGCTTGCATTGGCTACCATGAGGTATGGATATCATCTTTATCTTTCTAACTTTCATAAATTCCTTTAATCCCTAGATGCCACTCAGCGGTATATTGTGATGCTTTTGGAGCCAAGCAAGAAGATGGTTTCAATACACAAGGCAACAGCTGAAATCTTTCAGTCCTACCAGAAAATCCAGTCTCAGACCCGAGGCCAGGACCAAGAGATCTACCGTGAGATCTTGCCAGAAGAGGCTAACAAAAGGCTGACGGAGATCTGCCCCCAAATCCAACAACTAATGTCTTTCCCTTCATCTCCAGAGAGTCCATATCCGTCTAGTCCTCTTGATGGAGGTATGGCACTGTACCAAGACACCTCATCACCTCCACATATGGGATTCTCTGGACCAGTCGAGAAGTAGGTGTCAAAAATAAACTGCATTTCTTCGTAAATTGTCGCTGACAGTGTATAGTATACTGACCCCAAAGTGACTGAAATGTTTACATCTTAATATGCCTAAATTTAAAAAGATTAAATGAAATATCTGAGATGGGATTTGTTATATTTATTCATATATATTTGTTTTCCAAAAAATATAAAATCATTGAAATGAATTATGTATTAGGGATGGGATTAAAAAGAATAAAATGTAAGAGATAGGAACAACTTTGGATTGTTTATGTAAACAGTCTTTGTATTTTGAAAATAGTTAGGGTGAGAGTAAGAGCGGTGTTTGTTCTGCATATTGTGAGATAAATCTCCCACTTTTTAAAAACAAATTGAATTGAACAATATCTGATTTCCATCTCCTTTGGTTTTTTTTTGACTGCGATTTACTTCACTTTTTATCTCAGATTGAATCAACAAGCATAAAAAATTGTATTTTTTGAACATTTCGACTCAAATATATCATTTTTTTAATCGATTCAATTGTTCTATGAAAATTGACGATTGAAGTTGTTAACTTATATTTTTGTACGTATGTTTCAAAGTAAAGCACTACGTGAAAAAGATGGCCCTGATTGTTGCTTCACACCTTTGTTCACTTGATGTTGAAAATGGTGCACGGATACAAAAAAATGAGAGAATTAATGAAAGAAAAAGATGAATAAATAGAGGTATACATTGCTTAACATCAGGGTTAAATGGTCTAGATTATGCAACATATTGCAGATAATCTCGCATAATGTGTATCATTTTGCTAGCTACAATTTTCCTCCACAGGAAGACTTCTCAGGTGTAATAACCAGCAGTGAGTTATCCTCTGCAAAAATAACATCATTGCATTCTCCAACACCTGAAGGACCTGGCTGAGTTTTTTCCTGAGGGGGTTTTCTCTTAAAGCAAACATTGAGCATATTTCTTATGATTTATATTGGATGAAGTATTGTAACATTATTTTTCATCAAATTTGACTAGTTTCTACCTTATTCTTGGTATAAAGACATCTGAAAATTGGGTTTTTTGCTTTGCTTTTTTCTTTTCTTCATAAATTTACTCACACAGCAATAAACAATATGAGCATCTTTCTAGCAAAAACAAGGAAAAAACTTGACATTTAAAAAAAATTTAATTGCATTTTAGAGTAGGGCATTGAAGTTGTGGTCACTCCTGTGCTGTGGTGTACGACATAATGATACAGTTGAATAAATACATGAGCCAGTAACATGTATATTTGATTTTGCTATTGAATATAATGTACAGTATACACTGGATACATACTGTGCCATTATACTTCTGGCTGCATGTGTGCCGTTTTCAACTTCGTGTGGACGAGGGTGAGAAATCAAGTAAAATTCATATTATCACAAGATCAGAATTGATGGGTTGACAAGTCTATCAATTTCAAAATCAAAAACTAAACAAAATTGTTTGGTGATGAGATAATGGCTGAGGTGTAGAAATTGAAACAGAAATGAGAATCAACATTTTATAAAAATGCAAGCATAAAATTCTTCTGAATCTTTCTACTCCAAATTTTCCATTTAATTGAAGAGGGTTTCACTTGGTTTTTGTTCCATCGTTTCAGCTTGATTACATATCCACCTCCTCCGGCCAAAGGTGGCATCACAATTACAAATGAGGATTTCTACTGCTTGAATGAAGGAGAATTCCTTAATGATGTTATTATTGACTTTTTCCTAAAGTAAGTTTTACCACAGCATTTTTTTTTCCACTTCTGGCTGCTCTTGAGTGTCCAATGAACTATCTTTGATGTTTTATATTTTCATCATTTGTAAAGATACATTGCTCAATAGTTTCTTCTTTTTAAACCTTAAACACTGTATGTATCATAATGCAGAGTGTTCAAGCTTCAAAATTCAAAAGACTAATCCTTGTAGCTCTCAAAATGGAAATATCAACTTTTTGAAAATGGTTCATTGACCACTCCTCCTGCACGGCCATTCTTGAATTGTTTTTGTGTGTGTGTGTGTGTGTGTGTGTGTGTGTGTGTGTGTGTGTGAGAAAGAAAGAAAAAGAATGAAAAAGAAAGAATGAAAAAAGAAAGAAAGAATGAGAAAGAAAGAATGAGAAAGAAAGAATGAGAAAGAAAGAATGAGAAAGAAAGAATGAGAAAGAAAGAATGAGAAAGAAAGAATGAGAAAGAATGAGAAAGAAAGAATGAAAAAGAAAAAGAGAATGAAAAAGAAAGAATGAAAAGGAAAGAAAGAATGAAAAAGAAAGAAAGAAAGGAAAAGAAAAAAACAAAAACAAGAACAACTCTACAGAATGAGTACATCATTATAAAATTTCAATGTAAAGATCCCACTGAGATTTGAACTCTACTCCTAGTTTACAAGATCAGTGCTCTGGATGTCTGAGCTATGGAGACATGAAAAATAAATGAGAATCACATTAATCTATAAATGATTACTACAGCGATTATTTTACTTCTTTTCTATTAGCTGAAGTATTTTAAATGATTATCATTGATTCTTGACTACTACTTACCTTCATTTTAACTTGTTATTTAAAGTTGTTTTTATCACAACTCAGGCCATCAATCTATGGCAATGAGTAAACAGTGCTGATTGAAACCTTATTCTGTTATTGCCAACTGTACTGTTTACTCTCTGCTGTAGAATTGACAACTCATGTGTTGTGATGAAAACAACTGAAAAATTGAGATAAAGGTAAAAGTAGTCTAGAAATAATAATACTGATTACCATCAAGTGAGAGATGTTACATTGTCAGTATATCTGTCACATTATAGAAACAGCCCAATTGAACTCGGCATTTATAATCAATAGACCTAAGGTGAATGTTTCTAAGTAAAAAGTTTTGAGAGGTAGGGTTCTATTTACAGTGTGACTATAATGTGAAATTGGACCCTTACTTTCGATTTAATGTACATGTAAACATTTCTCATTTCATGTTTATGTGTAATTCTTTAAGGGCTCAAAATTGAGAAGAAACTCTTTTACAAGACTGACTGCTTTAGTATTTTTTTCTTTTTTTTTTCTTTCTTTCCATCTTTTAATATTTAATCCGGCATGGATGGGTTCAACTTTTTCCTCTCCTCTCTTCCTGTAATATTTGTATGTGTGTGTATGTGTAACAAATGTAAACAGCTACTTAAACTGGCTCTTTAATGTATTTGGTGTAGGCTAAATACTGATGTGAAATTTTCCAAAAAGCCATTTACAGTAATTTTTATTATTGCTTGTCCTCACCAAATGTCTGATGGTCGTGACTGAAGAGTTTACAGTGAGTCTCCTCAGGTGTTTAGCCCCTCCCCTCACATATCACGGTAGCGCTATGGTTTGTACTGTACCAACCTTCCCCAGCTTTACTCACTCTCATGCCGCCTTCATTCTGACTGTTAGGCCATTGCTGACAACTGGAGGTCTTATTATTTTATGCTTGTTTGCATGTGTAACTGTTGAGCTCTCCAATTATAATTATTCTCCTCATATCTTTCATCCTTTCTATTCTTCCCCAACTTTCCCAACCTCGCTATGTCATGAACAAGGGTAAGAATATGAGGATGCTTATGCTCGAGTGGGAGCAACCTTTGCTATGTCCTCATTCATTACTCTGTATGATCAATAATAATCATAACAGATGTATTAATATTGTTTGCCTTTTAAGAAAAATAATATACTTTGATTGCAGAACCTTATAGGTGTGAGAGTAATAATATTTTGTTTGTCAGCATCTGTGGAATTTCCATGGATCCAGTTAATGATTTCTATGGTTTTTGACCCTTTTTACTTTTCTTACTATGCAGGTATTTAGTTTTAGAAAAATTATCTGAAAATGACCGCCAACGGACTCATGTCTTCAGTTCGTTCTTTTACAAGCGTCTTACACAACGATTGAACAGGCATTCCTACAACCATGAACAGGGCCTCGAAAGCTCGTAAGTAATTCTCTTGAAGATTTGCTTTTTCTATGTTCACTTGAGATTCTTCCATTACAGTCTCTTGACAAGGGAATTTTTTTCCTCTTTATTTCATGTTCAGTTACAACAAGGACCTGCATTAGGCAAGCTAGGCAATTGCCTGAACAACTAAAACATGAAAATTTGGTAACAAAGGGACCAGTTGCTAAGACTACTGATTGCAATGTTAAGAAAAGAAAAAATACTGTTCCATTAAAAGAACTAGGGCAGCGTCCCTTCAAAAGATGCATGTTCAGACTTTTGAGAGTGTGACACAGTCTCACATAAATGTCATGTAAAATAATTTTCCATCTGTCTTGCCAAACTGCAGTTCGAAGTATTTTGTTTGATCATCTAAATTGACATAACTAAAGAGATTTTGTATCTAAATTCAAAAGAATGGAAGGCATGGCAGATAATTATAGAAATGAAAGAAAGATCTATAATTTTCTTTTCTTTTTTATAGATTGTTCGTTTATTCTTATCAGATTTCCCTAGAAATATTGACCCAGACTACTTCAAACTTGACATTGCGCTGCCTTATGTGCTGACTAATGAAATTAGCGAATGTCAACTTTGTACAATGGCCAGTTGTTGAGTAATGCAGTGCATACAAATATGCAGATTTCTTCAATTGTTGTTAGACGAGGAAGTTTCATTCTCACAAGCAGCTAGAATACTTTAGGACGAGGTGCAACTTGCAAAGCAAAAACATTGTCCATACATATCGGGGTTACAAGAAGATAAAGCTTGGATCATCTCTCCTGGCCAAATCTGACAACTCTGAAGGCAGACTGTATTCAATTACAGTGGACACTAAAATACAATCCTGATTATTGTCTCCTACTTAATGTATTTGTTTTATAAATCCTACCTATAACATCACTGCTTACATAAATAATAGCTGTTATCCTGAAAGCAAATTTAAAACCTTTTACTTACTCTTGAAAAGTAATCTATGTTTCAAGTGATTTAACTTTTTTTATTTATAAACCCATACAGTACAGGGTTTTTTCTCCGACTTCTGGCTTATACTGTATCGGACCATTGTTTCAGCTTCCTATTTTTCAAGTACGTTAATTTGTGCGTATGTGTGCTACAAACGGTTTTGTTCTTCATTTGCATATATTTTATATTCTTCTAGGTGTTCAGAAAAAATTGCACTGTGAAAATTTAGAATAACTTTTTATTATGAAGAGATTTCGAACTAGAAACTAAAATTGCACTGAAACACTGCACTTAATTCGAGTTCTTACACTGCAGTCGGATGAATATGATTGACTAGAAAGAGTTCTGGTTGAAACCAAAATTCAAGTGGTCATTTCTTCTTGTTTGTCGTCATACTGCTAAAAGACAGTGACTTGTCTGCCTTTTGATCCACCATTGCAAATGACAAGAATGTGTTGTTTGAATTTTCCATGGTGATAGGATGTGATATGTAAGCAAAATCAGCTGGTTGGTGCCTGCTCAGTGACCAGCTCCAATTCCTTCCCAGCAGGAAGCAAGCTCTTCAAAATCATTCATGTGGTCACATAACTGAAACATAAGGACTAGAATTTTGTGGAAAAGTTTTTTGCGCATCTGCTGTTTCTACAGTTGAAAATTTCGATGCAATAATAAAATGATTTAAAATTTTCATTGCGCATATTTTTTCATAAAATTAAAGGGGATTAATAAAGATCAGACCACAGTGTAGAAGTGTATTTGTTTATTAAAATATAAAATGAAATTGCATTCAAGTAAATAACTCATTCAGCCTGGAGCATGCATATGAGTGCTTTAGATTATGCTGCTAATGTGAATATGTACTGAGATCACATGACCATTATATTTGTATAATATTGCTATAAATGAAGTCAATATCTTATAACCTTCAAAATGATATGACTTATCTGGGTTTCTTGGAAAATGAATCTATCCAGTCCTTGCTTTGTAACCTTTAAACAAACCCAGGCCTGAATGAGTTGAGCCTTTTTTCTGAATATCCATATATCAGGAACACTTCCGGCCCCAAACTTGCCGTTACTGGATAAATGGTCTGATAGTGTAATTCTGTGCAATATGCGAGTTATCTTATCTTGTTTTCGTGATGAATTAAAAATAAATTCATTTTGATAATCTCTTTTCAGTCCAATGATCAAGAGACATGCACAGGTGAAGACCTGGACGCGACATGTGGACATTTTTGAAAAAGATTTCATTATTGTTCCAATCAATGAAAAGTGAGTTGTTTTTGCTTTCACAATAGCCATTAATTTATCTATTTATTTATTGAATAAAAAAGCCTATATGGGAATCAACATATATACATGACATTAAAAATACAAATTCAACATAATACACACTAATAAAAGTAATGAATATGTATGACACTTGATGAAAAAAAAATAACCAACTTATCGGTACAGAGAAACTTTAAGGAGCACATTTTTTTTCCCCCCAGATTCTTTTACATATTTCAGCAGGTAACTCCCAAAATTGCCTTATTTGATAATTTTCTATCCCAGGTGACCTAAAGTTATTCTTAAAACTATTTATACTTGTACCATTTTTTTCATGTAAGATGGTAAACTATCCCTGATTTTCAAAATCTTCTGGGAGAAAGAATTTAAAAAAATTTTTTTTTTTTTTTTTTTTTTTTTTTTTTTAAATTTTCCATCTTTCAAATTTATTTAGTGTTTTTGAATTCAATCTTTAGTCTTTGTATGTCATTGTCGTGTGTGGATTTAGCCTCTAATCTTATTTCTTCAGTGGATGTTTAACATTACAGTGGCTGTCTTAATGATGTGTCAATTTTGAAAAGAAAAATCTTAGTAAAAAATAAAGAGAACAATTTTATCAAATTGTTGAAAGTTACACAATAAACATTATGTTTAATAGCTATGATTTTTTTAATTTTTTTTTTCCAAACGATAAAAACCCGTATCATGATTCAAAATGTCATCATCAATTGAGCCTCTATATTTTAGTCGTTAGAGCCTCTGCTTGACTTAGTGCTGCTCTCTCAATAGTTTACCACTAGTTGAATCTAATTTCATCATTAGATTTGTGAAAACAATCATTTTGCTCCAAATTTGTTACCTTTAACATAATACTCAAATGTCAGTCTGTCCATTTTTTTTTTTTTTTTTTTTACTATCTTAGCTCATCTGTGTTAATACATACGTGATTATGGCAAACCATATCAATTATCTTGATCTGCCATAATTAACAGAGATAACAAATCTGTGATTGACTGACCTTTCTGTGTTGAACGCTTGTTATACTCTTCTGAAATTCTGATATTATTTCTTCTTTGTATTATTTTATGATCTTTTACTTTTATTAATCAGGATTGGTTATTTGACTATTTATTCTTATTTTAATTCACCAAATTTCTGTCTGTATGTGACAGCTTACTGTAAAAAAACTACTCAATGAAATTTTCTGTGGGTGTTCCTGTGCACCCTAGGCAGGCTTTTAGCAAGTTAGATTTAAAAAATCACCCACCAGAACGTTTTCAGAGGGTGTTGATCGATACACATTTGAAAATCTCCCCACTGAATTTGGGTTTATCAAAACAATGAATGATGGACTCAAATTTCCTTCCATTTCTTTGGCACACACATAAACTGCTACGTTATAGATTTTGGCATTCAACAGAGAATGCACTTGAAATGTGGGGAAACTTGGATACTTGCAAGGGGAACAGGTTTAGATGAGAACTTTGAGTGACCCCCCCCCCCAACAAAAAGCTTTGAATAAAGTTCTCCTGAGAATGCATAGCATAAAAATTCTTCTTGACATCTGTGAAACCTTATGGTTCCATCTGGATGTAAAATGTCTGAGAATTATTATTATTATTAACATTTTGTTTGTGTGTGTTAATTTTCAAGTGTTGTTGTTGTTTGTTTTAGTGCCCACTGGTTCTTGGCCATCATCTGTTTCCCAGGGATGGAACGTCCACAGTCCGTCCGTTATTTGTTTGTTACCAATCAAGACAACAACAACAGTAGTAGCAGCAGCAGCCCTGTACAACAAAAAACAATGGCTATTCAGGCAGAAACAGTCAGTTCTTCTGATGATACCAACAAAGTAAGAATAAATGACATTAGATTTCTAGTTTGCCTTGCTTTATGGCCTTTTTTTTTTTGTTTTGTTTTTTGGTACAATTTTAATTTTTTAATGAGTTGATCACCACTAGTGCAGTGACGACAAGTTTCCGCATTTTGTCAGGTTTATGAGATTCTCTATAATCACTAAATACTGAGTATTAGCCTTTTGCACAGACCATTTAATGTAGAGACTTGAAATTTTGCTCACATACTTCTTTTGGTGACTAGAAAAAATGTTTGTTTTGTTTTTGGATTTTTTTTTTTCTTGGCTGTGTGAAAAAAAAATTTAGTGTCATTATTAGTGGCTTTACTTGAAAATCGAAGGGTTGGGGCAGGTTATTAGAGCGATATGTTCTATTTTCTTTCATCAAAGACTGGATTTTTTCTGCTAAACACTGGGTGATGGTGAGTTATGAATCCCTTTGGAACTTGTTTCATTTTATTCATATTTTTTTTGTACAATATTTTACTAGAAACTGATCTAATGGTCTACTTTTATAATTCTTTCTGCTCGACTTGAATCCGATGGTCTGCTTTAATGTGTACTACTACGTGAATTCTCTCCCCCTTGTTATGAATTGATAGATTAGTCTATTCAAGTGTTATTAATTATCGCTGGGCGGTTAAGATTTTTGAATATTTTTATTTTTGAAACATCATTTGAAAAAGCAAGATTGGATTCTTTTTTTATTCATTTTATTTTATTCATCTATTTTTTAAAATTGAGCTCCAAAAATTAATTTAATGTTAGAAAATTCATCATTTAGATAAGGTGCAGTTGGTCAATAAACAAGTTGGTTATCCAATTTCTTTTATCAGACGAAGTATTCAAAATCATTATCGATTTATTGCTAGTACTTACCCTCTTCTCAATTTCCATTGCAACTAAACTCTGGCCAATTCCATTTGGCAGTTATTAGATAAATTAGCAGCGTGAAAGAATAAGTTCCTGGTGAGAATCAGACCTTCTATGCCAAAGGGTGGCTCAGTTAACACCCAACTGCTCTTACTACTACAGGGATTAGTGGCAAGTGCAAATCAAACTTTTAAACTCCTTCCCTTTTGTAATCTCTTCCATGTTTGTTATTCACTGTTACTTCACTATCTCTTATCCAATTCATTCATTTTAGTAGATCAAGTCTTGTAAATCACTGATATTTATTTATTTTCATTGCACCATCTGTACCTGTTCATTATTTCTGTTCTCTTAGCTTTTCATATAATATCCTCATTTTTCCTTGTTTCTAGCTGGACTTTGTTTTATTCACTCTGCTTTGTTCTTTCAGGTGACAAAAAATGCCACTCCTACGACTCCTGAAATTAAGAAGGTGAGTATCATTTCAGATTTTTTTTTATTGCTGCTGCAACATCGTTACACAGGATGCAGGAAAAAAAATAAAACGATACATTGTTTGGCCCGATCTGTAAGTTTGTAAGATGTGACAGAAAGATGAAGCTATTTGTTGGTATGCGCAGTCCCCTGCAAAATTTCTTTGTAGAATTTCAGATCCTTTTCTTTTCTTTCTTCCTCTTCTTTCTTCCTCTTCTTTCTTCCTCTCCTTTCTTCCTCTCCTTTCTTCCTCTTCTTTCTTCCTCTCCTTTCTTCCTCTCCTTTCTTCCTCTCCTTTCTTCCTCTTCTTTCTTCCTCTTCTTT